>JACEFO010001041.1:0-45064 GCA_015342445.1 Digitaria exilis
AAACACCCTAATTTCATCACATTAAAATTTTTGCTTTAGGCAACTATTTGTTCCTTAGGTTGTTTTAGGAAATATTGTAAATTTCAAAGTTAAATTTGGCCTTAAATATTTAAACAACATTAAAGTAGAGTCACTAAACTCTTGTTGCATTCATGCTGAATTGCATTTCTTGTGATCGCTTGTTTGAATTTGCAAAAAGGTTTTGCAAAGTTTAAACTTAATTTCAAAACCTTTCTTTTCCCGCTCTCTCTTTTCTAGCCGGCCCATATCTTCTTTCCGCGGCCCAGGCTTCCTTTTTTTCTTCTCTCGCCGGCTTTCTCTTTTTCTGCCTCGCGCAGCGCGGACCATTTCTTGTCCGGCCATTCTGTCGCGCGGCCCAGTCGTCCGTTTTCTCTTCCTTATTCTTTCTCCCGGTCAGTGACATAGATGTGGGCCCGCCACTGTCAGGGTCTTTTTCTTCCCCGAGTTCGAGTCGCGCCGGCGGGGATCCTCGGCGAGTCCGGGCCGTTCCCGCGTCGTTTGCCCCTCGCGCAACGCTTTCCCGCCTTTATAAGCCGCCGCGCCGACCCTCTCTCTGCTCCTCAACCTCAAAGCCGAGCTTCCGCGTCGCCAGCCGCCGTAGCTAACTCTTCTAGCTACTCGCCGCCATGGCCGTGCCGCCTGGTCGTTGCAAGCCTCCACCATCGACTAACCTCGTTTAGATCCCTGAAAAACGGTAATTCGCCGTGGTCTCAGCTCTCTCCCGAGCCAAACGCGGCGAGTTTCCGAGGCTTCTAGCCCTAGTTTCGCCAACTCCGGCGAGTTTCCGGCGAGGCGCCGCCGCGCGTCGTGGTCAGCCGCGCCGCGTCGATTGCCCGTTCGATCTGAGCCGTTCATCGATCGAGATCTAACGTCGAGGGATCGAGCCGACTCGAGTCAAACCGAACCTTACCGGTCAGCCGTGCCGCTTTTGCAAAAAGAGGCCCCTAGGTTTTCTAGAAATCAACCCGCGGTCCAAGCCAGTTCAAAAATAATTAGATCTAGGTCGTTTTCTTTTTGTTTAGTCCCCTGAGCTTTCTAAAAATAGAACCCGCCGTTCACTGGTTGGTCGTTTTTCACATAAGTCCTTCGGTGTTATAATGTGAAATTACGTTTTTAGGTCCCTGGTTTCTTCTGTTTAAACCCCTGGAGAGTTAGTTTTAACTCAAAGAAGCCCCTAACCTTGTTTTTAGCCATATCTTGACCGTTTTTAAAAAATCCGTTTGAGTGATCTTTGCGCTCACGCGATCGTCTCTTCATCAAGAATAGTTCTAGACACGTCTTTGCGTCTTTCAAAGTTGTTTGGTGTATTGTTTTATTTTTATTGATTGAATGCTTGTGTGAAACGTATAGAGAACGATCGTTCGAGGAGAGATCAAGATCAAGTTTTCGAGGAGGAGCCACCGCAGTACTTTGAGCAAAGGCAAGTGGATTTCCCCTCTGCATACTCTATTGAACCATACACATTGCATAACATTAAAGTTTTATATTTATGTCGCCGATGCATTATTTTGATGGGTCCTATTTAAGGATGACTAGTCTTTTACACCCAAGCCTTGATACACCGGGTTTACTTTCATGTTGGGTAGCTATGCTAGATGCTTAACCTGGTTTATGATGGGTTCTATCCAACATTGATGAATATCTTTATTTATATTCTTGTTATGTTAATACAAGATCACCATGTTAATCGGAACATGGAGAACCACCCAGGATTAACCGTACAACCACAATACTATATGGCTCTGGTCTTGGCTAATTAATTAGAAACCTTGGTTGGGAATGATCTTACCGAAAGGGCATGGGGGTGGCGGTTGACGGTGTATAGCCCGGTCTCTCGGGAAGTGGGCTTGGCTAAGACACTATACCCGTTAGGGAGGGTTATGCCTGCTTCCGATCCGGAAACCTTAGCGGATTGTTCTAACTAGGGAATCTTTGGTAAAGGCCTCGTAGCGTCCCTATGCAGTCACACCTTGGGAAGTGTGGTACGTGCCTGATCAGCACAGCATGGTTGGGTTTAAAGTTCTTCGGAGCTTTTACGCGAATTGTGGTGAAAGTGTACAACCTCTGCAGAGTGTAAAACTGTTATAACAGCCGTGTTCGCGTCATGAACGGCCTGGACCCTCACGTGACTAAACTATCGAACATGAAATCAAATCATCGCATGCATATGTTATTGGTTATGTTCATTATCTATGTTTATGATTACTTTATGCTTATTTATTATTAATATGGGGTGGTATATACTTATATCTTAGTAAATAGTTGCTTGTCAATAAAACTTGACCAACTAAAATGCTAACCGCTGCAAAAAAAAAAAAACCAAGCCTATCCTTGATAGCTTGCATATTTCCCCACTTGTTGAGTACCAACCATAAGTGTACTCACCCTTGCTTATATTGGATCAGAAGGTAATAATGGAGCAGAGTACCTCAGCGATCTTGATGAGTTCTAGGCATGTGTTCCACCAGTCGGTTGCCTGTGGAGTGGCTTTTGGAGACATCGTCTTAGTTATCGTGTGAACCAGTTTATTTTGCCTTTGTGCCTTATTCGTGAGTGTAATAAATACTTTGTTTATTAAATATTCGTTTGAGTACTGTTTCTGCTGTTCACTCACGGTCTATCATATGTGTGAAATTTGATCCTGGCGCACATATGAGATGTACTCGGTTTTCCTCTCTAAAACCGGGTATGACAGAGTGGTATCAGAGCCGTGCTGACTGTAGGACGCTAGCCTAGTTAGAATGGTCGAAGTAAGGATTTAGTTTAGCAAGCCAAGTCAGTTTCTTTAGAGTCTTATTTTATTAGTTAAAAATTCTCTGTTCTTCTTCTCTTTTCTTGGTCACCTTTGCCTCTATTTCAATTATCTTTACTAAGGTTCTCTCTCTATGCTTAGATGGCCAAGAGCTTTCAGACTGACCCAGCCCCACAGATGGATGATGATGTGCAAGGAGATCCCGTATGGGTATGCTATTCTGATGATGAGGATATACCTGATTCTGCTTCACCCCACAGCAAATGTTGAAGGGAATCTAGATGGTATTGGGGAATGAAGGTGATGAAGTTTATGAGGATGAAAAGGATGATGAAGAAGAGCCCAAGGTGGAGATGATCACTTCAATAAATGAGCTTGGTGCTTTCCCACTCTTGCTTGAGGATGTTCTGGAAGCATTGGGCAACTACACCAGGCCACTCTACATAACCACTTACAGTTCCGCTGCAAACTACCAGGAGTATTACCATACTCAGGTTCATGTTAGGGCGCAAATGGAGAATGCCTCTCGCTTCAGGACTTGGTCTATTCATGAGTCAAGCCTTCTACATACCTCCTATGAAGCTGCAGTCAGTGACGCCGCCAGGAGGGCAGTGACATCTATCAGCCACCAGTACCAAAAGGAGCTGTCTCACACAGAGTACCGTCACTTGCCTCGTCGCCGTCCAGGAACTGAGCAAACAGTTGTAGTGGGAGGAGGACCAACAGCAGATCCTCGTCTCAATGTTCTTGCCCGAGTCACTGCAGCGCTGAATACTGATTTGGAAGGTGTTATTAATGAACTCGCCCAAGCCCAAGAGCGGATTGTAGAACTCGAAGAACAGCTGTTCCAGCAACCAAGCCAAGAGGATGTTGAAGAGAGGATGGCCAATGCTCGGTCCCCACCTCGGAAGAAGTGTCGCTTTGGAGTCCCTTTCTCCGTCACACAGTTTAGGGAATAGGTTATCTTTAGGTTTCCTTTTGTAAGTTTATCGTTAGTACGGTTTTGTGAGGTCGATCGTTTGTTTAATGCCTGTTGCTTGGATAAATGTATGAGTTGGAATCTTTGTTTGTGTGTCTTTGGTTGTGGAGTGATGACCACAATTAAAGAAAAATATTAATAAAATATTAGTTGAGTTTAATTCTAGACCCCTCTTATCCTTTGATCTTAGTTTCTTATCTATCTCAAGTCTATCCGGCATCCATATCCCTTATTCTGAAATCTGATCGCGCCGATATCCGAGTCAGCAGTACTGTTTTGATAATTTCGGGAGTTACACAAATCCGTTTGACCTCAAACCAGTGGGGTTAGTTTCAGAATTTGATGACTGAATTTCTGTGATTTTTTCCATAATTTTTGGAAATCTGTGTCGCGGGAAACACACCAAAAGTTTTCAGGAACAGAATCTGTTTTTCCAGCTTGACACAGGCAGCTTGATTATTTTGTATCCGGAGTTTCAGAGGTCCGATTGAGGTGATTCCAGTTGGATTAGATTCATAACTTTATGAGTATTGATCTGGAATTTTGGTATAATTTTTGGATGCACGAATTGACAGTTATGGATGAATGTTTAGGGAGGACAGAATCTGAGTGGTGTTGAATAGTTAACTTTCCTCTGCTTTGTTCTTTCTTCTTAACTTCAATGCTATCTCATACTCTCGCAGTAGAGTCTTTCCTTTACTCTTATCTGTCTGAGTATCATTCTCTGAATCATATCTATCTAACACTCAGATGGTTAACACCAGGACCGGAGGAGGTAGAGACGTTCCTAGTCAGAGGCGTGATCACGTGGTGAACCAGCAGAATCAAGCACCCCCTCCACCACCGCCTCAACACGCAATGGATCCCGCTATGCAGCAGTTCCTAGCAACCCAGATGCAACTCATCCAGCAGCTCACTCAGACAGTGGCCAATTTGCAGGCACAGCAGAACCAGCAACCACCACCGCCACCAGAACCAGTCCAGCCGCCTAGGGATCATCACAGGCAGTTTTTGAGCCAGCATCCTCCTACCTACTCTCACTCTGCAGATCCATTGGATGCTGATGATTGGCTCAAGAATGTTGCAAAGAAGCTGAATATTGCTCAGTGCACTGATCGTGAGAAGGTCTTGTACGCTTCAGGAAGATTGGAAGGCCCAGCAGCCGATTGGTGGGATGCGTACGTTAACGCGCATAACGCTCCTGACACCATCACATGGCAGCAGTTCCAGGATGCTTTCCGCACACACCATATTCCAGCGGGTGTGGTGGATTTAAAACAGGAAGAGGTTTCGTGCATTGGTGCAAGGAAACATGAGCGTGTGTGAATATCGGGATAAATTCACTCAGCTATCTCGATATGCACCTGATGATGTGAATGACGATGCGAAGAGGCAACGTCGTTTCCTGAAAGGTTTGATTGGGCCTATCAAGTACCAGCTGCAGACTCATACGTTTCCCAATTTTCAGACAATGCTTGATAAGGCCATTGGTTGTGAGAATACACGCAAGGAGTTGAGTGAGCAGAAGAGGAAGTTCCAGTCGTCGTCATCAGGGCAGACAAGCAACACTCGTCCTCGTTACAATTCTTCACAAGGTTACCAGAATCGCTCAGGAGGTAATGGTGGACATTACCAACAGGGACAACAGGCACAACGTTCTGGTCAACAGGCTCAGAGGTATTCCCAGCAGACACCTCGTACTCCTAACCAGCAGCAGAACCGTTCTGGCAATGGCACCCCGCCAGCACGAACCAACAATCCAGTCACGCCAGTACCACCTAATGGTTGCTTTAAGTGTGGTGATGTGGGACACTATGCTAACAATTGTCCCAAGCGTAACCCCCAGACACCCCAAGCTCAGAGGAGCGATGGCCAGAGGTCCGTTCAATCTTCTTCCCAGCAAGGCAACAAGGGACAGCAGAACTATGCTCGTGGCAGGGTCAACCATGTGACAGCTGAAGCCGCTCAGGAAGCCAATGACGTGGTCATCGGTATGTTCTCCATAAACTCAGCACCTGCTACAATATTATTTGATTCTGGAGCATCGCATTCTTTATTACTGAACAATTTGTGTCTGAGCATAACATACCTAAGCAACCCATGAAAAATATGCTTTTAGTAAATTCCCCAAATGGTGAAATGAAAGCTAGATATGTGTGTCCTCGAGTTAGACTTGAAATTATGGGTATAGAATTTCCATCCAACCTAGTGGTTTTGAAGTCTGAGGGAATTGATGTGATACTTGGAATGGATTGGTTGGGAGCTCATGATGGAGTTATTCAGTGCGCCAAGAAGGCAGTGCTATTCACAAGTCCGCAAGGAGATCGAATGGAGTTTCAGATGAGTCCAGTTGTCCGAAGAGAAGCAACAATTAATCAAGTGAAAGGAAAGTCACTGGAGGATATCAGAGTCGTGTGTGAATTTCCGGATGTCTTTCCTGATGATTTACCAGGTATGCCGCCTGACCGAGACTTTGAGTTCATCATTGAGCTTGTACCTGGTACTGCACCTATTTCAAAAAGAGCATATAAAATGGATGTTAGAGATTTAGCAGAATTAAAGAAACAGATAGAAGAACTTTTAGCTAAAGGTTATATTCGACCGAGTTCATCTCCATGGGGAGCCCCGGTTATATTTGTTGATAAGAAGGATGGTACTAGAAGGATGTGCGTTGATTACAGAGCTCTTAATGAGGTGACTATCAAGAATAAGTACCCGCTTCCTAGAATTGACGTTTGTTTGATCAGATGAGAGGTGCAAAAGTTTTCTCCAAGATTGATTTGCGTTCAGGCTATCATCAAGTGAAGATTCGGAAAGAGGATATTCCTAAAACTGCCTTCACTTGTAGATATGGTCTTTATGAGTATTTGGTGATGTCGTTTGGTTTGACAAATGCACCTGCAAACTTTATGTATCTGATGAACAAGGTATTTATGGAGTATCTTGACAAGTTTGTGGTAGTATTCATTGATGATATTATGGTGTTCTCCAAGAATGAGGAAGAGCATGAGGAGCATTTGAGACTAGTATTGCAGAAGTTACGGGAACATCAGTTGTATGCCAAGTTCAGTAAATGTGAGTTCTGGTTGAAGGAAGTATCCTTTCTTGGACATGTCATAACAGATGGAGGAATCATGGTAGATCCGAGTAAAGTGCAGGATGTGTTGAATTGGAAGCCACCTCAGAGTGTGGCAGAAATCAGAAGTTTTCTTGGATTGGCAGGGTATTACCGCAAATTTATTGAAGGTTTCTCCAAAATTGCTAAAACCCATGACTTTGTTGTTGGAGAAGGGACGAAAATTCAAGTGGGATGATGCTTGTCAACAGAGTTTTGAGGAGTTAAGGAAGAAATTAACTACTGCTCCAGTGTTAGTGATGCCTGATATTCAGAAAGGGTTCGACGTGTACTGTGATGCTTCACACGTAGGACTTGGATGTGTGTTGATGCAAGAAGGCAGAGTCGTGGCTTATGCTTCTAGACAGTTGAGAAAGCATGAGAAGAATTATCCTACTCATGATCTGGAGTTAGCCGCAGTAGTACATGCATTGAAGATTTGGAGGCACTATATGATTGGAAAACGGTGTCGAATTTTCACGGATCATAAGAGTTTAAAGTATATCTTCACTCAGAAGGATCTTAATTTGAGACAAAGCAGATGGTTAGAATTAATCAATGATTTTGATTTGGATATTCAATATCATCCTGGAAAGGCCAACGTTGTTGCAGATGCTCTAAGTCGTAGGGGTCAAGTTAACTCAGTCATTGGGAGACTGATATCACAAGAGTTATGTTGGGAGATGGAACGACTTAACTTGGGTATCTGTGCTCATTCAGAAGCTGTGACTATGGAAGTAGAGTCAACATTAGAGCAAGGTATCAGGAAGGGACAGTTAGAGGATCCGAAGATTGAGGAATTCAGAGCTTTAATCCATTCGGGAAAAACTAAGGATTTTACTGAGGATGAACAAGGAACAGTGTGGTTCAGAAATAGGATATGTGTTCCGGAAAATGATAGGTTACGAGAACTTATATTGAAGGAAGCACATGATTCACCTTATTCTATTCATCCAGGGAGTACTAAGATGTATCAAGATTTGAAAGAGAAATATTGGTGGTATGGTTTGAAGAAGGACGTTGCAACCTATGTGGCTTTGTGTGATGTTTGCCAGAAGGTTAAAGCAGAACACCAACGTCCAGCAGGTTTGCTTCAGCCATTGAGAGTTCCAGAGTGGAAGTGGGAAGAAATTGGTATGGACTTTATTGTCGGGTTACCTCGTACTCGTGATGGTCATGATTCTATATGGGTTATTGTGGATAGATTGACGAAGTCTGCTCATTTCATACCGGTCAACACAACATATACAAGTGCTAAGCTAGCAGAGCTGTATATGTCCAGAATTGTGTGTCTACATGGAGTTCCGAAGAAGATAGTGTCCGATCGGGGTACTCAGTTTACGTCACGTTTCTGGCAGAAGGTACATGAAATAATGGGTACACAACTCAATTTTAGTTCTGCTTATCATCCACAGACAGATGGACAGACTGAAAGGACTAATCAGATTCTGGAGGATATGCTTCGAGCATGTGCTTTAAAACACGGTCGTAGTTGGGATAAGAGTTTGCCATATGCAGAATTTTCCTACAATAACAGTTACCAAGCCAGTCTTAAGATGTCACCTTTCGAAGCTTTGTATGGAAGGAAGTGCAGGACACCATTGTATTGGAGCCAAACTGGGGAAAGTAAAGTGTTTGGACCTGAAGTACTTCAAGATGCAGAGCAGCAGGTACAGTTAATCAGGGAAAATCTCAAAACTGCACAGTCTAGGCAGAAAAGTTATGCTGATACCCGAAGGAGAGAATTGATCTTTGAAGTTGGAGATTTTGTTTATCTCAAAGTATCACCTATCAGAGGTCTTCGTAGATTCAAAGTCAAAGGAAAGCTATCACCTCGTTTCGTTGGTCCTTTCAAGGTACTAGAAAGGAAAGGTGAGGTAGCTTATCAGTTAGAGTTGCCAGCTCAGTTGTCAGATGTTCATGATGTGTTTCATGTGTCACAATTGAAGAAGTGTTTACGGGTACCAGAGGAGCAATTGCAGTTAGAAGAACTCAGTGTGAAGGATGATCTGACTTATTCAGAGTATCCAGTTAAGGTATTGGAGACAGCAGAAAGGGTTACTCGGAATAAAGTAGTTAAGATGTGCAAAGTGCAGTGGAGTCACCATACAGAAGATGAGGCTACATGGGAAAGAGAAGATGAGCTCAGAGCAGAATTCCCTCAGTTGTTCTCTGATCCTTCCGAATCTCGAGGACGAGATTCTTCTTAAGGGGGTAGGATTTGTAACACCCTAATTTCATCACATTAAAATTTGCTTAGGCAACTATTTGTCCTAGGTTGTTTTTAGGAAATATTAAAATTTCAAAGTTAAATTTTGGCCTTAAATATTTAAACAACATTTAAATTAGAGTCACTAAACTCTTTGTTGCATTCATGCTGATTTGCATATTTTTGAATGCTTGTTTGAATTTGAAAAAAAGGTTTGCAAAAGTTTAAACTTAAATTTCAAAACCTTTCTTTTCCCTCTCTCTTTTTCTAGCCGGCCCAATCTTCTTTCGCGGCCCAGCTTCTTCTTCTCCCGGCCTTTTCTTTTTCTCCCCTCGCGCAGCCGCGGCCCAATTTCCTTTCCCGGCCCATTCCGTCGCCGCGGCCCAGTCGTCCGTTTTCTCTTCCTTTTCTTTCTCCCGGTCGCTGACATGTGGGCCCGCCCTGTCAGGGTCTTCTTCTTCCCCGAGTTCGAGTCGCGCACGGCCGGGACTCCTCCGGCGAGTCCGAGCCGTTCCCGCGTCGGTTTGCCCCTCGCGCAAGCTTTCCGGCCTTTATAAGCCGCCGCCCGACCCTCTCTTGCCTCCTCAACCCAAAGCCGAGCTTCCGCGTCGCCATAGCCGCCGTAGCCGCGCTCTAACCCTAGCTTCTCGCCGCCATGGCCGTGCCGCCTTGGTCCGTTGCAAGCCTCCACCATCGACTAAACCTCGTTTAGATCCCCAAAAACGGATTCGCCGTGGTCTCAGCTCTCTCCCGAGCCAAACGCGGCGAGTTTCCGAGCTTCCTAGCCCTAGTTTCGCCAACTCCGGCGAGTTTCCCGGCGAGGCGCCGCCGCGCGTCGTGGTCAGCGCCGCCGCGTCGATGCCCGTTCGATCTGAGCCGTTCGATCGAGATCTAACGGTCGAGGATCGAGCCGACTCGAGTCAAACCGAACCTTACCGGTCAGCCGTGCCGCTTTTGCAAAAGAGCCCCTAGGTTTTCTAGAAATCAACCCGCGGTCCAAGCCAGTTCAAAAATAATTAGATCTAGGTCCTTTTCTTTTTGTTTAGGCCCCTGAGCTTTCTAAAAATAGAACCCGCCGTCCTGGTTGGTCGTTTTTCACATAAGTCCTTCGGTTTTTATATGAAATTACGTTTTAGGTCCCTGGTTTCTTCTGTTTAAACCCCTGGAGAGTTAGTTTTAACTCAAAGAAGCCCTAAACCTTGTTTTAGCCATATCTTGACCGTTTTAAATCCGTTTTGAGTGATCTTTGCGCTCACGCGATCGTCTCTTCATCAAGAATAGTTCTAGACACGTCTTTGCGTCTTTCAAAGTTGTTTGGTGTATTGTTTTATTTTTATTGATTGAATGCTTGTGTGAAACGTATAGAGAACGATCCGTTCGAGGGAGATCAAGATCAAGTTTTCGAGGAGGAGCCACCGCAGTACTTTGAGCAAGGCAAGTGGATTTCCCCCTCTGCATACTCTATTGAACCCATACACATTGCATAACATTAAAGTTTATATTTATGTCGCGATGCATTAATTTGATGGGTCCTATTTAAGGATGACTAGTCTTTTACACCCAAGCCTTGATACACCGGGTTTACTTTCATGTTGGGTAGCTATGCTAGATGCTTAACCTTGGTTTATGATGGGTTCTATCCAACATTGATGAATATCTTTATTTATATCTTGTTATGTTAATACAAGATCACCATGTTAATCGGAACATGGAGAACCACCCAGGATTAACCGTACAACCACAATACTATATGGCTCTGGTCTTGGCTAATTAATTAGAAACCTTGGTTGGGAATGATCTTACCGAAAGGGCATGGGGGGTGGCGGTTGACGGTGTATAGCCCGGTTCTCTCGGGAAGTGGGCTTGGCTAAGACACTATACCCGTTAGGGAGGGTTATGCCTGCTTCCGATCCGGAAACCTTAGCGGATTGTTTCTAACTAGGGAATCTTTGTAAAGGCCTCGTAGCGTCCCTATGCAGTCACACCTTGGAAGTGTGGTACGTGCCTGATCAGCACAGCATGGTTGGGTTTAAAGTTCTTCGGAGCTTTTACGCGAATTGTGGTGAAAGTGTACAACCTCTGCAGAGTGTAAAACTGTTATAACAGCCGTGTTCGCGGTCATGAACGGCCTGGACCCTCACGTGACTAAACTATCGAAACATGAAATCAAATCATCGCATGCATATGTTATTGGTTATGTTCATTATCTATGTTTATGATTTACTTTATGCTTATTTATTATTAATATGGGGTGGTATATACTTATATCTTAGTAAATAGTTGCTTGTCAATAAAACTTGACCAACTAAAATGCTAACCGCTGCAAAAAAAAAAAAACCAAGCCTATCCTTGATAGCTTGCATATTTCCCCCACTTGTTGAGTACCAACCATAAGTGTACTCACCCTTGCTTATATTGGATCAGAAGGTAATAATGGAGCAGAGTACCTCAGCGATCTTGATGAGTTCTAGGCATGTGTTCCACCAGTCGGTTGCCTGTGGAGTGCTTTTGGAGACATCGTCTTAGTTATCGTGTGAACCAGTTTATTTTGGCCTTTGTGCCTTATTCGTGAGTGTAATAAATACTTTGTTTATTAAATATTCGTTTGAGTACTGTTTCTGCTGTTCACTCACGGTCTATCATATGTGTGAAATTTGATCCTGGCGCACATATGAGATGTACTCGGTTTTCCTCTCTAAAACCGGGTATGACAGAGGCCCATGTGACCAGCACGTCGGCGGCCAGCCATCGGCCGTGAGCTTTTCCGAGTGTAGTATATTCACATGAACAGTTTTGCCGAGTGTTTTGAGCTAACACTTGGTAAATATAATTTCCCCCTCGCATAGACTCCTAATTTTTTCTATCTCCACATACTACACGTAGTACTCCATGTTAGAATTTGGTACATTTCTTTGTCTTTATGTTATATTTAAGTAATTAATTTTCATTAAATAAATTGTTGGGATAAATCAAATTTGAACCAAAAAAATCCAAACATGACATAATTCAATAACACAATTTTTTCTTTTTGCAAATTAATTATTTTTCAAAGGTTCCTAACCACAATTTAATGTATCAAACACGATACGGGTTATAAAAAGCAAATACGATGGTAGAACACCATGTCCATCCATCTTTGCTCCCAACATAACATTGAAACTAGGTGTTCATGTAAATTAGGCTAGCTGATACTATCAGTCCATGTTCAATTATGTCTTACAACATCAACAGGGCGATCCCACTATGTGTATAGCTTGTCTAGAGCTTTAAGGGTGGATCAGGTGTGCTTGATGACCTAATTCATCATTAAACTGATATCGTCAGCAAGGTGGATCAGGCCTGCGTCATGACCAAGCTAATTGACTAGTCGCAACACTAAGAAGGATCATAGTTGCTGAAAATTTTACAATACACCAAACAACACACATTCACCCGTGCGCTCATGAATGAGCTTGCAGGATCCATCCGCGACCCTATTCCAAGTTGATCATTCCAATTGCCAATTCCTTTCACCAGCGAATGATGCAGTCCTCACTTCAGCCGGGCCATGCCTGGCACCAGGTACCACTGAGCGGCGAGCACATTACAGCCAACAGGCGACCACCGACCAGGTACCATGAATTGGATGTGTGGAAAGGCTCCTCTTGGAAGCATCACTCGCACTCCTGGGACGGGGAAATCCATCAGCTCCAAAGTAATCTGGAACGGTCTCAAAGCTTGATGATGGAAAACATCGTTTATGATAGCAGCCTTCACTCATCTAAGTTCATCAGACGGTGCAACTGGAATATTCAGAGTATGAGGTTCCCGGCGATTGGGAACTTGCTGATACCTCCCATTCCTAGCTGATTTTGTCATTTTGATCCTTACTTTTGTAGCACTAAGCATGGGACAGGGCTGTGGACCTGCGCACGGTGCAGTGCCCAACCAGAATGATGCAAGCTAGCGCATAGCTCAGATCAACATATCAACTGTTATATGGTCACAAGCGGATGGGCACAAGGTATTGAAGCAACGGACTATTTTGTAGGCATTACAGCTCACAGGACTTGAAAGGGATTGTAGGTGGTTGGTCAAGGAACAATTTGTTCCTATATATGTGGTCAATCCTTAGTTCCTTATTGCATAGAAATAAAGAAAAGGTGACATTTTTTCACATAAATAACTGCTAGTATCATGCCTTAGTAACAATATAGTGATCCATGGACCATGGTGGCTATAAAAATGAATAAATAACTTGCATATGTACATTATTTCTTTTTTGAGTAAATTACACTCACCATACTACAACTTGTAGTATTGTATCATTTTAGTCCATCAAGTTGAAAAATGTGTAATCGAGTACACCAAGTAGTTTGTTGTGTACGTATACAGTCCAAATACACCATGTCAATGATTTTGCACTTGGCAGGACAATATGATGTGAAGCTTTCATTTTTATGTAAATAACACTGCAACTATTTGTTTCATTTTTTTATCAGTGTCTCTCAGCTATCGTTTTGTCACCAATACATTTTATTCCATAAATGACATTATTTTTTACCAGTGCCTCACTCGTTCACCTAGCCTCTGCCCTTGTCAAGAATGTACCACGTGCATACCAATTCCATGTTGGTGGTGTTGCACGATAGTCAACAAGAAGCTTAATAATAATTATATGTTTACGTACTGCACGATTGTAATAGGCCAGACGTGAGATATGGTTAATGCCAAAATAATCTGAATCATACACTATTTATGAAGAATTATTCTACCTTTTGTTTCACTCAATTCTAGATTATTATTAATATTTCTATAATCATTTATGTTTAATTCTGGATTAGATCTTTGCGGTAAGACACCTCTCAAAACATATCATTGTACGCTCCACTAATTACCTACTTATCATGTACTAGTGAACACCTCGGAACATCTAGGGTCTTGTCTGCATAAAAGTACCAATAACCCACACATGTCTCTCATCTGAAAGTACACATTATATTGCCAACATGGTAGAATACATTGATATGGTGTACCCAGGACTGTATATGCAGTTATGCACACAACCAACAACTTGTCGTATTCGTTTGCACATTTTACAACTTGATTGACTAAAGTGATACAACGATATAAGTTGTTGTATGATGGGTGTAATTTACTCTTAAGGAAAAGCAACAGATTACACTGCCCCTTTTTATTTATATTTGTGGGCATTGCAGCACATAGGAATTGAATGCATGGGGATGGGGTCAAGCACTTACACCTCAATCCTATTTGGACAGGTTAAAATAAAGAAAATGTAATTGTGAGACCGAAACAGCGACCAAAACCAGGTAGGGATGGAATAAGAGCCTGATAAAAATTTTTCTGATGAAGAACTTGGCCTATGTCTTAAATTCACTACCCCGAACCAGTCGGTGCCACCTGCAGTTCGAAGGCTTTGTTTTTCATCTTTGTTAATAGACCATCGACGGTGCTTGGCAACCCACCGAATTCGGTGTTGCACTTAGGTAAGCACTGAACTAGTCGGTGGTGTTTACAGAGAGAGCAACACAATTTTTTTTTCTGAAATATGTCCCTTCAGTTCTTGCTATTTCAGATATGCATGCCGCACTCAGCTCTTTTGAGTAGCCGCCAACAGTCCATGTCGTTGAGAGCCGCTGCTTAGAAGTTTTTGTGCTCATTGTTTGCCTAATTCAAGAAACGAGGGCTGAAATATATACTACCAATCTACCATCGTACTAGAAAGTAGCCTATATCGCTCCAAGCCTCTGTATTTCATTGCCGTGCTTGGGGTGACAGGCCATAGCGACATAGGCTGTATTAATTAATAAACGGAAGATCCTGCCTGGTCAGCTAAAAAACTGGCAGGTCATCATAGTTTGTTGAACCACTTGCATAAATGCATTCCTATTAACTCGCAATAATCAAGTCCTCCAATCCTTCATCCCGTCTGCTGTGGCGCCATGGCCTGGCACCTGCGTGGGCACACAGCAAACTGGTAGAGAAAATTGCTTAGGTATGTAGCACGCCAGGTCGCCAGCTCAATCTACGAGAGAGGCCATCACAGCGGCGCGAACAACCTTTCAGTTGCCAAGCAGGGATATATAATGGCTCAAAAGAGCAAGAGGCGCCTCTTGGAAACCTCTCACCGTGACGGCAAAATCCATATCCGTGCGTCTACTGTGTGAAACGGCCTGAGAGCTTGATGTTGATGGGAGGCAACATGCATGATAGCGGCCTTTACTCATCTATGTTCATCCCACATTGGTGCCATAATCTTCTGGGAAAAAATCTCTCAGTGATCGGGAATTTGCTGATACCTCTCATTCCTAGCTACTTGATTCCTAGGCAGGGCTGCAGACCAGCGGTGTGTTGCAGTGCCCATGAGAATGCAAGCTAGCTGCTACCGTAGCTGCAGCATATCAACTGCTATATGGTCACAAGCGGATGGAATCGGCGGGCACAAGGTATTAAAGCAACAGGCAACACACAATCCCATTTTATTCGTATTTGAGACATATAAATCTGCTTGCAACACGGTTGTTGTATTCATTGTTCTATTTACTCTGATGTTCTACTTTTGCGAAACATTGGTGAGGTTCACGTGATCATGACAGATTCTTATGCAGCTTGTATTTGCATGCACAATTAACTATGTCCAATTGTCCTATGAGCGTCGCATGAAAATGGTCTTTTTTGCTCTAATTGGTGACATTAGAAGTTCCGGTTTTGACTACCTAAGCCAATTTTAGTCGTCAACACCACCAACGACTAAAATCAGCTCTACGTGCACAAAAAACAATTGCATGATCCTCCAAGTTGTGCACTGTAGATGATCGTCCAGAAAACAATAACCATGAAGGTGTGTAACGAAACAGAAAATTTTGCTACTGTTGAAAACTCTGCATATCATAGATTTTGCACCGCAAAAAAATGCTCTTTAAGCTGATGTTGCAGAGTACTGATGATCAGCCGTACGTCCTTCGTTAGAGAAATGTATTACCCATGTTTTCATTCAGGTACACAAGTCTTACTCGCCCCCCCAAATATCTTGGTATTGTAATATAACTTGCACAGTTAATGCCCCATCAATTGCGTTTCTTGGACACAATAATTATTTTGAGGACATCAGCAACCATTCTCTTCTTGGCCCTCCCACGGTAACTGCTTGAAAAAGGGCGCCATCAATCAGGGGTGAAGCCAGAACAAGGCAGCACCAGGTCTAGCTTAAAATTGAATGGGGTCAAATAGGCTTTCAACAGTAATCAACAGTAATTTTACACTGAAAACCACCAAAACCGTCGGGATCGGCTGACCCCGGTGGTTGGCCTGAGCTCCGCCCCTGCCATCAATCCACTTATCTATCCAAAACTGTTAAGGAACTGCTAATGGCAGAATAGATCGGCTACTCGCCCTCCCACAGGAGGCTCTGAGATGCACTCTTAATCTATTTTCTGCTTGCCTAATCCTAGAACTCACCACTGCCTTTATAGCTCAGGCACCTAACAACCTGCTAACAAATCTTATCCAAATAACTAACTAATCTTATCTGCTAACAAACTGATCCAACTGATCCTAATCCTAATCCTCACGTTGCCAATCTGGTGGTTCTGGCTAGCGCCGGCCCACTTGCCATAACAAAAACAGAGCTCTATGCCCATTACCAATTCAGATTCAGACCGAGACGGAGGCCCATTGCTGCCACACAATATCCTCCAACTTTGCTGGTAAGGTCGGTCAAGTTCAGTAATCATCAGTTCTGCGCAACTGTTCCCATCTAGTCGTAATGAATAGCCACAGAGATGTTTCCATTTTGAATTCCCCTAGAGAGATCCCTTAGTACTGGTTGATACTAAAGTGTCACTTTTAGTGCTGGTTAGTGTTGGCACAAAGGTCCCGGAATGCACAGTTTCTTAGAACCAGATTTTTACGTGGCCGGTACTACAAAAACGTGTTATTAAAAATCGTTTCTTCTGTAGTATGAATTACATCCTCAACCGGATAATCACACTATTAGCCTGTGGGTCATGGCCTAATTCAGCATTATTAAACCGACATGATCGGCTGCAAGGTGGATCAGGTGAGCGCCGTGACTTGTGACCTAGCTAGTGGACTAATGGTAAAGTTGATAAGGATCTGAGAGTTGAAAATTTTTCTGTATACACACCCCGTGCTCAGCTAAGACTTCGCAAGATTCATCCGCGACCTATGTCAGGTACTCAGGTCTATCCATGAATCGTGTGTATATGTTCCATTGACACAATGGATTCTCCATTTTATATTTCATAAGAATATTTTCTTAAATAATTTATGAACTTTCTACTGAAATCCACGGGAACTTGTCAGACAAAGGCATGCCATTTTGCTTGCAATAATGGGTAAGTTCCATCACCCAAATTAACATGTTCCTTAGAATATTGCAGCAATGTGAGAAGTGATTAATATAAGGAGGCGACAAAAACTGTGGTGTTACAACATGAAGCTGTAACACCCTAATTTTCATCTCAAAATAAATTAGCAATTCTCTGAATATCTCTGAATTTTCTTTTCTGAAAATATCAAATTCAATCTTGTAGAAGTTGTTCTTGCTTGGCAATTAAACCCTTTTACAAATAAGAAATAAAATTAAATCTAGGTATAAACTTTTGTTATGCATTAATATTGGACATATTTTATTATGAGTGTTGAATTCAAGATTCTATTAAATTCAAATTTGGTTGCTTGTTTGAATTTTAAAAACCCTTCAGACAATGAAACACATCTACCCTTTCTCTTCTTTTTCCTGGCAGCCCGGCCCAACTACAGTCGCTCGGCCAGCTCAGTCCGCCTCTCATCCCCTCTCCAAGCCGGTCTAGTTTCCCCTCCTCCTCCTCTCCCTATGTGGCTGGCCTGTGGACCCCACTTGCCGTCTCCCCCCTCACGCCATGCCCAAACCGAGCTCGTCTCGAGCTTGAACCCAAGCTTGCTGCCTTGCTTGGCCAGCACTCCTAAGCACCCCTCCCTCGAGCCTACATAAGTGCCACCACGCTCTCATGTCTCTCCTTTGCTCCAAACCCAAGTCGCCGCCACGCCCCCCAAGCTAAATGCACAGCCAAACCCTAGGTTGCGCCACCACCATCGATCCACTTGTTCGGCGCCCTTCGCTCACCAAGAACTCATCATCAACCTTGGTAAGGAGGCAAGGAACACCCATAGTCGGTCCTTGCTCTCTCTATCTCTCTCTTGAGCTCACACCACCTCGCCTGAGAGACTGAGCCACCATCGCTCGCAGGGAGCCGTCACCGTCGGCAAACCTTCTCCAACAATACTCCTCTAATCGGTTCCTTGTATCCCAAGCTTTGTTCCAAGCTTTGAATCGCAACAAACCATGCTCCCTAGCCTTGGGTTCGCCCGCCCCGGTGAAGCACCGCCACACATCACCGGTGGGTCAAACTCCACCACTGAACCCATTCGTCTAGTTGAGATCCAACAGACGACCTATAGGGCAACCGAGACGGCTTCCAGTCAGCCGTGGTTGTTTTTCCGAAAAGCCCCTCTATTTAGATTAATGAACCTGCAGTCCAATCCTATTCAAAAGTGTTTATGATTTATTCCTTTTACCTATTTTCACCCTAAGCTTTTGCAAAATAGTAGCCATAGTCCAGATTGGCCAGTTTAGCATGTTAGCCCTCGACTTTATAGACAAAACTATGTTTTAGCCCTCGGTTTTCTCAAAATAGATCTATTTAGTTTAGTTTCTTCGCAGATAAGCTCGTGGAACCTTGTTTAAGCCATATCTTTAGCGTTTCAACTCCGTTTTAAGCGATTCCCATGCCCACACGATCGTTGCAGAGAACAAAACTCGTTTCCATGCTTGTTTAGTACTGTTATTTATGTTTGGTGTAATGCTTACTTATGTGTGCATGTGTTTGCTTGTATGTTCCCGTGTGACATTAGACGGTGTTGGAGATCAAGTTCTGAGTTTGAAGATTACTAGTTTAAGGATGACTAGTTTTCTTTTAATCATACCTTGCCACTAGGTTATTTAAATAATTTGATGGTAGATCGTAGATGATGCTTAGCTTGCTCAACTGGGTTGGTAAATGAACAACTATTACTGGTATTTACTCACACTATTTCATGAACAAGATATTATTTACAAGACCATATGAGTTAATTAGAACATGAAGAACCACCCAGAAAGTCCATACAACAACAAGGACTATATGTGCCACACCCGGTTTATAAAGAAAACTGAATGCATAACTATATGTATGCCATGATTAAGTTCCATACATATAGAGACATAAGAGTATAACAGAACACAGTGCTCAAAGCGTAAAGTATAACAAGAAGATTTATTACTCTCACGAAGGAAGGCACGAAGGCTTTAACAGTTCAACACAATAACAAAAACGTAAATATTTGCAGTAGATCTTCTCCACAAGCAACCGGCTGGGGAGCACTCGCCTAATACTCATCAAACTCATTGAGATACGACACTCCTCCTTCTGATCTAATGTTTTGCAAAAGAACCACACACCTGGAATGAAACACCTGAGAGAGTATTGATGACGGGACTTAATAATGTAGATGATGGCGGCCTTTCTTGCAACTAGAACCTTGAAGGATAAATTCAATCGGTGATTAGAAACTTCCTGATTCCTCTCACCCCTAGCTAGTTGATTTTTATAGTATGTACTTAGACAGGGTTGCCAACCAGCGGTGCAATGCCAATGGGAGCGGAAGGGAGCCGCACAGGTATTGAAGAAACATAGTACGCGGTCCCTTTTTATTTATGTTTGTGGGCATTGCAGCACACAGGGGGATGGTTGGTGGAGCACTAACACCTGAATCCTTATTGCACATGTTAAATGAAGAAAAGGTAAAAATTTGTTTCATCATAAATAATTAGGTGATTGCCCTAGGAACAATGATCCATGATGCCCATAAAAATGATAGGTTTGGGGTGCAACAAAATATATATAAGAGAATGATCTGCAATGAAACAATGCTTATTAGCAGTTGGAAAAAAAAATCTTCACATATTTTTCATTTTGGGGTAAAAAAAAGTAGGATATATGTGTGCAGCAGACATCGCAAATTTGAAATCAGTAGACTACTATCGAATCAGCATATGCCAATGTGAAAATCCAGCTTTTGAGCAACACAATAATTAGTTCACTAAATATGTCACTCCAGTTCTTTCCATTTAACACGCATGCCACGCTCAGCTCTTTTGAGTAGCCAGCAGGCAACCAGTTACCATGAAGAAAGCCTTGGGTGTGCAGAAAGGCTCCTCTTGGGAGCCTAACACGCTCATATCCAGTAGAACGAAATCCATGTCCTCAGCTCCAGACAACAACGGCCTGAGAGCTTGCTGATGGGAAACAACATGGATGATAGTGGCCTTTACTCATCTAATAAGTTCATCAGATGATGCAACCAGAATCTTCACAGAAGGTGCCCCCTAGTGATCAGGAACTTGCTGATACCTCCCATTCTACTCAAACAACCGGCGATCAGAGCAACTCCAGTGGGGAGACCAAATTTGAGCCTCTATATTGTTTTTAGGGGCCAACAAAAAATAGTTTAGGGGCTTCAAACTTTAGTGGGATGACTAAATTTGGAGGGCCTCCAATTTTAGAGGCTTTGGACCAAAATTTCAGATTCGGCTAGGAGGAACCTCGACACCGAAGGTAACGATACACCCCCCCCCTGCTCATCTCTAGATCAGGCTCTTATTGATAAAATGGGTAGCTTAGGTGTAGCTCTTGGTTCTAATCTCAAACAAGTTTCAGATTCGGTTTCACTTCTTAAAAATCTAGAGTTCGATCAATCTGAAAACCGACCGGAGGATTTTTTTTAGTTTCAGAAGATGATCATAATGAATATAATGTAGGAGAGGATTTTGAGTTTGAAAAACCTTACTCTTGGTCACTTATGTGGTGATTTTATGGAGGGGGTCATGGATGACGACTGATCACCTAAGTTGTGATTTCCAAACTGTTTTCAAGAAGAACAAATCAAGAAATTCATCTAGACAGAAGGGTAATGTCAAAATTAAGATAGTTAAAAAATACACAAAGAGTGCAAAATGAAAGGGATCTTTTGGAATAGCAGAGGTCTTAGTGACTTGCTAAATTCAGGTTCCTTTCAGACACTAGTAAAGAAGAGAAGCTAGACTTCATCACTTTACTAGAAACTGGGAAAAAAGATTTCCCACAGAGCACACTTAATAATATTTGTGCCGGTCGGGATTTCCTTTGGCACTGGTCGCAGCCTCATGGTAGATCAGGGGGAATCCTACTGGGCATAAATCTGGAAATGTTTGATATTGGAGGTATTGATGAAGGTGACTTCTATGTGAAGTTCCACCTTCGAAACAGAGACGATGGTTTCAGCTGGCTTCTTGTGGCAGTCTATGGGGCCGCACAAGATGAATCTAAGGAATCATTCCTAGCTGAACTAGTACAAACTTGCGCTACAGAAAATTTGCCTCTTCTTGTAGGTGGTGATTTTAACATCATTAGAAAAACCCACAAGAGAAACATAGTAATAAATACAATGATAGATGGTATTTCCTGTTCAATGTGGTCATTGACAGCTTGGACTTACGGGAATTGGCCCTATCAAACCGCAAATTCACATGGGCAAATTCCAGGACAGTACCTACATATGAAACTCTTGACCGCACTCTGGTTACTACCGAATGGGAGGCCAAGTTTCCATTGGTTACTGTCCAAGCTCTACGTATAGATATCTCTGACCACAAACCACTACTTATGAGTACGGGGGATGGGACACACTCTAATAAACATTCGCTATTTAAATTTGAGCTTGGTTGGTTGCTAAGAGAGGGCTTTGCAGAGAAAGTAGCGTAGGTGTGGAAAAATGAGGCAATTCCCTATATGCCATTGGAAATTATACTCATCCCTTATATGCCATTGGCCCTACATGTCATAGACACACAAAAAAATCTCCTCTATGCCATCCAGTGGCACACAAGGGATGAGTTGTATGTTTCAATGGCATAGAGGGAATTTACTCAAAAATAAGACCCAAGGTCGAACACGACTACAAAAAAATGGCAGTTCAAAATCCAAAGCTTACGTCAATTCCTAAGGGTTTGGGCAAAACACACTAGTGGAACATATAAAAAAGAGAAGAAGGAATTGATTAGGAAAGGTTATGATTTGGACAAATTGGCTGAAACGCGGGTGCTTAGTGCTCAAGAGTTAGACTTAAAGCAATGTCTTAAGCAACGTCTTGTACAGTTGCTAAGGGAGGAAAAATTTAAATGGTACCAGAGAGCCAAAACAACTAAGTTTTTACAAGGCGACTGTAATACCAAATACTTCCAATTAGTAGCAAATGGGAAACACAGGAAAACAAGGATATTTCGGTTAGAACAAGAAGAGGGTGAAGGGACCGTGACACCTAAGAGGGGGGTGAATTAGGTGTCTCTAAAAACTAAGGCTCCAATTGCATATATGAAAACCTATTTCAATTTCTATCTTAATGTGCTCTAGGTTTTCTCTATGTGTTGCTATCTCTACTGCTACAAAGTTTTGCACCCTAGGTCCAATCCTATACTAGCATGGCAAGTCTAGGAAAGGTAAATGCGGAAAGTAGTGCGGGTATGAAATGCAGAAGGTAAAGGGTAGAGAAGAGCAAACTCCCTAATGAGGACATAAGAACCACGGATATACCCATGATTGCTGGGCTTGGAGGAGTCCAACATGGGTGTCCAAATCAAGATGGAGGCCCGAGGCTAATTCGGTTCGAGTCCCCAAGGTGGAGGCCCAAAAGACTAGTGGATGACCCAACAGGAGGCCCAAGTGGACGCTTAGGGTACTGTTCACACGCGGGTACTGTTCACGCGTGTGGGTACTGTAGCACGCCGCCCTTCCCGCTGCCAGGGGCTGCGCCCCCTATTTAGATAGACTCCCTCTTTTATTTTCAGACTTGAGTTTTGTTTTACGATTAGCCTCTGCTAAACGGATCACGCGCAAACACGCGCTGACCTCTGTAATTCGAGACTCCACCTACGAGTGATATTAAGATTGCTCGCCTCTTGTTCTTGTTTGTTCTTCGATTGCAAACAGGGATCGATCTTCCTGATCAGGCCGACCTTGCATCCGCAAGTTCGGTAACCACAGGGAGTTGGTTCAGCGATTGCATTGGCGCCTCGAGTTCGCTCGTCGTAGTCGGATCGTGAGGGTCTACTTCCGCCCAAGTCGAATCTACCTCCACTCACCGAAAGATCGGGCACTCCGCCTCTATCAAGTGGTATCAGGATTCCAGGTTGATCGGTGAGTTTATCGAGTGTTTTTATTTCCTTCCTACAGTCCACAGAACCAAAATAAAAATATATCTTCAGGTTACCCTTTTGAGCCTTGCACTTTCTTTCAATAATTTGCATTGTTGAATTTGTGTGTATACGTGTTCAATTGTTGCTGGTTACTCTGTGTTTCTATCGCTATTTTTTTTATTCTTCCTCTGCTGCCGCCGCCGTTCACCTCCACCCCCGCTGTGCGCCCAACCCCCTGATTTCCTTCTTTGTTTTTTTGCAAGTCACAAAAGAAAAGAGGGCAAAAAAAAAAGAAACAAAAAAAAGAAAAAAAAAAAAAAGGAGGTGCGCCCCTAGTTCGCGCGCGGTACTGGATCGCGCTGACCCCATTGCTCGCGCAGCCCCTGGAATCGGCGCCCCTGCTGATCTCTATCCACCGATTTCTTATCTGGCAAGTAAAAAAAAAAGAAACGAAAAAAAAAGGAAAGGAAAAGAATAGAAAAAAAACCAAAAAGCAACGCACGCAACAGAAGCTCCGTTTTCCAGGATGGCGCATCCTCCCTTGTGCGCGCCTTTCCGTGATCGCCCCTGATCCCGATTCCGTGGATCGTGCTCCCTGCCATACATAGCACGTCTTCCCTGGTGTATTGATTCGCTGCCGTTCTGTTTTGGCAAGAAAGAACAAAAAAAAAGAAAAGTAGAAAAACAAAGGGAAACAGGACACGGCAGGCACAGGCTGCTCTCCATCCTGGTCGCGTTGACCCCTCCTTGGATCGCTCGCCTGCTGGTTGGCGCTTGCCCCAGGTAGCGCCAACTACCCCCTGCTGGTTTTGCGCCACCACCCCCAAGCCATCACGCCTTTTTCCTTTGGGAAAGAAAAAAAAAACAGCAAAGGAAACTGGCACGTGAGTAGCTGGTTGGATTTGCTGGGCACGGTCAGCCTTACTTCCATCACGAAGGACGCCTCGTATTTGGCGCAGCTTGCTCTTGTCCTCCTCTGTTGTTTTCCTGTTCCTTCTTTTTCCCTTCCAATTTTTGTTTTCCTTTTGCACTTTGTCTCCAGCAGCTTTTGTTACGTGTTGGCACTATAATTCAAACTTTGCATTATTGTTTGATTGTGCTAACCCTTGAATTAAGTGCAGCCTACCTAGAACTACACATATTTCTCCGACGAGCAGACTTTGTTTCTCCAGGCAATCGCTCCTCTAATCTCTCGCCGGTACTACTTGTGGTTGCACTTCACCCCTGTGCGTTTGGTAAGAACGTACAAGAATTTGATAACAGCATTATAGTGAGCGTCTTGTGAGCCGTTACACCCTTGTCATATTGTTGTCGTCGATTTTGTTTTGTGTTTGCGCTAACCATGGCAAGGAGACGTCGACGGCACCATGGATGACCAGCTGCACGACATGCAGACGCAAGTTGACGGATTTGCCGCAAATATGAAGACGATGCACATACGACGTGACTCGACGACCACCTCGTTGAATGAGCGGTTCGACCAACTCGACGTGGCACGGCTCGATGCAATGACCAATACGATCACAAAGTTGCAGGAGACTGGTGATCGCCGCGGTGATGCCCGCCGTGTGGTACGTCACCCAGCTAATGATTCATTTGCTAAGATTCAATTTAATATACCATCTTATAATGGCAAATATGATCCTGCTGCATATCTTGATTGGGAATTAGAGGTCGAACAAAATTTTTCATGTCATGCTATTCCTGCTAGTGCACAAGTTAAAGCCGTTATCAGGGGCGAAGCTGCCTTGCTTTACCGGGGTCGCCGGACCCGACGAAATTTGTGAATGTAGTTGTTAAACCACTGTTCAACACTATTGATCTATACATTAGACCCGGTATTTGGTGCTGCCGACCCCGGTGGTAAGGGTGGAAAAAAGGCTCGGGCTCGTGAGGCTCGGCTCGGGCTTCAGCTCGGGCTCGCCTAGCTCGGCTCGGCTCAATTCCCAAACGAGCCGAGCCTGAGCCCAGCATTTTGCTCGTTTGTGAAACGAGCCGAGCCCGAGCCGGCTCGTGAGCAGCTCGGCGAGCTAAAACAAGCTCGGACGGTGAATTGCAAAGTAACTAGTGCATATCTTTTATTATATTAATATTTTCTTGTGGATGATGTAAAGGTTGGACATATTACTTGGATGCATGGAGACTCTTGACATGAATGAGATTTGAGTCGTGGGCTATTTAAACTTGCTTTATATTATTATTTATTATTTCGCGAAACAAATATTTATATTTATTTTACTATTGTAAGACTATATTATTATAAAAACATATTTTAAAACTTTAACATAGGTTGAACATGCTCTAGAACCTATTTTTGAATGACATGCAATGCAGATCATGTTTTTTTTGTCAAGCTCGCAAGCCGGCTCGAGCTGGCTCGAGCTCGTAAACGAGCCGAGCCGAGCCTCAAGTTTGGCTCGTTTATTTTCCCAAGCCGAGCCGAGCCGAGCCTCCACTGCAGCAAGCTTTCACGAGCCGAGCCGAGCCAGGCTCGGCTCGGCTCGTTTCCACCCCTACCCGGTGGTCTCGTGTTCTGGCTTCGCCCCTGGCCGTTATTAGTGAATTTACTGATTTTGCTTTACTTTGGTGGCGTGATTATAACAAAAAACACCCCACTGCCACTCCCACCACTTGGGCTCAATTAAAAGCTGCTATGCGACATAGATTTGTTCCTTCCTATTATGCCCGAGAGTTGCTTAATAAAATGAAGCGTTTGCAGCAAGATCAACAATCCGTTGCAGAATATTACCAGGAACTAGAAAAGTGTATGATTCGTTGTGGTTTATGTGAGACGGACGATGCTGCTATGGCACGTTTTCGCGGTGGTTTGAACCGCGAAATTCAGGAGATCCTTGATTGTCACGATTATGCTGATATGACCACATTGTTTGCATCTGCTTGCAAAGCTGAATGTGCAGTGCAGGGCGCCGCTTGCAGATATATCCTAACTCTTTTGCAGGACACAGTACGTCATCCAGCGCAGTTCCTGCTCTCCCCGCGCCATACACGACTAGCACTACACCAGCACCTACGACCATAGGCGGTGTTCCTTCCACAACCTCATGTGCAAATTCAGAACTATCACTTGACAATGCCCCTATTGCTCTTATTGACATGGCGAGCAACGGTCCTGCTCCAGGTGCTCCACTCACGGCTGGTGAGACTTCTTCTGATGTGCTGAATTTTTCCACAACTCATGATATCATAGGTCAATTGTTAGTGGACCCTGTTCTTGATTTGTGTGACAATACTTCTGTTGTACATGCATTAAAATCACACACTTGTGCTGAAATTAAACATGTCATTCATATTTCAAGCATGACCGATGAGCTGGCGATGTTGTCTTCTTTACATACTTTTGGGTTACATTGAATTTGATATTTTATGTAATCTAGATTGTTTGGAAGAAAAAATTTCTAAATATACTGATTTGAAATGGTTTTCTAGACACACATATCATGCTATTGGCAAATATAACAACAAAGGAGACAATATGATACATCGAGTGTATATTTGTGAAAATCTGAGTTATCCTTTTGTTGTGCCCAATTTTGATGCATTAGAGAGCAACCATCCTACACATATTAATTCACCTTCCTCTAGCTCAGTTTGTGTGAAACAAGTGTCCTCCAAAGAAGGGGAGCTTTGTTGGTCGCTACCCATCCCTGCTTTGTCTTTTGTTGCTACTAATCTTTTGCAGGATAGTGTTGCCAAACATTGTGTGCTGTCCGATCAAGAATCCTACATGTTTGCTAAATTTTCTATGCGAGATCACACATTCACCCATTTGAACACTCTGCCTCTATCACTCCCGGCACGGCGATTTTTACCGAGGTATCGGAAAGCTCACGAGCTTTCCACTAATCCTCGTTGTTGGAGCCCCTCTCAAAGGGAATGCCCGCGCAAGGGCATAAACTCCCCGGTCCAGTAACTCCGTGGGTGACCACGGGACTTCCCCACGCGCAAGTGGGTCTCCGCTCGTCCCTCCCCGGATGCTCCTCGCCGCCTCCACTTGGTAGAGCTTCGGCCAAACGCCAAGGGCGTCTTCTCCCTTGCACAAGCACTGGCGGCCTCTCCACAAACTCGGTTGGAGGGTCTCGCAAGACTACAAGCCCCGGATTACAAACACTTGGTGCGTGCAAGCACCGGTAAGCAAAGAGGTATACAAACCTCGCTAAACTCTAGGCTAACACCTAAGAGATGCGCTAAAGGGTCTAGACTAGCACTAAGCACTTTGCTAATCACCTAGATCTTCTATTTAGCACTTTGGTGGATTGAGCACTTAAGAATGTGTAGAACACTTGCCAATATCTTCCCTGAGCTCAAGCACACTTCAAATGGCCGAGGCAACCCATATTTATAGCCTCAGCCAAAGAAACTAGCCGTTGCCAGTTTTTCTGCGTACCGTCGACTAATTCGATGGGTGCAAATGAGGGACCATCGATTTAGTCATTGCCCATTTTTTCTTTGAATCTTTTGAACTCCAACGGCTACTTGCACCATCGACTAATTCTACGGGCACCCCGTCGAAATAGTCGTCGCCACACCAGAGACGAACGCACGCCGGTCTTCAGTCACCATGCGACTAATTCGATGGACCATCGACTAATTCGACGGGCAGCACCATCGATTTAGTCGGTGCCCACCAGAGACGAACGCACACCGGTCTTCAGTCACCATCGACTAATTCAATGGACCATCGACTAAATTTGACGGGCACACCAACGATTTAGTCGGCGCCTCTGCGCTTTGCAATTCTTCATTGCTTCTTCACGGGTCTTTTTCTTCTATCTTCATTGCCATCTTTTGGATGTCCTTGAATATGACTAAGGACACTTTTCTATGTGAATTGGATGGCTTCAAATTGGATAACCATCATTTGGATATTGGTTATATAGGCATTTGGATGGCTTCCAAAATATCCTTGGGATCTAGAAATATCTACAAATATCATCTTGACAATTTGTTAGTCCCAATGAATTATGTTGTCAATCAATCGCCAAAATCACAAACTATGGCCTAGGGCCATTATCCTTACAGAGGGTATAATAGAAGGTGATGAAAATCTTAAACGTTTTATCACTAACTATTATAAGGGACTCTTTGGTGCTCCGAAACGGAATAATTTTACCCTGATTCAATCAGTTCGTGATGATATTCCTCAGGTAACTGAGGTGGAAAACGGAATTCTTACCTCACCTTTTATGGAGGATGAGGTTAGGAAGGCTATCTTCCAAATGGATACATAATAAAGCACCTGGTCCTGGATGGCTTCCCAGCTGAATTTTATCAGGATTTTTTGGGATATCATCAAAGACGATTTATTACCTCTCTTTCATGAGTTTCATAAAGGACATCTCCTTTATTTAGTCTCAACTTTGCCAACATCACTTTACTCCCTAAAACAAAAGAGGCCAAACAATCAGCAGTTTAGACCCATATGCTTGCTTTACATAAGCTTCAAAATCTTTACAAAGGTGATGACAAATAGAGTGGTTCTAGTAGCACAAAAAGTCATTAAACCTTCCCAAACGGCTTTCATGTCCGGAAGGAAGATAATGGAAGGAGTGGTAATTTCTACACGAAACCCCTACATGAATGCATAGGAAGATGATGGCGTTGTCCTTAAACTCGATTTTGAGAAAGCTGATGAACAAGGTCAATTGGTCT
Source organism: Digitaria exilis (assembly GCA_015342445.1). NCBI lineage: Eukaryota > Viridiplantae > Streptophyta > Magnoliopsida > Poales > Poaceae > Digitaria > Digitaria exilis. The sequence continues at coordinate 29,022 of JACEFO010001041.1, forward strand.
TTGCTTCAACAAGCTTTATGAATGAAAGGCTTTCTCAGCAATGGTGCAATTGGATTAACCAGATTGTCATGGGTGGTAGCGCCGGTATCAAAGTAAACAATGACATTGACCACTATTTTCAAACGAAAAAAGGACTTAGACAAGGTGACCCTCTGTCTTCAATCCTTTTTAACGTGGTGGCTGATATGTTGGCCATACTCATTGAGAGAGTAAAGAATAATAGAGTTGTACCTCACTTAGTGGATGGAGGACTCTCAGTTCTCCAATACGCTGACGATACAATCCTCTTTTTAAGCCAAAAACATTAAACTAGTGTCAAGCACTTTTGAGCAACTATCGGGACTCAAAATTAATTTTCACAAGAGTGAATTGTATTGTTATGGGGCTGCAAGGGAATCTGATCATGAATATGCACACATCTTTGGCTGCAATACGGGCTCCACCCCTTTCAAATACCTTGGAATTCCCATGCATCATAAAAAATTATCCAACAAGGACTGGATAATAATTGAGGAAAAATTTCAGAAAAAACTCAGTAGTTGGAAGGGGAAACTACTTTCGGTAGGAGGTAGATTAGTTCTGATTAACTCAGTTCTAACTAGCCTAGCAATGTACATACTTTCCTTCTTCGAAATCCCAAAAGGAGTTCTCAAAAAACTAGACTATTATCGCTCAAGATTTTATTGGCAATGTGATGAACATAAGAAAAAATATAGGCTCACTAAGTGGAGCATCTTGTGCACTCCCAAAGACTGTGGGGGCCTGGGCATCAAGAACTTAGAAATTCAAAATAAATGTCTCTTGAGCAAATGGCTCTTTAAGCTAATTAACGAGGAAGGCATTTGGCAAGACCTCCTAAGGAGGAAATATCTGTCAAATAAAACCCTTACCCAAGTAAAAAAACAATCAGGGGATTCCCATTTTTGGTCTAGCCTAATGGAGGTGAAAGACCAATTTCTACAATACAGACATTTCAAGGCCCACAATGGTTCGGAAATTAGATTTTGGGAAGATACTTGGTAGGAGATTGACCTCTTAAATTAACTTATCCTAATCTCTATCATATAGTGAGAAAAAAATGCAATGGTGGCACAAGTGCTAAGCACTACGCCATTGAATGTTTCCTTCCGAAGGGCGCTAAGTGGATATAACTTAGAAACATGGTATAGACTAGTAGCAAAAGTTTTAACAACTAATCTTACTAGTACTAGAGATGTTTTCTTCTGGGATTTACATAAAGAGATTTACTCCTCTTCAATCGATTGATTTCTTACTCATCCATCAATCACTCACAGTTACAGCAGAAAATGAATTGAGATGGGGATTTGGGATTAGGGTTCTTGGGTTTGGGGCGGGGTTAGGGTTCTTGGGTTTGGGGGGCTTACTTCCATGGCCGGCCATAGAGGAAGCTTCGGGTGGCTCGCCGGCCGGCGGTGGGGGCGGAAGAGACGGTAGAGGCGGAGGCGGCAAGGGCGCCGCCGGAGCTGGGTGGCGGGAGACCCCCGGTGGGCGGTGGTGGCGGCGGGGGCGTCTGGTCCGAATCGATTAGTGTCGGGCGGCGGAGGAGGGCGGCGGCGGCCGCCGAGCCGACGGGAGGCGGAGGCGGCGGGGGAATCGGTAGGGAGTTCGCGGGCGTCGCGGAGTCGGAGGAAAGAGACGCAGACGCCAGTCGGAGGAAAGAGAGGAAGGAGGAAAGAGAAATAGATGAGGGGATGGGATTAAATCTGGGATGTTGAATTTAGATCCAATGGTCATAATTGGGTGACTGAGGGAAAAACCAATCTCAATCGGTTGACATGGAGGTACTCCCTTACATAAAAGTGGGGATTTCTCAATACGCTCTATGTGGCTTTGATTAAAGATGGTATTGTACCTTGCAAGTGTCCAATTTGGAAGATCAAAGTACCACTGAAAATTAAAATCTTCTTATGGTATATAAAAAAAGGAGTTACTCTAACTAAGGATAATCTTGCAAAGCGAAAATGGAAAGGCAACTTAAATTGTTGCTCGTGTAGCTCCCTTGAGACCATTGAACACCTTTTCATTCATTGTCACTTTGCTGTTTTATTTGGAATGCGATTCATATTACCTTTGGAATTCAACCCCCGTCTAGCATATCACACATGTTGGCTCTTGGCTTGATGGTATTCGGCATCGCTTCGAGATCAGATTTGTCATTTGTGTAGTTTTAACGGCTATATGTTGGCTATCTGGTTGAATAGAAATGATATGGTATCCAATTGCTCTAAGTCTAACACCGTCATGCAGGTAATTTTCAGGGCTACATATTGGACGCGCACTTGGTCACTGCTGTTTAAGGACAAGGAGGCGAGAGCGAACTTGAGGAATGCTCCGATTGTTGGAGACGGTTATCATCGAAGTGTTTGTCAAGTTTGGATGAAAGTTCTCGAATAGGATTACAACTTAGTTTGTCCTGTTTCCGATGATCTTTCTTTTCTTTGTATCGTTTTTCACTCTCCCGAGTAATTTGTGAGCCTAAGAGCTCCCCGTTTGTATTGAACCGCTGTGTATACCATCCTTGATGGTGTAGAGATCGGGTCTTTTTTTAGTTCCATTATCTAAAAAATGTGCAAAAAAAAAAAAGACCATTACGTGATTATGCAAGTTATGACAATGTAGACGATCGCCCGTCCAACAAGGACCATGAAGCAGTAACCAAACGAAAATTTTTTGCTATTGCTGGAGCTCTAAAACTTTGCATAGATTTTTGGCGCCTGGGAGTGCGTACTTCCTAAAAAAAGACTCTTTAAGCTGATGCTTCCATCGCTACTCGCTCCCAAATATCAAGGTATTGTAATATAACTTGCATAGTTAACGCACCAGCAAATTCTAGGACCCACCCAACGATTATTTTGAAGGGCATCAGCAACCATTCTCTTCTTGACCCTCCTACTGCTAACTGCTGCAAGGCCCGGAGCAAGGTTTCAATAGATGCATCATCAATCCAACGTATCTATCCAAAACAGAGCTCTACCCAATACCAATACGGACCGAGATAGATGCCCTCAACATTGCTGCCACAACCCACAATATCTTCCACCTTTGCTAGTAAGAATGACCAAGTTCAAGAATCATCTGTTCTGTGTATAACTATTTCCATTTTAGTCGTAATGCATAGCCAAGCAGTGTAAGATTAGAATACCTAGGCCACAGACGTCTGCAGGCCGGCACACTTTTGGCCATGCGAGGACTGGAGACAACAGTGCCCACCAGAGACCACCTCAATGCCTCTTCACAGGAAAACTAGCTTAATGCAGCTTGTCAATGCAATTTATTGCCCATGTAGAGAATTGTTTAGCGCAAATGCTGTGCTCACATCGCCGTCAGCGTGACTGAGATGAGTACCTTGCTACCACTACTCCAGCCTTTCATGTTGACAACCCATAACACTCACAGCATCGACTGATCGACGGGTGGTTGCATGCCACTCCCACTCCTCTAAACCACCTTGCATCCCTTTGAACTCATAATAAGCCATTCCAGCCCACCAACAAGCCTGGCGATGTGAGCAGCGGCTGGTGTGCCATAACGCACTGCCTAGCGGCCGCAAGACTACCAGGGCAGCGATCAACGGTCACAAAAGGCGTACAGGTGACTAGGTACCAAGAAGAGTTGCAAAAGGCTCTCCTTGGAAGCCTCACATCAGTTCGGGTCGGTGAATGAAATCCATAACATCGCATCCACACTATGACGCATCCTGAGAGAATGATGTCATGCGAGATCGTAGATGACACCGACCTCTCATGACACGAGAACGAGAAGACCTTGCTCACTGATACCTCCCGTTCCTAGGTAACTAGTTGACCTGCAGCGCAGTGCAGCTAGTTGACATGCAGCGCAGTGCAGTGGGCAACATATCAACTACTACTCCTGTGGTGGTCCAGACAGTTTGAAGGCGAATGGAGTGGCATATTGATGTCAAGATAGACTACAAACACGGTCACTTTTTATATGTATTTGTAGGCATTGCAAGTTTGCAACACACATCACAATCACATAATAACTAATAGGATGGTTGTCGAGTATTCAATGAATCTTTATTGCACTGCTTGTTAATAATAAAAAAAGGAAAGTGACTTTTGTCATAAATAATAACTAGTATCATAACCATGGGAACAATGATCCACAGGGCCTGTGAAAATGGCTAAGGCTAGTATGGCTGCCATGGGAACAATGAACCAGTGTCCATAAAAATGGTAGGTTCAGGATGCAACAAAATACAGAATGGAGAATAATGCTCATTTCATTGAAAAAACAGATTATTCAGTGTCCATTTTATTTGGAACCTGACGATCTAAAATAGTATAGTTCAATGCTAATTTTATTTGCAAAAAAGAGTGCTTTGTATGGAGAATGCTAGATCTAAACGCTATCACAAAGCACAACTCCTAAACCCTCCATCGATAACCACCCACCAGCTAGGACTTCGCCAGGGCGGCATGGTATCTCATTTCGAAGGGCAGAGGCCAACACAGCCGCTCTGAGTCTGCTTACTCCTGCATTATTCCAAAATGTAGGTCGTTTGACTTTTTTTTATCTCAATTTTGATCGTTTGACTTATTAAAAAAAATAAAATATTTTTTTTGTTATGGCTAGCTTTGGAAATAAAAGGATTTCAAAAATAATCTAAATTTGACTATATTTGTACAAATATTTTTTCTACCTCAAGTTTGAGAGGATGATTTGGCCCAGGGATAATTTCCAAAAAGGATTTAAAAAATAACATATTTTTTCCAAATGCAGGATGATTTGGCCCGTGGATAATTTCCACGCAGGCTTCTCGTCTGGGGAAAGGCGCCTCGGGCCTCCAGGAAAGAGGTTCTCAACTGGGCTTCCGAGAGGAAAAATGTTTTGGCAATTGGTTTCCTCTAGTTGGGACGTCTTAGATTCTAGGCCCACAACCTATATGAAACGTATGTATTATTGGGCCGAGGCTACACAGAAACTGATCGATTTCTTGACTGAATAGGTTTGCCATCGTGGTAATGTTATTGATCAAATAGTTCATTATTCTTATTTTTTAACTATGGTCTTAGTTTGGTTTTTAAATCAAATTATAAAACAAAATCCTTGGTCATCCAACTCTCAAAATGTTCATATTTGTCCATCGATATAGTTTTGGTAGGTGGTTTTGCTATTGCGGACGACAGTTTCTCCCCCTCCCCCACACGCCACACGCACCCACCTCCCCAGTGTTGGCAAACCCGCCTCTGCCTTCACCACACCGTCCTACTTCATTCCTCACCCGTCGGCTTCCCCCTCTTTGACTACACGCCCACACGTCACACCTCAATCATCGAGGATGAGGACATTTGATAGCTCTCCACAGGGGGAGGAGGCCACAAGCAGGAGCGCTAGGGTTCGGGCTGGCGCAGATCTGCACCACCATATCCAAGGATAGCGACACGAGCAGGGGGGGCGACATGGGGATGGCAGTGGTGGCGCACGAGGAGTACGGCGATAGTGTAGGGTCTGGGCAGGCGCATGGAGCTGTTGCGGGAGAAACCAACGATGGGTAGGCATAGGGACGATGATGGTGGCAGCGAGCTCAGGACACGACGCAGGCGCATACGGAGAGAGAGGCATGGCAGTGGGGCTTCACCGCCACGTGACGTCCACGCCAACACAACTATATACGAAACGCTCGATGGCAAAAAAAAAAGATGAACATGTTTTAAAGACGAATGGTCAAAGGTTTCTGGGTTTGCGGTTTTGATACTCAAAACCAAACTAAGACGATAGTTAACGGCAAAAGATGAACTTCTTCAATTCCCTTTTGAGAGGACATTTTTTTTCAAACTAGTTAATAGTTTGAAATGTTGCTTAGATATATGACATTCCACGAAAATAAAGCCATATACTCTTTTTTCCTCACTTCAAAAGCTTGAATGTACTCAATAAACACACATATCTACCGCCACTCAAAACACACAAAATGGCTATCCTCCGGACTTGCATTTATGCATTCTTTTGTAGGAAATGTGATTTTTTTCCCATGGAAGACGGAAAGTTGATTAAAAGATCTTGTTTAGTTTACAAAATGAACGCTTTTTACCGTCAAGTGGGATGTTTAGCATTAATTAGAATATTAAACATAGTCTAATTAAAAAACTAATTAAGCAAACAGAGTGTAATTGACGACACAGATCTATTAAAACCTGTTTAGTCCACACGTTGAGAATGTTGTGATATAATTAACATGTGCTAATGATGGATTAATTATACTTAATAGATTCGTCTCACGAATTACATTTTTATTTGTGTGATTAGTTTTGTAATTTGTCTATATTTAATAGTCCTAATTAGTGTTCAAATATCTTATTAACATGTGAAAAGTTTTTACCCAAAACTAAACAAAAAGGCTAATAAACTCAAATATGATATGAATATTAAGATTAATACGATCGCGTAAGACACCGTTACAAATAGAGGATAGAGGTACCATAAATTGGCTGGAGGTGATCATACTCAGACCCTTTTATCCTACCAAACGTGAACATGTACTATACTGGCCTCGTTTAGTTTCCAAAAATTTCTCAAAAAAACACTATTCATCTATTTTTTTTCTATTCATCTCATCCTTCCCAATCGCATAATACTTTTCATCTACAATGCTTTTTTTTATAAACAATGTATTTTCGAGGAATCTTTGAGCTATCTAAACACACCCTAACAAACAATTCTATATACTAGCCTACAATTACCCAATCATATTATATGTATATCCCATCAAGGATCATCCCATTTAGACGAACCACCACGTACATGTTCAATTTGATTTAGGCCACGTTTAGTTTCTTCAACTTTGTAAACTTTCATTCCATTAAAAACCGTGCTCACTTCCCCAAACATGCTTCCCAAAATAGTTTGCTATAATAAAATTTAGCAAACTTTCATAAACGAGGCCTTAAGCAGCCAAACACTACCAGTCACGGTTTATTCGCCTCTTTTTAAATTAAGCACAAGCTCAATGAAAGCACGCACAAAACTTAAGTAAGACATTTCACTATCCATCTACACTCACAACCCACGGCCAGCCTACTTGCGTACACAAGCAATAATAATAAAATGAAACGAAGAAAAGAAAAGAAAGAGAGAAAAGAGCCGAGTCCAGGTACTACCCTCCTCGCACTTGAGCCCCCACATTCCAGCCGCCTACCTGGAGCCGTGCCACAGAGCAGCAGCGCGCGACTTCCCACTCGGCCGTGTTTAGTTCTCAAAAGTACTTTTTACTTCTTATTCACCCCCCTCACAGAATACGCATCCCTAAAAATTCTCTTTTACTTTTCCTATTCATCCCCTCACATAACATGCATTCTTAAAAAAAAAAAGTATTTCCAACCTCAACTAAACAAGCATCCCAGGCTCCTCCACTCGAGTTCCCACTCGTGCGTGCACTCGTGCGTGCCCAACTCCCTCGGTCCCTCTCTCCCCGTCGACTCGGTCGTCGCCCTCGGCTTCCCTCCTCGCGGCTCTCTCGCTAGTCTCCTCCCTCCCTCTCTGAAAGAGAGACAAACAAACAGACACGAAACAAACGCAAGGTCCGAATCCAAATCTAGCGCCGCAGGCTCCACGTCGCGATCTCGCGGCCTTCACCCCTGCGCCGGCGGCGGCGGCGATCTCGCGCGTCGGGCACCGCTCCGGCGCCAACTCCCTCGCCCCCTCTTCGCGGCGGCGCGCGGGAGGGAGGCGGCGGCGGCGATCGCGCCGCGCCGGCGGGAGCCGCCTCTTCGGCCCTCGGGCGCCGCCGGGCTTGATCCGACCCCGCCGAAGGAATGGTACGTGTTGCGACTTGCCTGATCGGATTTGTGCCTGCTTGTTTGTTTAGGACTTGATTGGGTAGTGGCGTGTTGCGGGGATTTGCCGGTCGCTGACGGTGCCGAAATGGCGCCACAGTTTGGGGCGTTTTCCACTTCGCACCCTTTGATCTCGTTTTAGTTGAAGCAGCGGCGTCGCGTGATCATTGATATGCACGTCTCTTGGAATTCGGCGTTTCTTCCTTGGAAAATGGGAATGGTATCTAGGATATGAGTCGGAAGAGCTGGTTTGCTGACCTCCCGCCTGGCCGTGCCGTGATTGTGCAATGTGGCGAGGTTGGGACTGGGGCTTCATGTTCAAACTGTATTATGGTAGATTCCGTCCAGTTTTTCTCACTAAGGTTCTCTGTACTGAGATGTGGGGTGGAGTCTGATCATCTCACATAATTTTGCATAAGCTTCTATGAATGTGATATTTGTGAGTTAGCATCAATTGAGAAAATCAGGACTCTTATACCCTATTTGCCATTCATGACTTGAAATCAATGTGCAAACGTTGATGTTCTCTAAATTTATTTTTCACCCTTTTAGTTTAATTTTTTATTGTTGAGAATGAAACTTGGCCTATGTGTTTGTTGAATTGTTCTCACCAATTGTGGACCTTCAATTGCACGTGTTGTAAGTTCAAAGTTCAAACACATCAGAATGATTCAATATTCAGGAACTCCTAAACTATTATCTCATCTATTTATGTTACTAGAGAACGTGATTTTCGGATTGTGATCTTTCCAGTTGTTACTATCCTGTTTCGGTCGTCCATCATATTATTCAGTTTGCCGCAATCACGGAGTAACTGACACTAGCTGTTTGCTTATGCGGAATTTATTGCAGGCATCCAAAGTCCGTTTTACCGTGGGTTCTCAGGTTTGGGTTGAGGATGCTGATGTGGCTTGGATTGATGGGCTGGTAGAAGAGGTCCAAGGAGATGAATTAACAGTAAAATGCAGTTCTGGGAAGAAGGTCAGTTATTATTTTGTTGTAGCTTTTGTGATCCTAATGGTGCCTCGCTTCCTAGTCACCTTCACTGGGGATTTTGCAGAACTTTTGTCCTAAAATTCTTTTTTAATGCCTCTTGTTGTGTACTTTTAGGTATGAAACTGTTAATTCGCGAGTGTCAGAATACAACACTATAGCTTATAACAGTAAATTAATTTATTGAAGGAGATGGATAATGACAAATGAAAATAAATATATTCATATTTTGGCTACAGGTTACTGCCAATGTCTCAAGTGTGTATCCTAAGGATGCAGAAGCGAAGCGCTGTGGTGTTGAGGATATGACGAGGCTGGCTTATCTAAATGAACCAGGGGTTCTACAAAACTTGAAGTCTAGATATGCAATGAATGAAATATATGTAAGTTTAGTTGTTCAAACATATCAGCTCTTCTTTTTATGCTATGTATTCATGCATGCCTGGAGCCCTGGATCCAGTGCTGTGAGTTCTTGGTGAATCTGAATTTATTATTCTTATATGTTCTCTAGGATGATAGTAGAATTACTTGTTCAATTATTCCTCCTGCCTGCAGCCTGCATAATGTTTATGTTTCATTCCAGAGTTTGAAATTCTGCAACATTGTAACTATGTTTATGATATGCTCTAGTGTACTGAACAACCTTTTCGGCCTGATCTAACGGCTTAAATTTGTTTGTCCTTCCAGACTTATACTGGGAATATATTAATAGCTGTCAATCCATTTCAAAGACTTCCCCACCTTTACAATAATCACATGATGGGGATTTATAAAGGAGCAGAATTTGGTGAGCTGAGCCCCATCCTTTTGCCATTGCAGACCATGCATATAGGTATGTTTCAGCAAACACAACAGCAACGGCATTTGAGTATTTTGTGCATTAACTATGGTGCATGTATCTGACGTATCGTCCACTCAGGCTTATGATGAATTATGGTAAAAGCCAAGCCATATTAGTGAGTGGAGAAAGTGGAGCTGGTAAGACAGAAAGCACCAAAAGTCTTATGCAGTATCTTGCATTTATGGGTGGAAAAGCTCAATCCGGAGGAAGGTCTGTTCAACAACAAGTACTGGAGGTGAGGGCCCCCATTAGTTCTATTGCTCTTCTTACTGGTCATATTAGGGCAAGTACATTGGTGCAGTTTAATAGGCAGTCTCATGCATTGCCACGTTATCTTGAGATGATATAACAGGCAACCCATACAATGGGTTGTCATATAAGCTGTCTCTAGTAAATACATAATCCCTTAATTTATGCATAGAAAAGAAATATTGTGAGTTGCATGGCAACCACAACTCGTACAATGGAGGACATGGTATCATAGTTCTAAATTTTGGCATATGAGGTGGTTGCCTCACGAAATAACTACCTTGTTATCTCTCTCTCTCCACCACATCATAAAAAAAATACTATGTGGAACTGCATGAGACAACCTATGAGACTACTGATGTGTAGCATATACTTGCTCTTACCAACCAAATACTAGATATACGGATTATGAGCTGGCATCCTGAAATGTGCATAAAGAAGCAAGCCAAATTTTTATTTCATCGATCTTGATGTCATTTCAGTATCTTATGCTATCCAATCTATCTGTTTGTTTTGACACGTCCAATCCTGTTCTTGAGGCATTCGGAAATGCAAAACAGTAAGACATAATTCAAGGTAATAACTGTGCTCCTTTGTTTTCATTAGTGTTTCTTAATTAACATTTTTTTTTCCTCCTATTTGTTGTTTTCTTCATAACTCACAGCGTTTTGGGCAAATTTGTGGAGATTCAGTTTGACCAGAATGGGAAGATTAACAGGTGCTGCCATAAGGACTTATCTCTCGAAAGATCTCGTGTCCTGTCAAATATCTGATCCAGAAAGAACTATCACTGCTTTTACATGCTATGTGCTGCACCACCTGAGGTAACAATTTTTTAATTTCAACGTGGCCACTAATATATGTGTACATATTTCTGGAATACGCAGGAGAGCTGTGTAGTATTGCATTAAGATAGAGAAAAAAAAGGCTTAAATAGCTTTACAGACTCACACCACACACCTAGGGTTTTAGGTTATGTGCACATATCTGGACAACTTGTGTAAATGAAACCCTGTGTACCTAATATGTGTGCACATATCTGGACAACTTCTGTAAATGAAATGCCAAATTGGTTGTAAATGCTGTTCATACATATAATCTCTGCAGTAAATTGATATGCCCGTTGTAAAGAAGAAGAAAAAACTCAACCACAGGAAGTACTCATGTTGTTGGCTGCATTTTCAATAAGGGGAGTACCGAACATGGCTGGCTAGAAACTTGCTGAAACCTGTTCTCAGGGAGTCTGCATTTTTCTAGCACCCTTGTTCAAGCTCTGGTGGGTGATCTGATCTCTCATTTGGAGGCTATACCAAATGAGCACTTGGGTCTCTGTGTTGTTCAGAGCTTCATACTGAAGCAGCACACCTAACCAGTCCAACCCAAAAGCTTAGGCGATTTGAGAAGGGGCTAGGGCGGCTTTATATCTCAACCCCCCCCCCCCCCCCGCGCGCACGCTCAGCCCACGTGGGCGCAGAGTGGGAAATGGGTGGTGCAATGAATGCTGTTCATACATATAATCTCTGCAGTAAATTGATATGCCCGTTGTAAAGAAGAAAAACTCAACCACAGGAAGTACTCATGTTGTTTGGCTGCATTTTTCAATAAGGGGAGTACCGAACATGGCTGGCTAGAAACTTGCTGAAACCTGTTCTCAGGGAGACTGCATTTTTTCTAGCACCCTTGTTCAAGCTCTGGTGGGTGATCTGATCTCTCATTTGGAGGCTATACCAAATGAGCACTTGGGTCTCTGTGTTGTTCAGAGCTTCATACTGAAGCAGCACACCTAACCAGTCCAACCCAAAAACTTAGGCGATTGAGAAGGGGCTAGGGCGGCTTTATATCTCAACCCCCCCCCCCCCCCCCCGCGCACGCTCAGCCCACGTGGGCGCAGAGTGGGAAATGGGTGGCGCAAGGAATGCGGGAACCGGGGCTCGAACTCGAGACCTCCTGGCTCTGCATACCATGAAGCAGCACTCCTAACCAGTCCAACCCAAAAGCTTAAGCGATTGAGAAGGGGCTAGGGTAGCTTTTATAGCTCAACACATACATCTAATGGCAGACACAATATACGTAATATGCTGTGCTTTTTACTCATATTTCTCCCTGTTACATAACCATTGTAATTGTTATTTAACATAACCTTTTGTTTTTACCTGTTTATGCTTATCTTTTTGTGTCCGTAGTCTACAAGTTTTTATCTGTGCTAAAAAATGTTGATGTTGCAGGACCGTGAGAGATATAAATTAGGAGACGCCGGATCATTTCACTATCTTAACCAGTCTAGTTGCATTAAACTTGATGCGATGGATGATGCCTCAGAATATATCATAACTAGGAGGGCAATGGAGATTGTGGGCATTAGTTCTGATGAACAGGTAACTACAAGTATATGGTTGAAATTAATTTAATTCATCTGAAAGACAAAATATTTGCATTGAACTTCCGTTGGCATTTTATGCAGGATGCAATATTTAGAGTTGTAGCTGCTATTCTCCATTTAGGCAATGTGGAATTTGCAGAAGGGAGTGAAGCAGATTCTTCTGTACCCAAAGATGAAAGATCACAGTTCCATCTTAGGACAGCTGCAGAGCTTTTCATGTATGGGTCCCTTCTTGTGTTCCCTTGATAATATTGTTTGTTGTCTTTGGTGAGACATGTATTTGACAACATTTTGCAGGTGTGACGAAAAGGCTCTTGAAGAATCGTTGTGTAAGCGTGTTATGGCAACGCGTGGTGAAAGTATTGTGAAAAAATCTGGATGCACGAGCAGCAGCTCTTAGTAGAGATGCATTGGCCCGAATTGTTTACTCTCGTTTGTTTGATTGGTAAGTTCTCGCATTAGTTAGTAGTTTATTGTCATGCTGCTTTCTACTATATTACTCCCGTAACAAGAGGATAGTTCACATTTATGTTCTTTTTTAGGCTTGTAAATAAGATCAATACTTCAATAGGACAAGATCTGACCTCAAAGCTTCTGATTGGTGTGCTGGATATATATGGTTTTGAGAGTTTCAAGACAAACAGGTGCTTAACTGGTATGCCTTTGCATTTAATCTTCTGTTTATCTTTATCAATGCTTTAATGGGTGTAACAAAAAATCGCAGCAACAAGCCTTTTTATTGCATAGTGGATATTGGTGATTTAGCGGGCTCAATATATTCAACTATGTTTGCAGCAAAACCAAGATTATCAATCTATTTTGAACGTAAATGGCTTATCTTGTATTAAGATTATTTGTTTCATTGCATATCTCAAGTCTTGGGGATTAATTCACAATGAAAATAGTTTATTATGCAACATATGCACTATGCCAGCATATTATTCAAAACAATGATCTCGATGTGCTTACAAAGCTGACACAACTTTTCTGATTTTCAACTAAAAATCTTGTTACTGTCAGCATATTTTAGAAACTTCTCTCCGAATCTACTAGACATCTAGGGTCAACTTTTCAGTTGCAACATTTTTTGGAACTACAAAACAATGAACAAACTGCACATTGTGAGAATCATTCATATGTATGTTGAGTTCATTTTATTTCATACATGTGAGCACGTCTGAAACATACTGAATCAAATTGACATTTCTAAGAGCATGGTAATTGCCTAGATTGAAAAGAAAAAAATATCTGTAGGGAACTAGGGATGGTAATCTCAATTTCTCAACACTTGCCACAAAGAAGAAAAAAAACCTCGATGGAAACTATTATGTGCTGTTGACATGAATGGAGACTGTTGGTACGAAATTGGACTGGTTATAGTGACTGCATTGCAATATGCAAAGTTTTATTTGTCCTTGTCAGAGAGTTAGATCTTTCATATCTCTACTTAGCAATTGGTACTGTATGGCATGAAACCATTTTGTTATCTTTGTGATATGAAAAGGTAACTGTTATTGTTATGTTTTGCTATGTCTCAGTTTTGTGAACAGTTCTGTATCAACTTAACTAACGAGAAGCTCTACAGCAACACTTTAATCAGGTTAGAGAAAGACGTCTCATGTCTTTAGAATGTTCTGCATTCTATGTTATTAATGGTCAAACAAAAAATTTAATTTGTGCTGTTAATCATTTTTTGTATGTGTTCCATGAGCAGACATGTTTTTTAAGATGGAACAAGAAGAATACAAAAAGGAAGAAATTGATTGGCAGTTATATCCCAATTTGTGGATAACCAAAGATTTCTTGATCTTATTGAGAAGGTGAACAACAACATACAGGTTCTTTGTTTTCTTTATTATCGTTATTTTTAAAGACTTATGAAACCTAGGATTGAATGTAGAATTATTTGTTACTCAGAATTATTGAATAAAACAGTATGATCTGAGTACATGTTCATTCTAACCATCCAGGAAATAATAGTTACTACGTAATTTCCTTGCCGCTTTAAACCATGCTATGAGATTGCATTATTGATTCCTTGATTTCTTTTAATACAGAAACCAGGAGGTTATAATTGCTCTACTGGATGAGACTTGGTAAGTCTGCCGTGAATATTCTTGTTTTTTTTAGTCCTGATCCTTGACAACAATCTTCTTTTTTGTGCTTCAGCATGTTGCGAAATTCAACCCATGAATATAGTGCCGAAAAGCTGTATCAAAAATCAAGGGGAACCCGCACTTCAGTAGGACCAAAAATTCTCGCGGTCTGATTCCACTATTCATCACTATGCCGAAATGTAGAGTAAGCATATTTGTTTTATTTGCTCAACTTATTTGAAAGAATAAATCTTCACACTATATGAACATATTTGGGTTGGCATGCTGCATACATGTCCTTAAGTGACAAATTTGTGACAGTGACACATGTGGTCCTCAGTAGTGGTCAAACTTAGCAGTTTTACATCCGCAAAAGGTGCCAATCCATATTTGGTGTATAATTTGCAACACATTAAGTCAATCTTGTAAACATTTGTAGTGATGTCAAATACAATTAGGTTTGTCAGATACCATATGGGGAAATGACCAGCTCAGCAATCATTCCCAGCTCCTTTGCTCACGAATTTCGATTATTTGTTGTAAAAAAATAAATTTCTATATTAATAGGAGCATCCAGATGAAATGATATCATTGAGTATGACAATAAACCAAGATAGGCCTGTCCTATAATAATTGGATTGCAACTGTAAGTTTCATTGAGTTTCGCATTTATCAATTTGAAGACCAAAAACTCCTGTTCCCACCTGGATTCGAAGCATGTCAACCTTCCTAGAAACAAAGCCCGTGTTCAAGTGTTTTTGAAGCCTAAAGGCTTAATGGCGCTGAAGTAGGTTCTGACTCTATGGACTTGCATATATTAAATAGGTTAAATGGATAAGCAAAGACCATCAACATGTGAAATTTTTGATTGGTGATAACTCAGTAATCATGTGTGAGTTGTTGTGGGTTTGTTTTCCTGGAAGGTGATCCTGTGTGAACCCTTCTTTGTATTTTATTCTGTGTTCTTAATTACTGAATGAACACCTCTCTCCTGCACTTTCAAAGAAGAAAACGAAGGTAGTCACTTTTCTTGTGACACAGTTTTCTACCTTAAGTTCATCTAAACTGTTTTGTACTTAAAATATTCTAAAAGACGTAAAGAACATATACATGCACATCATGTTCCATTTAACACCTTTATACAATTTGCGCTTAAAATAATAATCACATATGCATCGCACCAGAAAAAAAAAGTGATCAAAGAGAAGTTGTGTAAATGTATGTCTTGTTTTCTTTTTGTTTTTCTTTTTACATATTGCACGTAAGGATATTTTTTTTTCAGTTGTTTCATGTTTTGAAATGTGCATAAATTATGTTTGAGGTGTATGAGTGATAAATGCAACTTAGGTATACATGGACGGATGCAAGTTAAGAATTGAATTCTCCTTTTCCACACGTCAATGGCAAACTTTCAGCATATGCTTTTGTCCCTGTCTGGCAAGAAAATGTACTTATTGCACATGATCCATTCAATATGACCTGGAGATATTATAGTTTTGTGGTACCATCATATGTTTTTATAATTGGACAGAGTACAAGGTGTTTATAATCATTATTGTTCTTCTATTGCAGGTTACATATCAACAGATCTGTTCTGGATAAGAAACATTGATTATGCTGTGAATGAGACCATAGTTTTGTTAAATGCTTCTAGATGTTCATTTGTT
>JACEFO010001042.1:0-394892 GCA_015342445.1 Digitaria exilis
ACTTGAATGGGCCCACCGGAGTTTCTTCTGGTCGACTAATGAGCCGTCGTCTTTGGAAGACGATCAAATGGCGCAGCAAGCCAGGATCGGAACGTGCGGATGCCATAGTTCTGCGGCCGCCGTTCGGTCGCCGGCGGTCTTCCGGTGGCACACCTGGCAGCACTTTCCTGCAACTCGAGGTATCCGACCGGTGCACGACCCAACCCACAGAGGGCTTGTCATTGCCTTACTACTTTCTCTAGCTCTAGCTTAACGTTCTTTCCCTTGGCCTTTAGATATTTTGCACGTAAGAGATTTCCAGATTGCGGCTTTTTTAAATTTCCCCTGCCGTATTTTAATTTGCTTCGTCAGAAGCTGGGCGTGAAAGGGCATGGAAATTATTGCAGTGCTCTGATACTATTAATGAACTTGTTACCAGTCGTCTAGATGCTCTATATTAGGCGCTAACACATTGTTTATGCTTATATTACGGAGTTAGTCAGTGGTGTGCAGGAGAATATAATCAAACTCCATATATAGTTGATTGTTGTGTGCGTACTTCTAGTTGCTCAGCAGCCGTCTCTGAACTTCGATCTGCATTTGGAGGGTTTCGCTTATGTGCATCGACCTGATTAAAGTTTCTCAAATGTGTCACCGTTTTGAAAGTCGAGAAGAATTTACAGTTGCACAAAGGTTAATAACTTGGTCCTTACTGTTTATCTGGGCCTCTATGCTCAAGTGACTACTGGGTGATCCATTCCTTCGCATGCTTGTATTGTTCCTGTCCTGCAAGCCAACACTGACCACAGAAGCAAGTTTAGTATCCCATCCATTGTACTTTGGTATTGCTAAGTGACTTTTTAATCTAAGGAACATGTACATACCATCTTTGCATTGGCGGTATTAGCCTGGGCCTGGAGATTCTTGCCGAGTCTAATTTCTATGGCAAAAGAATCTAGCTTAGTTTTGTCATGAAGGAAAGCCATTTATCATGCTATAGCAACAGTAGTTAAGAACTCCATATGCACCTGGAGATGGCTCTTAAGATGGTACAGAGTGAGTCCAGGGATCCCCATGAGCCTCATGATTGTTTTCGGCGTAGCTTCTGAAAGAGTTTTCGCATGCAGGCTCTAATTAGATGATAATCTACAATCATTATTTTTTTTGTTTCTGCTATCTATGGGTGACAGAGATATATGTTTTCATCGCATACTCACTGTCTGGCCCTCCTAGCTGATGCACTGCCTCCACAAAACGTTCATGCAACTCAGGTGTCCATTTCAGCCGAGGTTTAGCATCGGTGGAGAGACGAGACCTGCATCTCCTCCTCCTTGCAGGAGAAACTGCTTCTCCGGAGGTAAGCCAGGCCTTGAGGACAGGTGTTGGTTGTGACTGTGGAGCTGTTGCTGATGATACATCTGCCACCAAGAATTTCATGTTAGTACGTTGCTTCTATGGAGCCTTCCTTGAGTCAAATAAACAAAAGAGTAGTAGCACATCTCACCTGTTCAATTCCTGTTATGTACTGAAATGTCTGCTTGCAGGCTGCACATTCCTGACTGCTGAGATCCCTTGGCAGCTTTATCAGTATTCAGTCTCAGTGCCTCTATTTCTAGTAACCAAAGAGTTGTTCTGTGGTCTTCCGGGAGTGAGACAACCTCAAACTAAACTACCTACCTCCTGTCCTCTCCTCTTGCTGAGATCTTACAGGGAGTGCCGCCTTATAAGGCAGAGGGGGAATGTCGAATCATCTGAACAAGCACTCAAGCCTGGCTGCTCAATCTTTGCAGAAACTGAAAAGAGATATTATCCTTATTCGCTTGGGGTACCCGTGGACCCTATGCCCACCAGTCTTTTTCTTTGTCAATTCCAGCAGCAGCTCCCTTCTGTTCTGATCATTTACACTTGTACCAGCTTTTGGTTGAAATTACTTGCCACATGAGAAGGGCGAAAGCGAAGCACAATCTTTTCTCCTCTTTTCTTTTCTTTTGAAAAACTAGAGGGAATGCATGGAGCACCTTATTCTCATGAGAATCTTTTGGGCTGTGGTCTGCAATCTGATGTCTTAGAACTTGCCAGCCTCTTCTCTCAGATTCCTCAATGATATATCTTAGTTGTTGAGAACCAATTCCAGTTTCCACTGCGTTCCCTGCCTCTAGTTTGCTGAAATGAAAGGGCAACACCAACATTGGTGGTGGTCGATCATTACTCGTTAGGCCTTATCGTCTGTGATCACATGAACTGTAGTGTTTCGCCATACGCTGTTTGGTCGTATGTATTCAGAAGCAAGGGACGCAGTACGGGCTAGCTAGGAATATCGGTTATATGGACAAAGCTTGAAACTTCCCTTCTTTTGACTGCAGGCATCGAGAAGAAGAATTGCATAAAGCTTTGCATAGAGATAAAGCGAAGGTGGCCATTGTATAACTCTTTGATGCCTTCTTGGGACTGCACAAAGGCAACGAATGGAATAACGGAATAAGCATAGAATTCCCCTTTGTCTCCTTTGGTAAGTTTGGCACCTGGTTGAGCTACTAGACCAAAGGGATGGTAAGCCAATCTCATAGACTGTATCCTTGTGAACTTTGAAGCCGGTGCTGTAACTTCACTGTAATACATAGGGCATACAAAAGCGAGCTTAAAAACGAAGCCCTGGTTCTTGGATTGCGCTGTATCCTTCTTTTGCTTTATGCTTGCACTTGTTCTGAGTCCTGACCATGCATGATTCGTCGTCCTCCATGCAGAGATGCTTCTTACATGAGTAACTCACTGCATGGCCTTTGCCTTCCAGATGGCTGTGCCCCACAGAGCTATCTAGTTATGATGCATACGTCGTGAGCACGCATGATTGCATCAGCGTAATTTCTAGTCCTTGTAAAGACCAGGGCATGTGATCAGAAGAAAAGGAAAAGGGTGAGCTACACAGGCTACAGCATCTCCTCATCCAGGTTTTGATGTTTCTCAGAACTCTAACCGACTTCTATCTTGTTTATTAGTTACCATTTTATTTATTTATTTCGCATCATTCCTTGCTCTTTTTTCCTTGATTTTTTTTAATTATCTTCTTTAATTTCATATACGTTAATATAATGATATAAGCATCCAGCATTGAACCCGGTGTGATAACTAAAAACATTTGGATTGGACCTGAATCGACATCGCAGCGTTCTATCAGAGTTGCTTCAGGGTTGATGTTACGGAGGCGACACGTGCACCAAGAATAACCCATTGCACTCAAGGACTGAAAGGCCTGGCGAGCTTGCATATGCAGAGGAGGAGGCGAATTATGCTCGCCGCCGCTCTGTTACGTGGACCGATTGAACTCTGCACAAAGTTGGTAAGGGAACCTTGTCACTAAGCAAGTAGTTAACCAGCAGCAGGTACGGGCAGCACTTATATTGTACTACTAAGTAAGATAAGCAACAGGCCAGAGCCCCCGAGTCTGAGTGATGTTGTGAATTGGTATCTATACCATACCTGTACTTCACTGTAGAAGAATTGAGCTGCATATGTTCCATTCCAAATAGCCAAATAGCTGCATGATTCCTTGTGCTAGCATTGGCTCTGAGTTGGCAGCAAAGATGGCCGGTCCTTGCTCATAACAAGAAACCGAAACCACGTATATATTCCCTGGGCATTGGTTCGCGGGCGAGCAAGAAATAAAAACTATAGTTTAATTTGATGCCGTAGAAGATGGAATAATTACATTGATTAGCCCATCGACCCAGGCTGTAACTTTTATTTGCGCGCTCTCTCTTTATAGGAGTATGTAGTACATTTATTTGTGGCGCAGTAGGTACAGTTTGCATGGATGCATTCGGATGCTACTTGTCAAGTGTTTGGTATCATATGCTTTTGTTTCTCTTCATCTCTTTTGCGAGCAAGCTCTATCTCAACGGTTTCGCTTTGATATCCTGCGCAGGCAGAGGCAGAGGCAGTGCAGCCACGCGACGCGCCCCGCTCTCGTCTCGTGAGAAGGAATATGGGAAAGCGGCCGGGTATTGACAAAGCTGGAGGAGGAATCAGAATCGCGCGCCTTTCTTCTTTGTAAAGATGAGACGGAATGTCTAGGCGTACACTTGATGGAAGGAATGAACACCCGGTAAGGTAAGTACGTTGTATTGAGTGTTTATTTATGTAAAAACGAGCAAACAATTGCTCCACAAATTCTTTAGATGCTCAAATGCCTATGAAAACTAAGACGACGCCACACGTCTAGGTTGTCTATTCACAGTGTAATCACCACAGACAATACGATAAGCTCGCTTTTGTTGTAAAACTCTGGCGTAATATAGGGTTACAGATATTCCTCGGCGGGCTTCTAGATGCCTTGCGTTGTGTAATCAAACTCTTTCTTCTTAATATAAAGGCGTGTAGCTCTCCTGCATATTCAACAAAAACAACGCACGCACCACTAAATGAATTTATCTATCTCCAACGCTCTCTAATAATAAGCCTTCCACCTATCCCAATAGCACAATTTAGAATCATTGTGCGGCAAAATCCCCAATTACACATGACATGTGGAACCCACATGTATGTGGATCTCCACAGCATGCGGTTGGCCTATCACTTTACATGTGGACCCAAGTAGTGGAAAAATATCGACATGAACAGAAAAACTAGGAAAAGCCACCAATTGGATTTTTTGACGAGGTCCCAAATGGTAACCACCAACACCAATGATGGCTGGGCCTACTAGGCCCTAACGAAACACTTCAGGGGACCGGTCATCAGGTTGAATGTATCCCCAGGGCAAATTTCGGTCGTCATCAGAGGCCTTTTGCATTCTAACCTGATGCGTAAACTACTCGTTACACAATGCGCCCCCAGAAACGATTGGATGGCCACATATCCTTCCTTCTGCTCAAGACAAGAATCGTGGGGGGCTATTTTCTCATCTGTGTCAACAGATCAGCTGGCGGTCTTCCTGGTCCCGTTGATCCAAATGCCGAGAACCCAAGCCCCTTGATTACCACCAAAGGATCCGAAACCACCACCTTCAAACCAAACAGAAGTGTTAGTTGCCAGAAACATGCAGCTGACAGCATCAGTCTCCAAGAAAGAGGGAAGTGAGGACTTTTAAGTGGATGCGAATTGAAATATCATCAAGGATAGCGAAGTTTCAAGACATCAGCAAGAAACATAAATTCTGTCACTTTAATACAAAGAACAAACTGTGTCTGCCAAAGAATATGTTAAGACATTCTCTTACTGAGAACCAAGGCTACATCAGAATGGTACTTACATATGAGGAACATAACATTTGTTAGAACATATATTATAAAGGATGGTCAGGGAGACTGATCGATAATTAGTACACTACACAATGAAGACTACAAATTGATTGAAAAGGGTTTATGGATTACTGAATGAAAACTGCCTTAGAGACTTAAGACAGTATTCCTAAACGTAAAGACCATTTCATGTAAAGATTTTGTTGGACAGCTAAAATGAGTAAACTACCAGAAACTGAATACTGCTGGCAAGGGAGAGCACAAAATGCTTGTAAGCCTAAGAGAGACATAAGCATTTATATGCTAGCTTTTTTCTTTCTAGAAGAAACAAGTAACACAGCCTAGCAGTTTAAATCATAATAATTAATATAGGTCTATTTAACTGCCAGCAACTATCAAAAGTTCAAATTGAATAGCATGGGTTCAATAATTAATTAGTGTCATGGTGAGGTGTCCCGACAAAAAAAGCACGCCAGCTATTGCGCATTAACTTTTATCCAAAACTTCCCTCAAACTATTTATTGAAAACTGAACAAAACTGAATCTCACCACTGCCAAAGCCACCGCCCTGGGTGGCACCTCCAAAGCCACCACCGGATGAAGCAGCAGCTGCAAAACCACCTCCAGATGGAGCTGCTGCAGCAAAGCCACCACTTTTGTTGGCAAGAGCAGCAAAACCTCCACCAGTAGCAGCAGCAGCAAAACCACCCCCAGAAGAAGCAGCAGGTGCCGAAAAGCCACCACCTGCTGCAGCACCGGCAAATCCAATCCAGCATTACTTGAAGATAAAGAACCAAAGCCCCCAGATGTAGAAGCACTAGCAAATCCACCAAATCCTCCAGAACCTACGCCTCCTGGCTGGCGCGATTGTCCAAAAGAACCCAGCACTGATCCAAGTGCCTGTTGAGCACCAAACTGTGCAGGCTGCCAAACCCCGACTGTTGGCCAGCCCCAATTTGTGCAGGCTGCCCGAATCCTGACTGCTGCCCAGATCCAATTTGTGCTGGCTGACCAAAACCAGACTGAATTTGTGCTGGCTGACCAAAACCAGATTGAATTTGTGCTGGCTGACCAAAACCTGCCTGATGACCAGCTCCAATGAGTGCAGGCTTTCCGAATCCCGACTGCTGGCCAGATCCAAGTTGTGCAGGCTGTCCAAATCCAGTAAGCCCACTTGAGAATGTACTTGAAAAGGGACTAGAGCTAGTTGACTGAGACGACTGGGCTGGCTGAGCTGAAGGAATGCTTAGCGATG
This sequence comes from Digitaria exilis, assembly GCA_015342445.1. Classification (NCBI taxonomy): domain Eukaryota; kingdom Viridiplantae; phylum Streptophyta; class Magnoliopsida; order Poales; family Poaceae; genus Digitaria; species Digitaria exilis. The sequence goes on from JACEFO010001042.1 coordinate 6,472, forward strand.
CTGGCCGGAAAACCTGTCCAGGATTGGTTGCCAAAGTAAATGGTGTGCCTGGATTTTTATTGTCAGATGTACCAAACGAGGTCCCAAAAGGATTTGACTTTTGAGGACTTGATGAAGGCTGAGAGCCAAGACCGAACCCACCAAGGGCTCCCAAATTGAGTTCGGCACTTGCAGAAGGCGCTTCCTCTTCCATATCATCTTCATCAGTTGAGATGTTGTTCGGACCTACATCTTTTCCTGTGGAAGTGACAACTGATTCTGCCGTTGTTGGTGCTGTTTTAGGAGCAGAGGCTGGAGTAGAAGGCAAGCTGGCACCAGCTGTTGGAGGCAGTGAAGGTTTGTTTTCTGTGGTTGATATGAATGAACTCGTACTTGCAGAAACTATGGCACTAGTTACCTGTGATGTAAGAGTTTCAGATTTTGATACATTTTTACCCAAGCGAGTTGACAAATTCTCAACAGGTGTTGGGATTGATGGTAGGGAGCTAGACACATTAGCCCCAGGTGCTAGAGGAGAAACTTTCAGTGTTGATTTTTGCATTGAGCTAGATAAAATATCCGAAGTCTTTGCAGCTGATGCTTGCAAATCTGATGAGGCTGATGTCGCTGAAGAGGAAACAGTCGGCTTTATGGAATACGAATTGGTTTGTGTAACAGGCATTGGCGAGAATGCAAGAGGTTGAGGTGCCGCCTTGAGTGTATCTTTCACAGTGTTCTGCACATCATCACTAACCCCACAAACTTGGCCAGTCTTCTCAGGTAATACTGGTTTGGAATGTTCAGAAGTAAAAGATGATTTGCTAATATCTCTAAATATGTCACCCTTGTTCTGCGGCAAAGGACCAAATCCTCTCATGCTCCCCAAAGAGGGCATTGCCTGATTATCCTGTCTGCTCGTCATAGTTAATGTAGATGAATCTCCAGACTCCCCAGTTAGAGTTTTCACAGGCAGTGGACTCTGAGAAGCTTTTGCAGTTGCCATAGAAGGTAGCATATTTGGCTCAGTATTGGCATTACTTTTAGGGGTTATAGTGGTCTTGAAGGTTAAAGTGTTTGACTTAGGCACAGTATGTGTTGTTCCAAAGGATGAAACATTGGATGGACTGATACTATCTTGTGCACCTTTATGTGTGTAACTGAATGCCGGCGACGATGGTGCCAATTTTGATTGAGCAGTGCTTTTCATTTGCACTGGTAACTCAAAATGCTTTTGCTCCGAGCTTTGAGATGGCCCAGTTGATTCCTTTACCCATTTGAACAAAGGATTCTGTTGGGGTACTGATGGTTTTGCTTTTACATCTGAAATTTGTCAAAACAAAAAAGATCCAAGTTAAAAGTTGTAACGAGGACTCTGATGATATAATAAGAATCTCGTGATCTTAACAAAAAAACACAGAAATTGGAAGCTGGCTCGTAAAATGTACCTTCGCTCGGAGAACGCAGTCTGCTTATATGTGATTCTACTATAGAGAAATTGGAGCTACCACTTGACTTTTCCTGCGATATAGCTGCCATTTGGGAATCAAACATTTTCTTGTTTGACCTGAATGGCAGATCACTGCTGATCTTGAGGCGTTGTTGTTTGTGCTATTCTTTAACAGTAGTTTTCTGAGGTTCCAAACTAGCCAGGTTCTAAAAAATTGATAAATAATTTGTAGTCAGATTTACTGCTTATACGCCACATGAACTCTAAAAAATTGATAATAATTTGTAGTCAGATTTACTGCTTATACGCCACATGAAGAAAAGAAAACAACATGAGTGTACAAATGGAAAGGATATTATGTATAATAAAAAAACAAAAAACGCATCTTCTCACCAAGTCATGTGCATGTTACAAGAAAAATGAGATGATTTTGGTCTAGGTTAGATGGTTTACCATATCCAATGACTCTCTTCTCCTCCGTGCAGTCTCAGGCTCAGCACCCTTGGAAGGCCCTAATACTCCCTTTTGAATGCTCATTCACTGATGGAAATTGCTTAAATGACTTAGGTGTGCTGCCTAAAAATTGTCTGCATCAGCTGCTTGGGTTAAACCAATTGATTCAAACAATTCTTTGGTCACTGCCCCTCGCTTGGTAACAGAAGAACCTATATTTAATGCGGATATCTGTTTTGAGAGGCATCAGATAGTTGCTCAGCTGCTGCCAATTGTGAGTTCAGTGCATGTACACACTGGATAATTGTGTATGACTGAAAAAGCAAAAACAACATGTCAGTTAAAAAACAACATATATTAATGAAAAGATCCAAAAAAAGAAAAGATAAATGAAACACATATATGATTGGAATATAGGGTATGTCATGTGAGGATTCAGCATAGTTGCTTTGACTGGAACAAAGTATAAAAAGGTTTATTGTTTGCCATCCATTTGATGATATCATTAAATATATAGGACATTTGTAGGAAGATGGTTCAACAGTTGAATACCTCGACCTAGACTTATTAGAATAAATAGCTCTATGATTAGAAGCCATTCTTCCTGTTTCACTGGGTCTGTTCATCTCCAGATTATTGAAGTGCCTCTCCAGTTCGACCAGCTGATTTGTCAAATCCTGTATGACACAGAATGTATTATTCTCCTCTGAATATCATAAAAACAAATGAAGTTGGTCAGAATGTCAGATATTGATACCTGGTTAGCTTTGAGAATATTTTGCCTCTTAACTTCGAATTCTGGACTCAATTCTGACGGTTCCACATATCCCAGTATTGAGTATCTGAAGATGGCTGACAATTCCTTTCATATAAGTTTGGCCTAGCAGAAACTGAAGAGAACAAAGAATGAGGTAACATATCAGCACCATGTTTCTAAAAATACACGTCTTGAAGGCAGAAATTTCTGGTGGAAAGATCTAGAGATAACTAAATATATTCAACTTCTATGTCAGTCACCACAAGGAAATGTGCTTATTCATTTAAAAATGAACAAAGAAAACAAACTAAACTTGGACATTAATCAAGACTAATAACTTAATATTTCTTCAAAATTATGTTTCTATCATGCTGGTGAATCATTTGCCCATGTATTTTTGCTGATTTAATCTCTTTAAGGTATGAAGATATGAAAGGAATCTAGTAGCTTGTTTTAAACTACTTACTCAAAAGTAGCAACAGAAAGTGTATGAAAGCTCACCTTGAAACATCTTGTTCCTCAGATCTTCAATTTTAGAACATTGTCCCTCTACTTGCTCTGGGGGTCGAAACAAGCAAATACACATTTAGTAACAAATTTGAAACAGAAGAACATACAGCGCCACAAACGGACAACTGGGGAAGTAAGGAGCCTCTCACAGTTTCATATACCTTAAAGATCTGCAACAACTCCCAAAAAGTTTTGCAAACCATACTCAAACATTGAAAGGGGACGCTGCTGGAACGTTATGCAGGCATCTCTGAAACCACCATCCTTTTCTATGTATGCTAGTAGGGCATCCAATTCTTTGTCATTTCATTTATCTGTAACAAAAGGGGAAAAGCTTTAGTCTCCAAGGCCGAGAAGATGCCAAAGTGTGTAATTATGTTAGGGCAGTGCTCCACGAGACCACAAAATAATAGGTACATCTGTTACTTTAAAATTTCAACATTTCCTACAGGTATAAGGAAATAAAAGGTAGAAAAATAAATATAATAATTAAACATGTTCGGTGGTCTTACACTGTAAAACTTTTTAGACAAGTCTTGTTCGGAATCAATACTGTGCCAATCGTGGAGTTTCTAGAATAGTCTGATGGTGCTTGCATCCTGCTATTGTGTGATTTGCCAATAGTTTGCTTGCAACGGAAGCGGACCCGTGCAACGACTGAGGTGCCTCAGAGTTACCTGTCTGATACCCACTTGATGAAGATCCCAATTAGGAAGGTTTAGCTGGAGGTATAGAGGGTAAAGAATCCTGAACTTAAGGCAACTTGGGAACCAAATGCTCTGCTATCGACAGTGTAGCTAGTTTGTGGGGAAGGATTTCCAAAACCAGTTTCGGTTCCTTTCTCCAGTTTTGACAGGAACAGACCCACTAGAGGCAAACAATGATGATTTGAAATTAAAACCACCACCATCTTTATTGGAGTTCTGAGATCCACCAATGTTCCAACTGATTGGGTTGAGTCCAGGCCTCCCTTACCAGTCTGGCCTGTTTCCAAAACTGCTATTGCTTCCTGATATTGTTTCACTAGGTACCTTGCTTCCTGTTAAATTTGTGCCTTCATTACTGATAGTAGAAAAGCTGAATGCAGGTTTTGTGTTTCCTGTTAGTGCAAAGCTAGGTGTGGTTCCGAGTGGGGCAGTCACATTCACTTGCTGGTGTCTAATGGCTTCTTATCGGAAGAGATAAGCGCAACGAATGCCAGTTGCTTTCCTGTTTTTTTGAACCGAAGAACTGTTTTTTGCATCCACCAATTCCTGCTGGTTGCTAGCTGCAAGGATAGAAACAATTATTGGGACACTTTTGTTTCCAAAGCACTTAGAGAGACAAAAAGTGGCATCAAAGTGGAATTTGGAAGCTCTTGCCTAGCAGCTTTTTACCTTTATGTGCACCTTCTGTAAGAGTACTCTTAGAATACCGAGCCTGTAACACTTGGAGTCAAGTTCTTTTTCAGATACAGTTGCAGGTAAAATCTGTTTTTCACCGCAGTCTTCATTGGTAGATAGAGTAGTATGTGGTAAATCAGAAGGGTCCGAAATCCTAAACAATACCCAGTGTGAATACAAAAAATGTTTCCCCAAAAGAAGTTCAATATTTAGAAGATAAATTGAAGTAACTAAATGACCGATTTTTTCACAATATTGCACTGGCTAGTATCAATAAACAGTATTCACCTTGCAAGATAATATATGACTAGTTTGCCTTCACCAGTCAAGCAGAGTAGAATATGTGAGGGGCAACCTCCTTTTGTTCGGGGCCAACTGTTACAATGATCTTTGAAATAATGAAATATTCTCAACACCAAAACCCTAGTATGACATTGTCATCACCATTCTCTGAAATCATAAAGGAAGACCAAAATAGTTTAGACTTCATTTCAAATAGAACCAGTGTGTTCCAAAAACTATCGTTTTCTGGTATAAGATTCACCTTGCAAATCAATTCTGGGACTGTATTTATCCTCCAACATTTCAAGACATTTTACAGTTTTTTCGTCATCATGTGTGGACGGCCACTTCAGAAGGGCAATGTGTTCATCAATGCACTTTTTATTGGAAGCCACCATGATATCCCTATAGGTTGTAAAATCCTCACATATATGTTCAAAAAATAGAATTCAAATGCAAACAGAACCTAGCAACTAAATAAATATCCACATGTTACCTCAGACAAGCTAGCAAAGGGATCGATCTCACCCAATCATATCCGCTCTTAAACTCTTTTAATCTACCAAAGTCCAATGCCAGAAGCAACGCAAGCATAAGAAAAGTCTAATAGATAGTTGACTCTCAGTTCCATATATAAGGAACCACTTCACTTTCCACGTATATTGAGAAATGTTGTAATCAAGGTAAGGAAGCATGGCTAATCCTACAAATGTATACAGCAGGGTGCGTGCATTCTACATGACTATTTGAACAATCTAACCTGTATATCATTTCGCCTCAACCTAAAATTTAGCATACATCATTAACTTTACATAAAGAACCCCCATAAACAGGCAACAAAACAGCAATGTCCTTCTAAATGAACAAATGTATGAATCAAGAATCATGTCCAAATGATTGTATTCTAATATACATGCCAATATTCAACAGAGGTCTTCAAGGTCTAGGTTCACATACCAGCGACGCAGATAACCCAAAGAAGATTAGGTCCAACTTCGGATGGTAAAACATCTTCCATGATGCCATGGAAAAAATTGACAAAGGTATAAACAACCGGCTTGCCTGGGCTCTATAAATGCATCGCAAAGGTAACATATTCAGTTAACCAATCAGTACAATATATGATAAGAATGCCAAATTACACAAATACATTCTATAATCCTTATAAACTGAAGAAGATACAAGAAAACAACCAAATTTAGGATCTATGTTTTTTTATTCAATGAGTTCCATAAGAATTTCATGGAAGGAGTTAGCTTATGTGTTATTACAACCTAACCGTAGACACCATTATAACTTAGAAATTCCAACCAAGAACATGAATTTTGATGAACAATAAGACAGCAACATGCAGAGTATACCCCTGGAACATGACTTATTATTTGCTACAGCATGACTACTGTTATGTTAAAATTTTGAAACTAAAACTATTGCTAAAAAACATAGCATGAGAATATGAGATATGAATCCGATGAGAGAACATAAGGCATCTTGAGAACCAACTAACCTCACAGAAAGTGTTTCCTTCACTCCTTATAACTTGAACAGATATTCTACTTCGTTGTTGTCTTCGTTTAATCGGACACAAGCCCATAACAATACTATCATCACGTATCCAGCCAATGGAATCCACTGGTTAAATATGGAAAATCATCAAAAATGAACCGTAATATAGTACATACTACAGACAATTTATTTCATTCGAACATGTAGCTGCAAGTAAACCAGTAACATACAGCATGAAATGATGACTATGTCCTACGTACACATCTCGATGTTCATGGAGCAAATGTCAAAAAACAGTTTCCCAACAGCATTGGTTCTTTAAATGACTGCAATCTGAAAATGGTGATTCTATGTACAATCATCATTTTTTAATGGTGTCTCACAGTTTCCTGAGGGGCTGCAAAATGTTATCATTGGTTCTTCAATATATGATTGTACAGGATGACTAGATGTCTCCCATTTCCCAAATCTTATTATCAGTTCTTCAATACATAATTGTACAGGATGGCTCAAGGTACAACACAAAAATAGTTTTTTTCTGCAATTAATATATACCTGTTCCACCAATCCCTTGGTCATCCAATAAGTGGACATCTTACATATAGACTCTGGTGCTTACAATTTCTTTTATAAAGATGAAACTGGCTGGTTAATGGGTACAAACATGTAAGATATATGTGCTACTCGCAAATTCAGGGGCCATTGAGAACCAAACCTATCAGCTTGTAGTACTCGAAAATTCCTAGGCATTGTTATATGGACTAAACAAGAGAAAAAAAAAGGTGCATCATTACCTTTGATGGTAGTGCCCTCTGAATCACTTTCATCAGACCACAGCTGGAACAAGAGGGACATGCAGCATGTTCCTTAAAATCAGATGATAATATGGTAAGTTTGTTCTCTTTTGCAACAGCAATATGATTTCCTTCCTTGCAGCAGTCAACTATATTACATTTAAAGATATAGCTTATTTCAGTTTGAGAACCAAGGCAATGATGATTAGCTTCACTCACAACATTGCATCAATTATGATTTGTTAAAGAACTAACTTAGCAAAAAAAAACCTTCAAAGGGGAATGCCTAATGAACTCAGAATTAGCAAAGCATCAGGGGAAAAATATAACATTTTGCATCACTATTGATGTACAGGCCTCTAATTAAATTTAAAGTAGTCGGTCTTGCTAAGAGCAAAGGCTTTGTTTTTTTTTTGTTGAAGTACTGTTAAGACTAACCATTAGACAATATATCACAGGATTATTCTACTGGTTATGCTTGTAATTCCTGTTATTTTGATACTTGGAATGTAGCATGTGGAAGTGGACATCGGGACATGCTTTAATTGCCAATATCAACTATAAATAACATATGGAAACTACATAACTATCATAGAACACTCTCCAGTCAATAACAGAAGGATCATTCAGACCAGTAATGCCACATTCACATATTAAGAACATTTAAGTAGAATTCACAGCATCAATTCATGATATGTGCCTCAACTTAAATGAAGTAAGAATAATATTAGGAAAAGTCATGACCTGCATCAACATTTTCCATCACATCCTTCAGACTTTCGCCCAAACTCCCATGAGAAAGCAACCCGCCATTCGATAGCACAATATATGCTGCAGAAGCATGATTAGCCACTTGAAATCTTTCACGGAGCCAGCTCGACCCAAGCTACATGACGAGGATGGTACCACATCCTGTGGAGCAGTATTATCGGTATTATTAAGAAACAACATCATCTTAATTTTTAAAAAAAAAAGCAATAACACCATCTCTGACATATAAACGTTCAAAACAAGCTAATGATGCTGAAAAGAAATCAGATCAATAAACAGCACAATACAGACTTATCCAGCAGCGTGAAACTGAATTCTGAACTCCTACAAGTCATAATACTTTAGAGAGAAGCATATACGGATATAGAGATTACTGACCACAGTGCTTGTTCTTACATGAAAGCCTCACTCGGCATTATGGGAACTGGAATTAATCGGTTGCATGCAGCAAAACCTGCCCCCACATTTCATGCACTACTACTGAACTAGCCAATACGAAAATCCAGGATGCGCAAAATTTTGTTGAGGCTGGATAAAACCTGATGATGACCTTATGAGTGAGCAGAGACGCCAACGAGAAGAAGTGGATCTCAGCGTTGGTGCAGGCGGCCAGCATGGAGTCGTCATGGGAGACTGCAAGGAGAGAGACACCGGGCAGCGGCACGTCGGCAACGCAACAGTCCTGCGCGCAGCGGGTGCTCGCCTTTCCCTTCTCCCGCACCTCCTTACTGGCCTCGATAAGCTCCTTGGTCTTGACCGCCATAAACCCTGGAAACCGATGAGAAACCCTAGTTAGCCGGTGGGATCGAGACGGGAATGCGGAGCGGGGGGCAATAACTACCGTTGGGGTGCGCGAGGAAGACGGTGGCGTGGCGGTCGGAGACGGCGAGCGGGCGAGCGGGAGGGGACTGGAGGTCGAAGAGCGGGAGCGGGGCGGAGTCGGTCGGGAGGAGCGGGATGGGGTCCCCGGCGAGGCGGAAGACGAAGTCGGTGGTGCCGTCCTGGTCGCCCTCGACCTCGTCGGAGAGGTCCAGCTCGCGCGACGCCCCCATTGCCGGCGAGCGCGCGGGAGGCGGTCGCGGTGGCGGTCGGGGCCTAGGGTTTTGGGCGGGAAGCGCTAGGGGGATTTGCTGTAGTAGAGGTGGATGGCTTGGCCTTAGCGTGGTGTTTAAGCAGAGTGACCGCCGCGCCTCAAGCGGCGGCGGAGGCGGAAGGGGAATCCCCGGCGGGCGGGCAGCGACGACGGTGGTGGCGGATTGTGGGCCACTGGGCTTTTGTGACGTGGGTCTCATGGGCCGGGTTTTTACATGATTCTGTTAAATGGAGGGCTACGAGCTTAAAAAATAGTTTATTCTGATTGATTTCCATTTTATTCTTAAAATTTAACTTAGAGAATTATAAAAAAAAAATAAATTTACTCATAAATCAGAATCACTTTTCTTAGTGAATCTGGCTCTATGAAATAAGCCCTAAAAATAGTTTTCTATATAGTTATGAAATCATTCAGTTCTAAAATTTTAGCTATTATATTATGATATTCAACCAGGTGTGGCAAATTGAGCGTAGATCACATGATTAGGTTCTTTTTGGTGGAATTGGAAGAAACTCGCTTATCCCATGCTTGTCATGAATGTTGTATATGAGTGTTGGAGCCTATCCTTTCAGTTTCGTTCGAGAGAAGAAAAAAAAACATTAAACCAAGTGCTTGCTATAGAATTCTTGGCGGTTTTAGAAACAAAAAAAAACAGCAGGCTAGAATGTGACGGTAGCTACCCGAGAAACACAGACGCACAAGGCTGCTGGACGACGTGGAGCAACGGCCAACGCATGGCGTCCCCGACCCGACCGCGCACGCTTTTCTTTGGCAGCCCACACCACTCGCATCGGCATCGCATCCATCCGCTGACTCTTCCTTCTCTCTCTGTCTCCGGCAGGCAGGCCGGAACGTACCAACCAACCAGGCCGTCCAACAGCAGAGCAGCATGGCAACGCTGGCATGGGCACGGGCGGCGATCGGCGCGGCGTCCTCGGCGTTGGCCGCCGCCGTGTTCGCGGTGCTGGACGTCGTCGACGTGGTCCTCTGCGTCGTGTACGCCATCCTCGACGGCATCCTGGAGGAGAGCCCCGTGCGCTGCTACTGCCGGAACCGCCCGGAGCCGGAGCCGGAGCCGGAGGGGATGTCCGACACGCTGTACGCGCGGCGGAGCGCCATCAGGGACGCGCTGCTGGGGCTCGTCGTGAGGAGGAGGAGGAGGAGGAGGACGCCGGCGGTCAAGTGGCGCAGCAGCCCCAGGTGGTCCGACTGCGCCTGCAAGTCGTGCGTCGCGTGGCAGCAGGGGCGCGGCGAACGCCTGCACGTCGTCGTCAAGGAGCCCGATCCATCCACCAAAGGTTTTAGCGGTTTCTTCGGCTTCCATCGATCAATGCGCAATCTGTTGCCTTTTTCTGTTCTCTTTTGTTGCCATGTCAGTCAGGAATAACGCTTCTAGCTTTCTTTGCGAATGCAGCATCAGGAACTAGTGCCGTCTTCATCCACGGCTTCACGTCGTCGTCTTCCTTCTGGGCCGAGACGGTGTTTCGGGAGGGCTCCTCCCTGCTCCACAGTAGCACTAGGTTGTTGGCGGTGGATCTCCTCGGCTTCGGCCAGAGCCCCAAGCCGGGCAACTGCATGTACACACTGAAAGACCACGTGGAGGCGATCGAGAGGACCCTCCTCATCGACCCGCCGCCGCACAACAACCTGATGAGCTCCTTCCACCTTGTGGGCCACTCCATGGGCTGCATCATCGCCCTCGCCCTGGCTGCCAAGCACCCAACCCGAGTGAAATCCATCACGCTGGTAGCACCCGTAAGTGCCTCTCTTCTCTTCTCTTCTCTTCTCTTCTCTTCTCTTCTCTCCTCTCAGATGACACCAATTAAAAGCAGAGCTAGTTCTGAACTTGCATTGGGAGATTTTGACCACCTCGATCCGTCTGTCTGTTGCATTGCATGGTAGCCCTACTTCCTGGCATGCGAGGAGAAGGCGGCGAGCCAGGTCGCCCTGCACCGGCTGGCGGAGAAGAAGCTGTGGCCGCCGCTGCTGTTCGGCTCGGCCGTCATGTCGTGGTACGAGCACATCGGGAGGACGGTGTGCTTGGTCCTCTGCAAGAACCACCTGCTGTGGGAGTGGCTGCTGAGGCTCCTCACACGAAAGCGGGACGTGGATTTCCGGGTGAGGGATCTGACGAGGCACACCCACCACTCGGCGTGGCACACCATGCACAACGTCATCTACGGAGGGGCGGCGCTGCAGGACGCCAACCTGGAGGCCGTCCAGGCCGCCGCCATCCCTGTGATGCTCATCCACGGCGTCGACGACCACGTGGTTCCCGTCGACTGCAGCCGCCACCATCTCAAAGCGAAGCTCCCCCGCGCACACCTCCGTCTCGTCCCCGGCTGTGACCACACCACGGTGGTCTCGGGCAGGGAGAGGGGCTTCGCCCACGAGCTCACGGCATTCTGGTCGTCAGCAGGTTGTTCATTACCTATTAGCATCTCACAATCGATCGTCAGGGTTCCCTAATATAAACGACGGCGAGGCATCAGGTTATATGGATGGAGGACGCTGATTTCATTTGAAACTTATAATGTATTGCTGGTGCAGGGAGCGTATACATTCTTATTTTTATGGTTTTGGATCCGCTCGATCAGTGAATCAATCAATCCTCCCTCCGATTCATAACCGATGATGAGAGAGAGAGAGAGAGAGAGAGAGAGAGAGCAATCGAATCCGATCCTAGGGTTGGATCGACGTCGCCGGCCGCCCAGCCCGGCAGCAGGCGGCCCCGCTGCGCTCGAATCGGAACCAACCTTGGCCGCGCACAAGCCAACGCTCGGGAGGCCGTCGGTTTCTAAGTTCAAAGTGTGTTTGAATAAGAAATGTCTTCCAACTTGATTACGAAGTGTTTTTTACATCTAGGTGGAAGTGTTTTCCAATCAATTTGGAACACTCTTCGAATTTTGGTTAACCTAATCGAAACTTTTTAAGTGATTGACCAAGGCGAAAAAGAGGCAACGAATCACGCATACATAAAAAAGTTTGCGTTCGTAGCAACAGTTAGCAAAAACACAGGTAAATTAGATATACATTGATTGTTGGGGAGACGCCCCTTGGAATCATATTTTCTATTTTTGCAGGTGAGACTGAAGAGGTTAGAACGAAGGAGACAAACAAGAAGTTATTTCGAAGAGGTTAAAATTGCAGGTGAAGTTAGAGAAGTCAGGACGAAGCTGATGAGCGCGAAGCTAATTCGAAGAGGTTAAAGCCTCGAGCAAAACTGAAGAAGTCCAGGCAAAGAGGACAATAGTACGAGGCTAGTCGTGAGGCAAGGAGATGCCAGAACGAATCTATCACCTGCGACGAGGTTAAGATAAAGATTGGCGGGAAGCAACGGTCGTCTAAAAGCTAGAATATGTATAGGATTTCTGGCGGGAAGTAACGTTCTTGTAAACATACGAGGTTGACCCCTATAAATAGCAGATCAACAGTAACTGTAGGGGGATTTTTTTGGGAAAAAAAGAACGAAAAAGAAGTCAACTGCGACTTACTCACTGTTTGTAATACCAGAAAAACCGTGTTACAACAGTTGGCGCCGTCCGCGTGTTAGGATCGAAATCAAAACTCACGATGCCACCAAAGAAAAAGCAACGGTCCGATGATCCACGGACCTCCAAAGCTCACGAAAATGAAAGAGAAAACGATGAACCACAAGTTTCACTAGAGCCAGTCACTACCAATGATAACCAAAATCGAGAAGAAGCTAACCTCGAACAACTATTACAAGAAATTGAGAGGCTTAAGCAAGAAAAAGAAGCCCTGTTGAAGGAAGCAGAGAATCAAAGAAAAGAAACCGAGAAAGAGCGAAAAATTGCAGAGGCCAAGAACGAGCTTCAGAGACTCCAAAGCGAGCTCAATGCGAGCAAAGAAACCGTTCAAGAGCCCGAGAGAGAATACAACACCGAAACAACAAATCACAACACGGGTTTCAGAAGCTTCGACTCGAATTCACCGTTATGTCCAGGCCTTCAAAATGCACCATGGCCAACCTCGTACAAGCCCATCACCTTGCCCAAATACAATGGTACTTGTGATCCAAGGCAGTTTCTGATGAGCTACGAAGTTGCTGTAGCTTCCGCAGGAGGAAACGAGCTAGTTCTAGCAAAATCATTCATCATAGCCTGTGAAGGACCGGCTCTCACATGGTTCACGAGACTAAGCCCAGGATCAATTTTCAGCTGGGAACAACTCAAGGCCAAAGTACTTCAAAACTTCCAAGGATTCAATAGGCAACTGTTAACCTCGGGAGATCTATTCGCATGCAGACAGGAGGAAAGAGAGCCATTAGCTCAGTATTTCAAACGCTTCATCCAATTAAAGGCCCAAACAGATGATATCCCAGACTCAATAGCAATTGATGCAAGCATTCACGGGTTGGGACCAGGGCCATGCGCGTCAGAATTCGTCAAAAACAAACCAAGGAACCTCCATGAACTCTTCCACGAGATGGAAAAATTCTGCAGATCAGACGATGATCACAGGAGAAGAATCAACGAAAGAGCCATGCTCAGAAAAGCAAACGGAAACTATAAGCAGCCCACGTACGAAAAGCAGAACTACAACAGACCAACCCAAGTTTTTCACATAGAAAACGAGAGCGGCCAACATAGTAACGAATCAAATGCAGCGAAGCAAAACTTCAACTCTTCATCCACACGAGGAAGAGGCGGACGAGGCAGAGGCCGTGGAAGAGGTCGAGGCCAACAAGAAAGCCAATCTCGATCTTGGTTCTGTCAATTCCATGGCGAAAACCCAGATCACAGTACAGGAAGATGTCCCATAACCATCAGGGTAAAGCAAGAAATGAACCAAAACAACAATCAAGGTCGCACAGTCCAAACAAATTCTTGGCAGTGCACCTCCCATAACACACCAAATCCGCAACTTCAACTCCCGACGAATTCAGAATCTTTTTCAACTTACCACCAGCCTCGTTTGGCTTGGCATCAAACCCAGTCCGAATCAAATCAACAAGCACACAGCTCAATCCAGTCCACCGCAGCAAGAAAAGACGAAACTACGATGCAAGCAGCTCCAACACCGAATTCAACACCCGCCAAGGGTCCCATTCCCTCTCGTGGAATGATTCTGCCTATAGCAGGAGGATCTTCAGTCGACTTCGAAAGCAAAAGACAAAGAAAAGACTACTTCAGAAGAGTGCACGCAATACTACCCAATGGCCCAGTAATAAAAACTCATTGGTCGCATATTCCAATAACCTTTACTGAGCAGGATCTCAAACTCCAATGCTATCCTCACACTGATGCCATGGTCATCGAAACAAATGTGGCAGGCTGGGAGCTAACAAAGATACTGATAGACGATGGCAGTTCAGCTGATATTATCTTCGCTAGTGCTTTCGACCAAATGAACATCAGCAGAAGTTTGCTACAACCATCAGAAACTCCACTCATCGGTTTCGGAGGAAAAAGAATCCGGGCCTTAGGAAAAATCGAACTACCGGTAACCTTGGGGGACCTGAGTAATCCCAGAACGGAACGAATCACTTTTGACGTAGTCGACATGTACTACCCCTACAATGCAATCTTCGGAAGAGGTTTTCTCAACACGTTCGAAGCCATTGTGCGACAGGCGTATCTCTGCATGAAACTTCCAGCATCAAATGGAGTAATCACAGTATTCGGAAACCAGCAAGTCGCAAGGGACATCGAACAAGGAATTAACCCAGGCGAGAAAAACGTCAACCTCTTGCAGGCAGAAACGAAACAAACAAATAATGAAGTTCAAACAGAATTGATCAAAAAGAAGTCACCACAATCCAGAGTGGAAAAAGCGAAAGAAGTTATTCAAGCACAAGACACCAAGCGAGTCTCTCTCGATCCAGGAATCGAGGGTAGAGAGGTCACGATCGGAGCAGATCTTACCCCTCAAGAAGAGGAAGAATTGATAACTTTCCTAAGAAAAAATAAAGATGTCTTTGCATGGACAGCTGCAGATCTAAAAGGTGTCAGCAGAACCATCATCGAGCATAGCCTCAATATAAACCCGAAGACGAAACCAAGGAAGCAAAAATTGAGAAAAATGTCGGATGAGAAGGTGGAGGGAATAAAATCCGAAGTGGAAAGACTGCTGAAAGCAAAAGTCATCAGAGAAGTACAATACCCTGAATGGTTGGCAAACACCGTCCCAGTGAAGAAGAAAAACGGAAAGTGGAGAATGTGCATCGACTTCACAACCCTAAACAAGCATTGCCCAAAAGATGATTTCCCTTTACCAAGAATCGATAGCGTCGTCGACGACGCAGCCAACAGCGAGATTCTATCCTTGCTAGATTGCTTTTCAGGGTATCACCAAGTTTGGATGAAACAAGAGGATGAGGAGAAGACAAGCTTCATAACACCCTTCGGAACTTTTTGTTTCGTCAGAATGCCAGAAGGGCTGAGAAACGCAGGATCAACTTTCTCAAGAATGACCAAAAAAGTCTTCAACTCTCAAATCGATAGAAACATGCTAGCTTATGTGGATGACCTCGTCGTAAAAAGCATCAAAAGAACGGATCACATCAAAGATCTCGAGGAAACCTTCAACAATCTAAGAATGTCAAACTTGAGCCTAAATCCAGAAAAATGCGTCTTTGGAGTAACCAAAGGAAAAGTCTTGGGGTGCCTTGTAACATCAAAGGGAATCGAGGCCAACCCAGACAAGGTACAAGCCTTGGCATCCATGGAGGAGCCAAAGACGGTTAAGGAAGTCCAACAATTGACAGGCAGAATCGCAGCTCTAAACAGATTCGTACCAAGAGCAGCCGAGCGAAGCCTTCCTTTCTTCAAAACTCTCAAACATGCACAAAAATTCAACTGGGGCGAAGAACAATCGAAAGCATTCAGAGAACTAAAGCAGTACCTTGCGACAATGATCAAACTATCACCACCAGCCCAAGGAAAAGACCTTCTCCTCTACCTTGCAGTATCAGAGTCAGCAGTAAGCGCTGCAATAGTACAAGAAACCGAAATCGAAGGCATTCTGAAGCAGTTGCCGGCCTACTTCGTTTCTGAAGCATTATCTGGAGCCAAGAAGTCATACTCTGAGCTCGAAAAAATTGCATACGCATTGCTTATGGCATCAAGAAAACTCAGGCACTATTTCGAAGCTCATAAAGTTACAGTCGTCACCAACAAACCTCTAGCCGAGTTATTCGCAAATAGAGAAGCTTCGAATAGGATCAGCAAATGGTCCGCAGAACTATCCGGATTCAATATCGAATTCGTAAGACGAAATGCAATCAAATCCCAAGTATTAGCTGACTTCGTAGCAGACTGGACCTCTCCAAAGCATGAGAAATCAGACGAAGACGAAAAACAGTGGACAGTCTATTGTGATGGAGCATATTGTAACAAAGGAGCAGCGATCTCTGCAATACTGGTTTCACCAGGCGGAATCAAAACAAGATTCGCAGCACGATAGGAATTCAGCAATCAAGAGATTCAAATCACAAATAATGTAGCAGAATACGAAGCACTCCTGCTTGGGTTACGAAAAATGAAGTCACTAGGAAAACAAAGGTTCATTGTGAAGACAGACTCGAAAATAGCAAGGGACCACATCGAAAAGGATAGCGAAGCTAGAAAACCAGAACTAATAGATTACCTCGAAGAAGTCAGAGAAATGGAGAAACATTTCAAAGGATTTACAGTAGAGCACATACACAGAAACGACAACAACGAAGCTGATGACCTAGCCAAAAAAGCAGCAAAGAAGGAAGAACTACCTGAGGACGTAATTTACGAGGTCATGACCATCCCCTCAATCAGAAAGCAGCATCTAGCACACATTTGCTGGGAAGATTGGAGAGCACCAATCATGGCATACTTACAAAACAATTTCACACCCTGTTCAGCAAGCGAGGCCAAAAGAATACTAGCAAGAGCAAAAGGGTATCAGATAATACAAGGAGAGCTGTACAAGAAGGGGATATCAGCTCCATGGCTAAAATGCATTGCAAAAGAGCAAGGAACGGCGATACTAAAAAGCATTCAAGAGGGAATATGCGGAACACATATTGGTCCAAGAGCCCTCGCAGCAAAAGCAGTCAGACAAGGAATGTTTTGGCCAACAATGATAAAAGATGCAGACGAAGTAGCAAAGAAATGCGAAGCATGTCAAAAAAACACAAGCAATCAAAAGATTCCATGTTCACTGTTGCAGCTCATAACACCTTCTTGGCCATTGCAAAGATGGGGAATAGATTTGGTGGGACCTCTCCCAACAGCTCAAGGAAACTGCAGATTCGCAGTAGTTGCCGTGGAATATTTCACAAAGTGGATCGAAGCAAAAGCCTTAGCATCGATAACTTCGCATACAATACAAAAGTTCTTCTGGCATAACATCATTTGCAGATTCGGGGTACCAAAAGAAATAACAGTAGACAATGGAAAGCAATTTGACAGCGAATCATTCAGATATTTTTGCACAACAATGGGAACCAAAGTGAAGTATGCATCCGTATATCATCCGCAATCAAACGGCGCAGTTGAAAGAGCCAACGGCATCATTTTTTCAACTATAAGGAAGATGCTCTTCGACCACAAAAAGGGAAAATGGATTGACGATCTGCCAATCGCAGTATGGTCACATAATACCACAGAATCCAGAGCAACCAAATTCACTCCTTTCAGACTGCTATACGGAACTGAAGCAATGGTTCCAGAAGAAATCAAGGCCAAAACACTAAGGGTAACACTTAGTAGTGACGAAGGTGAAAAAGAAATGGTGGAAAAGGACCTAATCGAAGTCGATCGGCTTGTTGCTTCACATAACCTCGAATCATATCAAAGGCAAACACGAAAGTGGCGCGACCCAAAGGCGAAAATAAGAGAGATCAGAGTTGGGGACCTGGTAATCAAAAGAAGGCATAACGCAGAAAACTTATCCAAATTCGAGGAAAAATGGGAAGGACCATACATTGTCACCAAAAGCTCGAGGCCAGGGTCCTATCATCTGTCCACCAAAAATGGAGAAGAATTACCTCACTCATGGAACGTAGAGCAACTTCGCAAGTACTATAGCTAGAATCGGAACAAATAAAGCTGTACAGTTTTTCCAAGTTTCAGTTCTTTTTGTAAAGGTCAACTTCGTAAATGTGCGGAGCTATAAGCACAAATACGTAGCACCTCTTTTCTCTTTTTCTTTCATCACAAAAGGTCGTACTCTTTTCCTCACAAAAGGGGCTCCAGGAAACTGGAGGTGAGGTTTTTAATGAGGCGAACCTATGTAAATCTCTCCACAAAATCGATAAAGGAGATTCCCCTAAAAGCACTTGAGCAAAAAATTCAACGAGGTTGAAAAATAACCTCGCAAAAAGAAGACCTCGAGCAAGATAGCTCGAGGCCGAGGTTGAAAAATAACCTCGCAAAAAGAAGACCTCGAGCAAGATAGCTCGAGGCCGAGGTTGAAAAATAACCTCGCAAAAGAAGACTTCGAGCGAAATAGCTCGAGGCCGAGGTTGAAAATATAACCTCGTAAAAAGAAGACCTCGAGCAAAATAGCTCGAGGCCGAGGTTAGAAATATAACCTCGTAAAAAGAAGACCTCGAGCGAAATAGCTCGAGGCCGAGGTCGAGAATATAACCTCGAAAAAAGAAGACCTCGAGCAAAATAGCTCGAGGCCGAGGTTGGAAATATAACCTCGTAAAAAGAAGACCTCGAGCGAAATAGCTCGAGGCCGAGGTTGAAAATATAACCTCGTAAAAAGAAGACGAGCAAAATAGCTCGAGGCCGAGGTTGGAAATATAACCTCGTAAAAAGAAGATCTCGAGCAAAACAACTCAAGGACGAGGTTAAAATATAACTTCGCAAAAATAAGACCTCGAACAAAATAGTTCGAGGCCGAGGTTGGAGATATTACCCTCGCAAAAAGAAGCCTTAAGCAAAACAGCTCAAGGTCGAGGTCAGAAAAGTAACCTCGCCAAAAAGATCTCGAACAAAATTGTCTAAGAAAGAGGTTAGAAACAAAACCTCGCAAGAAGACCTACAGTCTAGATCAAATCAGGGGAACGAAAAAAGCAACAGAGTTGCCCTATTTCGAAAGTAAAACAAGAGAACGTAATCTTTCAGATTCGTTGCTCGAAGTAAGAAGCAATGAATAAACGCAAAGGGGCTATCGAGGGAGGGGACGCCTTTTTCAAAGGCTAAAAAGAGAAGCCCCCATTTGCATTTATTCAAAAACAAGCTTTCACCGAGTAACGAGCACATTAAAACGAATCACCTAACTTGTACTTTTTTTAAAAAAAGGACACGAGGTTAGGTGAAATCATAATTTCACCAAGGGTCCAAAGACCACTATAAAAGAGAAGGGGGGAGACGAGCCTCGGCAAGAGAAAAAGCAAAGCAAATGAAAAAGAAAAATTCTCCCTAGAAATGAGAGGCAGCAGGAATCAAAGGAGCCCTCGACGGCATGATCTGCCCAGGCTAAAGACCAACAACAGCACAAGGCCCATAGATGCTTCGTACAGCAACGCCCTCTCAAGTTGTGCGATCATGGAGAAGAGCGCATCCGCTCCAAGGTTTTCTTGAGTTAACAAGGGAATTAGAAGTCAATATACGAAGAAAAGCACATCCGCTTCAAGGCTTTCTCGAGTTAACAAGGGAACTAGAAGCCAAAGAATATTTAAGCGTTTTCTATAGCGAAAACGAAGCTAAAGGTCATGATCTTATAGAAGCAAGATAATGTACAAACAATTTCAAGTAAAAAGAAATTGTACGAGTCCAACGCATGCACTTCGAGACAAAAACTGAAGATAATTACGAGGTTAATATAAACAAAATCGTGAACGATTTCAGTGTTTAAATCGCTCTGAAGTTCACAAACATCGCTCATGACTTGCAACAAGTTTTTTACATTAATTAACTTCGATTCGTGATTAGATTTCTCCTT
This sequence comes from Digitaria exilis, assembly GCA_015342445.1. Lineage (NCBI taxonomy): Eukaryota > Viridiplantae > Streptophyta > Magnoliopsida > Poales > Poaceae > Digitaria > Digitaria exilis. Next base: position 26,342 of record JACEFO010001042.1, read on the forward strand.
CTTCTTGGGGAGATTTAGCTTCGTCATCATCACGAGGCGAATCCAGGGTTTCATCTTCTTCTTCCTCGCTTTCTTCCTCTCTTCCTTCTTCAGCTTCTTCAGCTTCTGCGTCCTCAGTCTCTTCCTGGTGAAAAAATAAAGCAAAAGACTTAGGATATTTGACAATAATAAAAAGAGAAGAAGAAGCAAAGTTATACAGAAAAAGTTTTTTACCTTCGAAGAGGAGTCCTTAGCCATATCTCGCCCATAGACGTTTCAGAAGTCTCGTAAGAAACGACGTTTCATAGTTTCGACTTCTTTAGAACAGGATGAGGACAGATCTCCGAAGTCAGTAAAACGAAATCCGGGACCGGAAACCCGAAGGAGCAGTCCCTTATCTTCTTTCTCGAGAAATCTGCCGATGCCATCGGTGCAGGTGAGTGCGAAGTTGTCGCCAGCAATAGAAAACACGTCACCGAGACCAGCAAATTCCTCTTCAATCCAAGATAAGAAATTATCAATGTTTAAGTCCTTCGGAAGAGCGTAGGGAGTGGCTCCGAACTGCTTGAGCGAGCTAGAATACGAATCAAAAATTCGATTTATCTTCTCAGCGTCAAGAGTCTTGGACGAGGCTAGAGAATCTTCGGCTTCTTTCAACTTAAGTTCGAGGGAAGACGCTTTAGTTTTAGCCTCTTTCGCAGCATCGGACTCGCGAACCACGGCATCACGAAGGTTCTCGATCACAATCAGGTTCTCGTCAAAGTCCTTCTGCAAGGCTTTATATTTTCTATCTGTAGTGTCCCATTCGTCCTCGATTTTAGTTAAATCTTTGCGAAGTTTGTCATTGACTTCCCGAAGCCTCTCATTCTCTTTCTCCCAGAAACGAAGTCGATCAACAGCGGTTTTGGACTTTGAAGCACAAACCGCGTTGATCAGCTTAACCTAAGGAAGCAAATCGAAAACAAAAACGTAAGACAAATATAAAGAAAGGAAGAGACGAGGATAAAATAGTAAGAAGCAAGCACGAACCTTGCGCGCTGTGGAGACGCTCAAGCGAGATAGCTCTTCAAAACTAAGATTTTCCAATGATGCTTTATAACCTATAAAAACGAAGACAAAATATAAGAATCAAAAACGAAACTAAACATGAAGTGATGATAGAATTTTTTCTTTCTCACCTTGCATCTCATCAGTATCTTCACCAAGATCAACAAAAGAAGAAGCAGCCAAGTCTTGAGAGAGCTTCGTAGATGTTTCTTCAGGGATCTTTTTACCCTTGACATCCACAACCTCGACCTAAAAATATCAACCAAAGTAAGCAAAAACAATAGAAGAAATTTAGTGGTCAAGTACAGTACAACTAAAATTACTGACCTCGTGTTTGGCCTCGGCTACTTTATCTTCCTCGACATTCATGGCCTCAACGGCTGGTTCTGTGGAATACAAGCCGAAGTTATGCTCTAAGAGCTCAAGAAAGTTTGGATCGAATTCTCTTGGAGATTTCGAAACAACACTTGATATCGAGCCTGTGAGGCTCATTCTAGCACCGGGGCATTTCATAAAAGGAACAAACAAACCTTCACCCGAAGCAGCAGAAGTACCTGCCAAATCCTTCATAAACCCCGATGTGCCGAGGTCATCGCCAGTGATGCCAGCAATTCCTAGAAGTCCACAAGCTGCTTCAATAGTTTCTTTTTCCTTTACAGCTTCAGCCTCGGCTTCTGGACTATCCAGGAGAGACAAATCCACCTTTCGAGTCAGTCGAGGTTTCTTGGTAGGCGCTGAGGCAGGCTGTTGCACACAAGCAGTTTTCCTTTTCTGAGCCTCGAGCAGCTTTGTTTTCGTTTGGGGAGCGTCTTGACTCGAAGATATTAGAACCTTTGACGAAGTCTTTTTATATCTTCGTGACACACCAGCTTGTTCGGATCCAATATTTCCAACGGCTTTCATACGTTTCTGGGGCTTAGAAGGTTTTACCCTGTCCCCGTACTGAACGCCCATCTCCATCCACGGGCGATTCAGACGACTTGTTTTCTCGAAGAAGTCAATCATTGACTTCTTCTCCTTTTCAGTGAAAGGACCAACCAAAGACCTCGCAGCCCACTCAACATTCGAAACAAGTTCGTCATCACTAACACCTTCAGGTTTTGTAAGCCCAAAAACAGCAAAGGTGGTAGGCAAATCGAAACCAGGAATCTGTCTTTCCTCAATTCGAAATAGTTTCCAGTCTGTTCCCAAGGGCCAGATTCCGGCAGCCAAAAACTCTTCAACAACATCACGGCCTGTGAGTCGTCGGGTAGCATGATGAAAGCAGGGACTGTTCTTCTTAAAAGACTCAGATTTTCTATCGAAATCAATCACGGTAGATATTTCTATGTTGCCAAGGGGGCCAGCAAATGGATAATGCACTTCACTGGAGTTTGGTGTAGCGAAACCAACCTTAACATAGAACCAGGATTTCGGCCAGTTCACATCCCAACGGTTTCGCTGAGCGTAGGAGAAGTCAACTTTGGTAATCTTCAGGGCTGCACTTCGACGACGCGAAGTAAAGGTTGCAACACCAAACTGTCCAATATGCTCTTCGCCGCCTTCTTCCAGAAATACCGACCTTTTCTGAAGATGAAGCTCATTATAACGACCGAAGGTATCAACGTCAATCTCACCACCAAATGTTTTCACTCCCCAGAAAAATTTTGATAGTTGAACAAACGAATTTGGCGTCAGTTGATGAAGCTTGACGTTGAATCGGTCAAATATCTGAGGTAGCATAGAGTCGCAGGGAAATCGAAGACCAGCAGTAAAGAAATCAGTAAAAACGACAGCCTCTCCAATCTGAGGATCAGGGGTAGTTTCGTGACCCGGAGCACGGCCAACACCAGCAGGAAAAAATCCATTCTGTTCATAAGTTGAAATCATGCCTGCAGTAACAGAGGACCGGCCAAAATGAAGGGTCTTTGGAGCTGATTCTCCAACGAGCTCATCGACATTGGCCTCGACTCCCTCCAGGTATTCGCTCCCTGGGTTAGAAGCTACAGGACTATCCTCTTTCTCCGTATCAGGGGTCGGAATAGCAGCAGACTTGATGTGAGCCATCCCGAAACTAATAACGAAAACAAATTAAAAACATAACTAAACAAGAAACGAGGACAAAGATTCTTCAAAACTAACCTTTCTTCAATCACGAAGCACTTCAAAAATCTTAACAAGCAACAACAATCAGAGAAGAGCGAAGGCAGTAGCACGAGGTCAGAAATGAGAGCTAAAGCAGAGCGAAGACAATTGCACGAGGTCAAAGGCGAAAGCGAAGGTAATTTTTAGGGGGGGTAACCTCTACTATTTATAGGCGCGGTAAGTTTCGAAGTTTGCACCGTGAAAAGGCGCCAAAGTAACCGCCAAATCAATCCAAGGGGACGCCTTTTGGGTTTCGTCCCAGGAGTTCGAGGGGTGAATAGGAACAAACTCGAATCCAAGGACGAAGGGGCTACTGTTGGGGAGACGCCCCTTGGAATCATATTTTCTATTTTTGCAGGTGAGACTGAAGAGGTTAGAACGAAGGAGACAAACAAGAAGTTATTTCGAAGAGGTTAAAATTGCAGGTGAAGTTAGAGAAGTCAGGACGAAGCTGATGAGCGCGAAGCTAATTCGAAGAGGTTAAAGCCTCGAGCAAAACTGAAGAAGTCCAGGCAAAGAGGACAATGGTACGAGGCTGGTCGTGAGGCAAGGAGATGCCAGAACGAATCTATCACCTGCGACGAGGTTAAGATAAAGATTGGCGGGAAGCAACGGTCGTCTAAAAGCTAGAATATGTATAGGATTTCTGGCGGGAAGTAACGTTCTTGTAAACATACGAGGTTGACCCCTATAAATAGCAGATCAACAGTAACTATAGGGGGATTTTTTTGGGAAAAAAAAGAACGAAAAAGAAGTCAACTGCGACTTACTCACTGTTTGTAATACCAGAAAAACCGTGTTACAACATTGATCAAAGCAAATTTCATAACAGCAGTACTTTACGCATTTTGGCGCAAAAGGATCGGGTACCTCATGCCTTTTCACTTTGACAACTCTCCCTGCTTGTAACTGTAGAAACAGATGCCATCGGTGCGAATCAACGCCGGGAAGAATTCATTTTCTGACAAGAGATCTTGTATCGTCACGCCAATATCAAGTCATCATCGCCGCCACGTTGAGTTGCGGCCAGCCCGTGGGTTCAGTGTGAAGCTCAACCCAAACATCTCCTTGATGGCCTGCCCCTTCTCCAGATGTTCTACCAGCTTTGCGACAAGAGCTGCGCTTTCCCTAACATGTTCCATGTCAGTCTGTGTCCAGATGCGGCGCGATAGCTGCAGCCTTCGCTGTTTGGAATTCACATCAATCCCCCACTTTGTGTAAAGGCTCTCTCTTTCTGCAAGCTGGAGTTTCCTCAGCATTTGCCTGTACAGCATGTCTCTTTCATGCCGAAGATTTCTCAAGCTGCCAAGAATAAGGGCATCCACACAATCCATTGAACTATCCAAAAGAAGCTCAAGATTTGTTGGTTTGAGAAATTTCAGGAATACATATGAACTTGAAAATTTACCTTGACGTAACAGTAGCACTACTCTCACACCCAGCGCTGAAAGAACTTTTGATGAAAGACAATCTTCTTTGCTCCACTTCCAAGTAGATGTTATCTGCTTTATTATCTCCCTTGAAGAGGAGGAAGAAATATGTTCTATGTACTATAGAGACATTGCAATCGTGCCATAACTCGATGATTTCCTTTTGTTTTTTCTTGAAATCAATAGGCCACCGAGGAGACTCAACAGTGGTCACTGCTATATCCGTGCCAATATCTTTGGCGTTTTTCATGTCTGAAAAATCTTCAGTAATGGTATACTGCTAAAACAATTGTATACAGACATCAGAATCAGCTCGATGAAGTTAAAAAGGCATTTGCGTCCTATTGTATCTAGCCCTTTTCTTGTGTTGATTTCCATTCAAGTAACCGAACCTGATGTTTTTTTTTCCTATTTTTAGTAAATTATCATCTACTGATTGTGCAATGCCAAACTGTAGGTATTAAAACTGGCATAGTCTTCCTTTCAAAAAAAAAAAATCACAAGGTGTCATGAGTAGAGCCTATGGAGAGACCATTGCTTTAAAGAAACTACTTGTACCTGATTCCCTTCAAGTTGGGATGTACGGCACGCTTCTAACTTCTCTTTCACTTTGGGGATGCAGCTAATGCCATCTATTGCGCCTTCCTCTTCTTCATTGCAAGTGTTCTTGTCTACAACTGTGTCAGATGTAACTCCTCCAGAGGCCACAGAGCAGTCTAACGAAAGATCATTTTGGCAATCACCGTTGTCAGGATACAGGCTCCTCCTAATCTTATCTGGATTTCTGGGAGCATATTTGAAAATTTCACCTGGTGTTGGCATTTTCATATCCACTGAATCATCAAACCAGCTATTTGGAATGACCATGAAGCTAGCTCTGCAGCTTCTACTTCTATTTAGCACACTATCCCTGGAGCTTATAACACACCTCTTCAGGGCCAAAGATTCGTCATTAGTAGTTTTTTCAGTATCAGAAGATGCGTCGGAATCACATGTATAGAGTTTGATGGCACTGTCTGTTGTGTCTAGCATGCTTTCGCTATGGTTGTCTTCATCACTGTTCGTGCCAGCATGAGATCTATCGGCAGGAAAGTGACTCCTACTGAACTCATTTGTTTCAATCCATGGAACTTCCTTGCAATGCTCCTCAGACAGCTCAGATGAAGGCATGATGTTTGCTTGATATATCTCTTTGCTGTCAGAGTTATGGTTTCTTCGTTGGTGCAAACTAGACACTGAATGTTCACCCACTGTTTGTTGGTGTGGTTCTGCTATTCCTTCAGGGATCTCTGAGTCTTGATTATGACCATTGCAGATATGTGATGCATCAAGTCCTTTTGAACCAAGATCATCTTGATCTTCATAGGCACAATCATAGGTATCCGAAGAAGAAAGCACGTCTTCAGACACAATACGTGGATGGGACTCTGAAGACCGACTATAATCATCCTGTCAGGAGTGGGATCATCAGTTGGACATTACGAAGATGGATGCATAGTCTTAAAAAGGAATCCAGTAATCAGTACCCATTGCCTTGTTGTGCGGTCATTGATATTTCCATCACTTGCAACCCTGCGAAAATTTTCAAGCTGAGATTGAACGGTGTCTCTTTGCTCCATCAAATCTTTCAACTGTTCTTCTAGCTGAAAATCCATAATAGATTACACAACAGTATACAGTACTATTGAAATGCACAAAGGATAGGGGAACACAAGAAAGCAAAGGACGAACTGAGAGTAATAGTACCTGTTTGATCAATTCATCCTTCTCTCTCAAAACCTCATCATGTGTGCGGCAAGAGGCTGATCCAGGTAATTTTAGCTCATTTTCTAACCTTGCAAGTTCTCTCTGAAGATGCTTTACCAATACCTTGTCTGACATCACCACATTAACTTGTGCATTAGTAGCTACATTTTTGGCACAATTTGCGAACAGAAGTGTGTTCCTAGATTGCTCAAGGTGGCAGTGTGCTGGGCTCATCGTGCAAATAATAGCCGTCCTTGCATTGCCGCCCAAAGATGATTGCAGGATTCGAGTGAGCTTTGAATCTCTGTATGGTATGTGGCCATTTCCCCCCTTGCTGCACCAAGAATATGTTGTCCAAATTCAGGATGTATTATTTATCCAACGCCAAAGACCGATGACAATATCAGTTGCACACACCTAAGTTGCCGAATGACCTTTCCAAGTGTAAGCAGACTTCTGTTAATATGGCTACCTTCCTTGAGCCTCGTACCAGCTGCTTGCGTCTGAGAAGCGCGCTCACTTCCAGCTAAGTCAACAAAATTCTGCCCAGAGGAAAAAGGAAAAAAAGAAATGAAAGATATGCTTGAAATGAAATGAGATAAGAGCAGTGCAGCATATATTTCCGTACCACACAAGCCATAAGGGTGCTTGAGTTGCCTCGTCCCATGAATTGCTTTGCCGAACTCTCGATGGTCTGCAGTGTACACGTCTTGGCTAAGGACAAAAAATATTTCTTGATGAAAGATTTGTACGTGCGTCATTTAGAGTTGCAGAAGGGCCAACCAGTCTGAGTATCTGATGAGATCTTGAGCTTGTTTCATTCAAAGCGGTTTCCCCAATCTGTCTTTGAGCTGTGCCCCAGACCAAATTAAAAGGATCAGCGCACTAGAAGCAATGGAAGAGGTGAATAGAAATTTCAATCTGTTCATACCTTCACACACTGCAAGGAGCTCCAAGAGATGACCTTTGTCGGTGAGAGTCTCCTCTGTGAGTTTCTCTACTACGGTTCCTTTCTGATGGAACGGAAATGGCAATGAATGAACATGAACGAATCCTACATCAACATGAGAAAGGGTAAACCATCGACAATACCTCAGGATCATCGAGAAGCCTCAGTTGTGTTGCTTCGGGGTTCAAGAGATCCCTCACTGCTTCGTTGTATATCTCCATCGCAGAAAATTTCAAGGCGAACTCCCTCTCAGGATGCTGCAGGGAGCAGAACGTAGAGAGGGAAGAAAATCACAGCAAAACAAAATGATTGGATGAAGAATCCATGGATAGATCTGCAATTAACTGCCACCCAACTAACCTTGTCAATGTAGTCGTAGATGTCTGACATGCTGTGCTCCGTGACGCCGACCATCGTGTACGTCTTCCCACTGCTCGTCTGACCGTACGCGAATATGCTTGCTGAAATGATGGAAGAGAACAATTAATCGTCGTGTAAGTAAAGCACAAGCTAGCATTCCAGTGGCATGGCATGCATGATGAAACATGCGATTGGTGCAATGCGTGCGTGCGTACAGTTGATGCCGTTGAGCACCGACATGGCGACCCGCTTGGCCCCTTGCTCGTACACCTGCTGCGTGCTGCACTCCGGGTTGAACACCCTGTCTGGAGATAAGAGATTCAGAGGAGGAGATGAGGATCGGAGGGAGGAGAACTAGAGCAACTTGACTGTACCGTAGGCGTAGGTGGCCGGGAACATGGCGCGCTCGGGGATGTTGCCGCGGAACATGAGCGTGGTGGGACCGGCGCACTCCCAGTCGGAGCCGTCGCCGCGCTCCGCCTCCCGCGCGTTCACCGGCCGCAGACGCACCGACACCAGGATCCGCTCCGCCTCCCCCGCCGCCATTATATATATATATTAATTATTGCGCCGCCGGTCTTCTTCGACGCCGGCGATCGGCAAGCACGACCCGTGTGCGTGTGAGAGGTCGTCGGTGCAGCGTTGGCCGCGCGCGGCCTCCCGCCACGGAGACGGAGAGGTTGCCGGCCGTGCGGCGCGGGGCCAACGGTCAGCACCGCATGTCCCCTCTGTGCGGCGCCGCGGTGGCCATGCCTTCTTCCCCTTGGCCGGCCTTGCACAAGAGAGAGAGACGGCCGGCGCCAGGATAACCGCTAAATATAACCGTTTCATTCTGCGGTGGCCTCGTGTCGTGCAGTAAAATAAACTACCGCGCAGATAGCGCGGGTAGCTAGCTTATTTTCATAATATTTTTGTTTTTAGTCTAATATTCACTAGCACAGATACTCTGCATTGCTACGGACGAATGTTTATATACAATTCTTAGAAATACCGTTGGCTAGCTTCTCCCTATTTCTATTTTTATCTTTTATATGGACTTTTTTTTAGCAGCACACATGTTTTATTTGTTGATTCATATGGTCATCCAAATGATACTATACACTTTTATTCGAAAGGATTCCATACAAACGCATATGCACATGAAGGATAAAGATGACAAAGTTTAACACATGATCTCAACAACAACAAAAAAAATACGGCTAATTAACAACTATAAAAGTAAGAAGACTCATTAGAGGTCAAAATTCACTTATTTATGAATTACTTTATATAAGGGCAATGAAAATGCTTATTAATATTAGCAAACGACAACATAGTTTATAATTGATATTTCTTTTACTAATTAAATTTTCAAATTAGAATAATATATGTGCAAACAAATGCTATAAGTATAATCAAGCGTAATTTTAATGCACTTTTTTACAACTATGGAGAAAAGCATAGATCTAAATGCCTGCTCAGCAATCGCGTGTGCCTCCTCGAGCCGGTGGCTGGTGCTTGCTCGCCCACGCGCGCTGGGACTCGAGCTCAGCCGCCCGCACGCACCGGGGCCCGCAGCTCGAGTTGCTGGTGACGGAGGCACGAAGCTGTTCATGGGTCGTGGCTTCGTGAGTTCCTTCGTCTGCCGGCGGCTGCAGCAAGAAGCCGAGACTATGTCCACGGTCGAAGCCTATCGATATTGCGCCTGACCGTCATCGGTGAGGCCGCGGCCACCTCCAACACGCTCACATGGACGGGGACCGGAGGGGGCGACGGAGGAGGCACGCTCAGGTGCGGGAGGGAGGCGAGACGGAGATGGGAGAGGGGAGGGAGGGAGGCGACGGCGGAGGCGCAGGCCCATCAGAGGAAGGGATGGATCACGAGGCCGTGTCGATTGCGTTGCGTTTGTGTCTGGCGATGGATCGCTGGCATCCTGAGGAGGTTGTGGGACCAAAGACGGACCACAAATTGGCAGAATCATTGCTTGGTTTAGAAATAGGTATAGAAAATTGGTAGAATCATTGCTTGCTTTAGAAATAGATATAGATATAGATTTATACGAAAGATAGATTCATTAAAATGTATATATATAAACATATTTTTTATATTTACTAAAGGAAAAATCCTTTCTACACCCACGTGTAGCTACACCCATGTCAAAAAACCATGTTAGGGATGTGTACATACTCATTTATCATTTTGAATATGTACACATACCTAAAATAAGATTTATCAAAGTGCTAACCATGAAACAAATTGAGTGAAACTCATATTTTTTTACACCTTATGATATATTATATTTTCTGTATAGAAAAGAGAGTATGTCCACATACTTCATGAATAAGAAAAAAGTATGTCGACATACTACTTTTAAAAGTCAAGTATGTGTACATACTTTATTTAGAAATGTCAAGTACGAAAAAATACTTAGTAATTTGTGAGATACATACATGGGTGTAGCTACACACGGGTGTAGGAAAAACTCGTCCTTTACTAAAAGCAAATATACCTTTTTAATCTTTTGTATATGAATTTATATTAGAAATTTAGTTATGATGACAGATAATTCTTAGTTTTCAAGAACAATATATGAGTGAGTTAATAGTTTCTATATAGTTCGTTGCTCAAAGACCGCTTAAGCAATTATATGCACATTCCAAATAATTTAAATAATATTCTAGATTGATTTAATTTTATTTAAAATCATTTAAATTATATTTTCTATAAGCTATCTGTTGCATAGTCATGGCCTATTTTGTTTTTTTATAGAAGAGTACAATAATTGTAGATGTTTTGTTTGTTTTTTTTATCGCCTCTCCGTTCTGCTTTCGTATCCCCTCCATAGCTCCGCTTTCGTGATCTTGGTTCCTGGTAGGTAGATTACACAAACCGGTTTAGGTTGCTGGCTCAATTTGCCTAGGGTAGCGATCTTTGTTATGGAGCAATTACAGCCATAGCCGTTGGAGTGCGTTTTCTAGAGATCTGGGTGAGCTGGATTGACGACTAAACATGGAGGGCTTAACTTTTGCATGGGACGGAGTGCATGGGTGCTAGGAGACATCAGACATCACATGATGAAGTGATGAACACGGAGCACACCCTTCTTTTCCTCTATATCTATATGCTTTAGTTCCAACTTGTCTTTCGGTCTCTACTTCCCAATTCCCAAACAATTTAAATTATATTGTCTACGGAATAGTTCGATTGGCATGGCGATGATGCTTTTTTTTTTTTTGCCGATTAGGCAGCAATCTGTATTGGAATCAACTTATACTTTTCTTGTTTTCTAAAATTTCAAACTTAGGCAAATTATTAGTTGTATGTGATGTGGACTATTTTGGTTACTCTAAACTTTAGATTTTCATAAAATCCAACGGTCCAAATTCTTATCTTTTTTCTTTTTTCTGATTAACGTAAGAATTTCTTGACCCTCTCGGCGAATGTGGTGGCTCTACGCAAATAACACAGGTAGCTAGTTTTTATACTAATTGGTTGTGTTTTATTCATTTGCTAACAATATATTATATGTTATTGTAAACAATATATAAATAAATTACTTACATGTTCTAAATATAGTTATTTACTAATTATATTTCGTAGGATCTAACTATTTTACTTCTTACATAATTTAAAATGTTTTTTGTATAAACTATCAATTTGGTTCCCAGATAATTCCAATTACATTTGGTATAAATTTTATATTTAAATATTTCATTCACATCCCAAATCATCTACAATCTAATTACTTATTATTATAGCTGAAGTAAAAGATTAATTGTTTTCAATCTAAACTTTCAGTCAACTACTATTTCTATACTAATAGATTCTAAATTTAGCTACATATTTTTCATATTTTTAATTTTTTTGAATTTACCTATTTCTAAATTGTATCTGTTATGGATTCTTCGGTTATCTACACACAATTGGATCATGGTAAGATCTAATTGCCTAAGTTTTTTTTTCAAATTAACGTACAAATTCATTGGCCCTTTCAGCGTAAGTGTTTGCTTCTTTTAATATGATTTCTAATTATTTATTGCTAAATAAATACATTTAAATTGAAAAGGTACTGTTCAAATTTTAAATTAAGTATTTGTTAACCATATTTAACTTGGATTATTTATTTAAATATTTTGCAACCTGTTATTTAGAAATAATCTATCTATAAAAGATAAAGATCTTGGCGAGAAAAGATAGAGAAATCAATTCGGTTTGACCAATCGCAAGAGAACCGGGTAATAACGTTCTATTTATATACTGAGCCTGTGTGCGTATGTTTATATTAGAGTTGGACTTGGATATATCTTAATTTATTTCGGGATGTGAGAAATAGTCTCTCTTTCCTCCGGGTTAGATGTGATTATCCTTAACCAAAACTATTTTATTAAAATATTTTGTATGTAAAGATGGACTCTTATAAAAAGAGAGATGGACGTAGGATGAGACTTCTTCTCAACAGGATTTGCTGTAACCTTTTTTTTTGCGTGGGGATTTGAGGTGATATTTAGAAATATGGACTCTTAAAAATATTTGGTCCGAAACATAACTATGGACTGTTACTATTCTCAGAATAATAGAGACTGTTAGATCTTCATAAAATCCAACAGTATAAATCTTTTTTTTCGATTAATGTGAGAATTTTTTGGCCCTCTCGGCGAACGTGGTGTGGTGGTGGCTATTTTTTTCTTCAAGTAATAATATAAAGATAGATAAAGGATAGCTAAAAATAAAGGCGTAATAATATAAAGATAGATAAAGGATAGAAAAAAAATAAAAATAAAGGCGCAGGTCCATTCCATTGATGGACGACGACGGCGTGGAGTGGAGGTGGAGGGAAGCCGAGGCGAGAGCAGCACCGAGCCAATGCAGCTGATCCGCTGCGCCCGATCTTGTTGCCGGCGCCGGCCAAAGGACCCCCCCCCCCCCCCCCCACACACACACACACCACCACCACCACCACCCGCACCGAGCTCAGGTAAACCGTGCTGCTCAGCTCCTCGATCTGTCTCCACCTGCGCTGCGATGTATTGTCGCCGCCGGCCCCGGTCATTGCGCCCTGCAACTGCTAGTTAACTTGTCCAGTTCCTTCTTCCGTCCCTGCACAGGCGAGCCGCACCGCCCACCCTCCTTCTCTGCACTGCAGCAGGTCGATGCGGCCCGTCTACTCCTAGATCTGTCACGGGACTTCCTTCCCCTGGTGGAGCCGAGGGAGCAGCCAGCTCGCCATCTCTGCATTACTTCTGGACCGTTTCAGCCTGCTTCATCGTCGAGTGCCCAGGAATCTTCCTATAAGCTTCTGTGTCCTCCATGGCTTCAACAAGTGCTCTGGCTGCCATATCTGAGCAGACAAAGGAGCTGGTGCAGGAACGGGACAGAAGTTTCAGGAGCAAGTCTTGCACAAGCTCAAGTCTTTCACCATCCCTCTTCCTCTCCACATGGCTCGTTTTTTATGCTCGCCATTTTCAGAGGCCACATCGTCTGTCTTTCAAAAGAAGCTGCGAGTCTTGCTCTCCATGCCTGTTTAGGAGGACCTCCACTTGCCTTTCACGTTGAGCAGCATGCTTAAAGGCATTTCAAGTTCTCAGTGGCCTCCAAGAATGTTGTTGGTTTCCTGGTTTGTTCTCTTCCTAGGATCATCATCCATCATTTTGATGTTTATTTCCACCTTTAGCGTGATGGCGGTGAAGATTGGGAAAGAGAAAAGAGAAAATGGATGCAAGAAGAAGAAACGAGTTGGACTCAGGTTTTCTATGGCAAACGCAGGTACAACAAGAACTATGTTAAGAAGGTTTCAATTGCAAGGAAACTGGTTCAACCTTCCCCATATAAAATCAAAGTCGCCAGCACTGGATCAAGTGGTGAAGATTAGAAATTTCTTTTGTCCGATCACACTCGCAGAACAGAGGTGGCCGTCAGCAAGCTACGAAGATTATCCAAAAAACACAAGATCAAATTCAAGTTCCAGTAAAAGAAATCTTCAGAAGGATAAATAGCAATCTTGGCATTTATCATGAAACCAGTAATCTGCTTTCTTGTGGCAAGTGTCTGGCTGTGGGGGCACTCCGTTGGTCAATGCTCAGTGGGAAAAAAATAGATGTTTGTTCTGTTTCAATTACGGGCAGCCAAACACTGCTATCGGAGGCTCGCCAACATTAGAGTTAAATGGGTTTCTAAGAGCAAACAGCAGGATATCTTTCAAGACGAATACAATCAGCCAGATAATAAGTGCAACTCTCACTCGCTTGAGGAACCTGTTCTATCTAGTATTGTCCGGCAATTAGAACAAAATCAGCAACAAGATCCAGTTCCTAACAAAATCGAAATCCAGTTCACTCGGATTCCCCTACCATGCTTGCTCCCATGTCTGTCCTAAGAGAAGATCGAACACAGAAGAAGGAAGCACAAAGTCAGAATCAGTATGCTAATATGAGCCCATCAGTTGAACTTCAGGGCCAGCTCTATCAATTTAACAAAATCAATGCTCCTGTACAATTCATGACAACACTAGGCCCAACTCTCAGCAGCATACTGCATACAACCATCCTGGAATTCATCAAATCACAACCAATTATCAACAAACTCATGTCTACCATTGAAATGGGAGAGAGCAACACTTTTATCCAGCATGGTACCTTGTCTTCACTCAAGCCAGTTATTGCAAGGACATCAGAAAGAGGATTAAAAAGAGGTATCATAATGTTGCTCAGGTGACTGAAATAAAAAGGCACCAATATGAAGAGGATAGAATCAACATTTTCCCTACCATATACATAGAGGAAGAAAACTGAGTGGGGTCCAGAAAACTCGATACTCATGTTCAGGATACTTAGACCAAGCTAATCGTTGAAGAATGTACTCTAAAAGAGAATTCAAGGAAAGAGATTTCTCGGACTGACAAGAGTATCAGAGGCAGTAATAGAGTTCGGAAGAGAACCAATGGGCATAAATACACTCAATCATCGGTACTCTAGCAATGACTACAAGCGGAGCAGCAGTCATGAAAATCCACCAACACCCCCATGCAAAAGAAACTGGAATCTTCACGTGTTCTGAACTGGAACATTCGTGGCTTAAATGCATAGGACAAATGTAATGCGATAAAGGAAAAAATTGAAGGAAGTGCATGCGCAATCTACTGTATTTCAAGTGACAGAGATCCTACTTTGATCATTCCTGTTTCTGGCCATATCCCATGTATGGTTCAAATTGGAACCTCCATTCCCAAAGCACAGGTATTCGGATTTGAAAACTTTTAGGTCGATCATCCTGGGTTCTTTGAGTTGGTGGAGAGTGTATGGAACATAAAGGTTAGAGACACTAATAGTGCAACAAGAATCACAGCAAAATTCAAACTACTGAAAAGGGTTCTTAAGAGATGGAGTAAAGATATCTCCCACTTAAATAAAGTAATCGAAGAATGTGACACTGTTCTAGCAGTACTAGACAAGTTGGAAGAACAAAGAACTCTATTCAGACAGGATAGCAATTTCAGAAAAGTCCTCAAGAATCATATCTTGAAGCTGCTGAAATATAAAAAGGAGTATTGGAGGAAAAGATATACAATTAGACGGACAAAATTTGGTGATGAAATCACAAAATTTTTTCATGCCGCTGCAACAAAGAGATATAGACAAAATACTATCACAAGAGTTACAGATCACAACGAAAAAGCTGCAGCACTATGGGAAACCTACAAGCAGAGGATGGGATCAACAACTAACCCACGTCTGCACTCCAATCTGGAAAAACTAGTACAAAGAAACGGCAACCTAGAGCAGCTCCCTGCTTCAGTCGCAGAGGAAGAATATTAGGGAGGTATCTGCACAGCTCTACATGGTTTGTGATTATGCCTTCACAGAAGTGCCTTTCTGAACAACTCTATCTGGAGATCGGAAGCTAGATTTGGGAAATGATGACAAACAATCGCAATGAATATTCTGAAGTAATCCTTGCCATCATGCTGTCTGCAATTTCTTATCAATTTTAGAAGCCCATATACGTCATCTGAATAGTATATGAGATGGAGGTCACCATACTTCAGCGTGTCCATCAAAAGTGAGTTGCCATCTTCACCCTTATTGTCTTCTTCCAGTTATCATACGACTTTAAGTTGCGTAGAATATCTGCAAAGGCGCTAGACTTCTTGCCTCTAAGCATCTTCAATGTTTCATACCATGACATAAGTTTTTCACTCGCCTGAAGATCATCCATCATTGAAATGTGCTTTGGGAGAAGATCCTCAAGTTCCGGTTGGCCTACCAATGAAAGCCGAATATTCAGATCATGCGGAACAATATCACAGGGGAAAATCTCTTGCCGAACCATTTCCTTGAAACGATGAACATCCAACTTGACATTATCTGGCTCAAACTCCTTCAATATCTCTTTGGGAAGACAAGCAAATCTAACATTCTTTTCTCTTTTCGCTTCATCAACAACAAAGCTTTTGGTTGTCAAATGACCACAAAATGAGAGCCCAACTTCATGAAGACTCTTCAGCAGAGTGAAGGCTCGACTGACAAGGATCCTCAGTTGCCAATTGGTCCTCAAAGAGATGTTCTGATTACTTCCTGGAATCACAATTGCGTACTGCAAACTTTTCTTCCTTGCCTGGGCATATTCTTCCAATGTTACAGGTCTAGATAAATCTGCCTTGCACATAAAAAGTTGATGGTTTTTGTGCACTTGATCTTCTTCATCCACTCTGATGGTATGTTGTTCTTCGTCATCAATAACCTGAGTTTTTTTTAGTGAGGATGATGTGAGATAAAACTGCATTAGTTCCATAAAAAAACAGAGAGATTGGAAGGCCAAAAAGTTGAAAAATAATAACTTACTTTATTTTGAGCATAAATCATTCCGCGCTCACAACATTGTCTTAGCCACTCCTTAGTAACAATTTCTTTCCCACCTCCCACACATATATGGGTAGCTTGCTGACATTCTGGTGCGGAAATAGTCATTCCTCCTCTTTTCATGAGCTGTTTAAGCAAAAGAGAGATGGGATAAGGTAAAAAAGTGAAAGTGGGTAATTCTGTGCACCCAATCAATCAAGCAAATAAAGAATGGGCAAAAACACCTGGTTCTAATTCTGGTTACTCAAAGGAGTGGATGTGCTTAGCATAAGGAAGAGAGCAAATGTTTGTTTCTTCAGCTGAAAGTTAATCCAATAAGGCCTGTATTTGGAATATATCTTTTATTTTACATGTTTCAATGAACAAATTTGCCATAACCTATATCTGCACTGCCTTTCAAGTGACTAGTGAGTGAGCACCCTTGCAGAGCTACAGGTTTCCTATGCTTACATATTTCAACTTATGCAATTCCAACTGCAATTTATTTCCAACTGATTATCACATTTCCAAGTAATTAGAGGATAACAGTTGAACATTGCAGATTATCATTACAGTTAATTATAAAGATACATTTACTTAGGCCACATCTATTTGTTAAATGAACTAAATTACGTTTCTCCTGACAAACTGATAGTTAACATGTAAACATTTTTTGATCAGCTTACATCAAATACTGCAACTGCCAAGACATTCTTAAAATAAGGAACATTGTTTTTAAGATGCAAATATATATAAATGTGATGAGCAAATTGCTAAATGAGCGATCACATTTCTTAATAATAACAAAAGAAGAAAGTACTGGCGTCTGCCCTTGTATGATTTCTAAGTCAACTTAGCCTATTATGTGAGGTGGTATATTTCACCGTGCCATCTATATTTTATTTTGTGGTTAAGAAAAACGAAAGTAGATTAAAATTGTCATTTCCATTCTAGCTTATCGACTTCAATAGTTTCTCTATATATGCTGAGATGCCTATCCTACAGAAGGGACCTACATACAAGCCATACATGCTTAGAATTCTAAATAGGTCCACAAGGTTCCTGTGCACTCCAGCCACTAGTCCATATGAATCTAATCTAATATGCTCAATTGATCATAGAACATCTCTCAAATTTAAATCATTTGGATTTATTCATGAAAAGCAAAAGCAGTGAATTTCTTTGATTCTTGCTGATGTGGTGCATTACAGTTTACAATCTTGGTGTGAAAGAAATATGTTAACAGAATGCATTTCACACAAACAACCCTCCGAATATTTAGGGACTGAGAACAACAGAGTAAAAGGTTCACCAGAAAAGATGGTTACCTCGGTCTTGAGGATGTCGTCAGATTCAAGAAGGATTAGCTTCATGCCCTTGAAGATTTCAGATATTGCTGCATGGCCTTCGCCGAACTTGAGCTTGCCATGGACAAGTCGTCCCCTGGAGTCATCGTGGGAGGCTCCCTGTTCTGTTTCTTTGCTGCGGTTCTTGGGGGTACGAGCTCCCTTGTCGTTCTTCTTTTGGCCGCAGTTCCCCGCCGCCGCCGCGTTCTGTGCCCATCGCGTGTATGGCGCCGCCCCCTTCTGTACCAACGACTAGGCTTGTCCTGTTGTTCTCCTTTTGGCCGCGGTTCTTGACGACGACGCCGCCGTCGCGTTCTGTACCCCTTACGTGGATGGCGCCGCATCCGCCCCCGTCCGTGCCAATGGCGTCTAAGCAGCGCCAGCCTCCGCGGCCCCCGCCCGGTCTGCCGCCGCCGCCCCCCCCCCCCCCCCCCTTCTCCGCCAATGGCGTCGAAGGAGAAGCCTCCTCCGCGGCCCCCGCCTTCTGAGCCCATGGCGTCGACGGAGCGCGTCCGCTGCCCACGTCGATCTCGCCCCGCCGCTTCGTCAGGGGTTCGAATCCTTGGGGGAGGAAGGGAGGAGGCGAGGATTCTGAAAACCCGAGCAGGGGATGTAATAAAGGAAGCTAAAGAAGATGAAAGCGGCAGGCAATAGACCTGAGAAAGCGGGAAATTAGAGAGGAAGGGGGAGGGAGGGAGGGGAATAGAGGAAATTTGAGCTTTTATTTTCTATTTAATTTTATTTCTTTTTAGGTGGCATGCCTACAACTTCTTTCATTCTAGCCTTTTTATTCTAATATATATTTTAAAAATAATTTAGGCCAAGTTAGATTTTCAAGCAGTTTTCATCACCGTGATGCGACTCATTGAGTCACGACAAAGCATGTAGCATGACTCCCAATTGGGTCATTGTGCCACGCTGCCACTTCACTTTGTACCAGCGCCACGTTGTCCTAGCGTGGTGTTAACGAATTATATTTTGGGATAGAGAAAGCATTTATTAATAACTCCCTTTGCAGCATACATGAATGATCGGAAGAGAAAGGGTAAAATTAAGTCCAAATTTAAAGGTCAAATTATTAAGGTAAAACAAAAGCTGAGGGGAGGGTAACCAAGCAACCACAACATGAGTAGTGGAGGAGCGGTGTCCATTTTAGAATAGATATTGCCTTCACACCTTTCAAACACCTTTCAATGTTTGAGATTCAAATAACTATAGCCGTTGGATCCACTGAAAGCCCTACCTTCCTCTCATTCCCCCACCCACCCCACCGTTGCCCTCCACACGCTGCCGCTGCCCTTTTGCGTGCAGTCATGAGCTACCTCCCGCGCCGTCTCACCGAAGAAGAAGAACCGCCGGTGAAAAGTCGTTCAACATTTTGAAATCAACGCTATGTGTCTCCAATTTTAACACATGTCTTGTATAGTTTGAGCTTGTTCAACCGTCTCACCGAAGAAGAAGAAGAACCGCCGGTGAAAAGTCGTTCAACATTTTGAAATCGACGCTATGTGTCTCCAATTTTAACACATGTCTCGTATAGTTTGAGCTTGTTTAATGAACTTAATCGAACTTGTTTAATGAAATTGTTGCACACGTATGCAATCTAATTTGGCCCTTTGAAAATGAATGATTTGTCCATAAGATAGATTGGAAGAGGAGAAGGCGCAATTTATTTTTATTTAGTGCAAGCAAAGCAAAGCAAATACGGACGACGACACAAACCAAAGAATAAGAAACTAGTACTACTACATCCAGAATGCCGCGTGAGAGAAATGGAGAGTGTTCTTGGACACGGCATAGGATCTAGTGAGACGGCGAATCTTAGTTCGCAGCTCCCCCTGAGCATCATACTTGAGACCGAAAAATGTGACATGGAGCACAGCGTCCACAACATCCTCACGGGGCATCAAGCTCTCGACGAGGCAAAACCTGGTGTCGCCAATGTAGGTGAGGGTTGTTGCCAAGTGGCGGTGGCTGGGCACACCCTCCTCCCTGCGGAACAGCTTCTCGTCGAGCACCTTGCACTCGGGCGGCCGTCGTGCGCTGCTGCGAGAGGGAACAGGGCAGCAGCAAACGTGCCCGCCGTTGCTACGGTGGAGGCCAACCAATGCGTCCAGCTCGGCGTCGAAGAAGGCCTGGCCTCGGAAGGGCATCGCCCTTGCTGATGTCGAAGCAGTGGGTGTCGCCGCGCGTGGTGGACACCAAGAGGGTGTGCCCGTCCGGATGTAGGCAGCGATGTCCCTCCCGTTCAAGTGCTGCGGGGACGGCAAGCTCGCCCAGGACCACTCCATGGCTGGATCCCAGGCACCTAGTTCCGGCCTGGTGGAGGGCGCCCACGACAAGGCGCGAAAAGAGGAGCCCCCGCCTGCCGACGTCAGGGCATACAGCCTCTCGCCGATGGCCACCGCGCCGCCAAGGCCATGGAGTTGGTCCGGGCCGCCGGAGAGGGCGCCCGTCTCCGTGTCGTAGACGAAGGTCGGCTGGCCGTGGCGGCAGCGCGAAGGCCATGGGACAACCGGGCACTGGCGACGCCAACCGGAGGACAGCAGGCTCCGGGAGTCGTTCCTGCTGCTGCTGCTGCCCCCCAACTCCAAGTTGGTCGTCGGCGTCGAGCTTGTGGATGCTGTACCCGCCCTTCCAGTCATCCAGCGCGAGGTACAGATGCTGCTTCCGCCACGGCCTACCGCCAACCTGCTCATCGTCCCGCCGCCGCCGCTTGGAGGAGGAGGCGGCTTCCATCGAGACAAACAAGGAATCGGTCTCTGATCTGGGATTTCCCTGCGAACAAAGCAGGCGGTTTTATAGGGGCGACCGGTGGCTGGCGGAGTCGGATAACCGACTGATATTCGAATCGGGTCCAACCAGCATCTACTCTTTTTTTTTTCAGACCATCTAAAAAGAACATATATTTTCAGACCAGAGGGAGTTGTATAACTCAGAAATGAATCAAAAATTCAGATCACCTTGCAATTCGTGCGTTTTCACATAAGAGGGGGGCTAGTAACTAGTAGGCTTGCACCACTACTGACTACAGCAAGATGCAAGCACAAGTATTAATTCCAGCAACCAGGAGTATAACACCCACCAGGAATATGGACTGAATATCTCCACAACTTTCCACGCACAGGAGCACGGGATCAGAATATAGTAAGGGAACACAAACCAGCATCATGTCCTCAATCTTGGTGCTAACTCAAGTCTGACGTGCCATTAGACAGACCACGAGCATCGAAACGTTGCTGCGCAACAGACAGACACGGCAGCTACTTTCCCCATGTGCCAAACATGGAGTCGTACTTCTTCATTCCCTGGTAAAAGAATATACCATAATCCAAGTCAAGTGAGACTCAAAACTGCAACAAAAATGCAACCATATCCGACCACTCCAGGAGACGTGCACATAAGCAGCCCAGCAAATTGTGGGTCGTATTTGTAGCATTTTCCAAAAGTAAAAGAAGTTTGAAATAGAGCCAGTCTCGTACCATAAAATTTGCTGTGATCGTTCTTTCCCTGTACTCCTTTTCATGCAAGGCTTCATGTGCACTTACGGCTGATCGTGTGCTGCCAAACTTCAAGAACACAGTTCCATACTTTCTGCACCACATATACAATAGTAAGTATCTACCTTTATATCCATTGTTACAGCTACTAATAGAAGAGAGAGATGTCTAAATTCTAAAAACCAATGTAACCCTTGTTTTAGTATATTTCCTAATAAAAGAGCATATCAAACCTATATGTGTTTATACATAGTTTGAAATGTGCTTGCCCACACATCGAGTTGAAATCACCTAGGCTTCTTTATCAAGATCCTGCGTGACTTTTCCTACCCTATTCTTGGGCTCCTTACTTCTTAAGCGCCCAACTTCTCTCTATAGACTCAAATGCTCAAATCATCTGCGATGCCATAGCAGGCCCGCTCTAGAAGTGACAAACATGGTGGTCGTCACCAGCTTGCCACCACCTTCACCAACCTTGCCTCGCAGCAGATGACGAGACATGTATTGACATCACCGACAGCCATAAACAATAGCATCAGGACAGTAAGCCAGTAGGGCAGCAGCTTTCACTAAAGTTGTCACGGCAAGAAGCGCAACAAGCTAGCACAGCAATCCACTTACATTCATGTATTTTTTGAACAAGCCAACTACTCATTGACCATTTATCTGTACCAATTTCAGCACTTCAAAAGTTATCACCTACAGCCGAATGCTAAGTTAAACCATGGAAACATCATTAACACGATAAAGTTTTCTGTGATGCTTCTCTAATAATCACACAAATGCTCAGTTTAATATAACTGCTTAGGGTATCAGGACATCAGCTAGGTGCATGAACCAAAAATCAGTGAATTTCTAGCTTTTTATCCATTATAATAACATAAGGGAGTTTTAAAAGGCGTAAAGTTCATTATATAAAAATTGCACGATGATTCCTCACCATCCAACCAACTGTTAGTTCATAAGAACCAAAAGAATCTAAGCACAGATCAAATAAGTAGATATCACGTTGGCTAAGTGCCACTGTGCCATGACATGGCATCGAAACAGCTATTGTAAAGAACTAAACCAAAGGTGGTTATATCATTAAGGATCCAATCTTTCCTATGTTGGATCCCTGATTATTTTTAGATATATTGATCAAACAAATTCATACAAACCTCTTGTTAACTACACTCATAGTATATCTGTATGTGCAATGTAACATCAATTTCATCACTTTTCATGCTCTAGTGTTTTTGAAATATACATATGCTAATTAACAAGTCAGATATGCAACTGGATTACTCAGACAAAAGGAACCAGTTTGCTGAAACCTCTGTCTGCTTTGTAAAACAGATTCCAGG
This sequence comes from Digitaria exilis, assembly GCA_015342445.1. NCBI lineage: Eukaryota > Viridiplantae > Streptophyta > Magnoliopsida > Poales > Poaceae > Digitaria > Digitaria exilis. The sequence goes on from JACEFO010001042.1 coordinate 48,982, forward strand.
GGAAAATATATTCAAAGTGTAAAGTTAGCCAGAAGAGTACACTAATCAAATAAAACAAGGTTGACAACGAACCGACTCGTGGAAACTTAGAAACATGGGTGATATGAGGTTAACAATTCCTTGTCAGTAGATAACTAGCTTATTTCCCAAAGCAATTTTGTGCATGACTTATGCATATGCCTACTTTTTGTTAATAACTTTTGGTTTTGGATGGAAATCATCTAGCGCTTGCACAGTGATGAACTAACGATGAGCCTAAGTAATAAGTTTTGGCAGCCACCCATACAATAGTAGGACTGATTGTGCTAAGCACCCACTCATCTGCAGTTCCACACTTATGCAAGGCCTGATACATGATAAACATGATAACATACTCATCTGTGTGAATGTGATGTACTGCTCCGTACTTGCCCACAGTTCTGGTGGATGTCATCCCTGATACACTTGTAATATTTCGACCCCTCCTGCGAAAAAACAGTGAATTTGTTACAGTTGGTTAACCGAAAGGAATCAAAGGTGCCAATATTGTAATGAAAAAAGAAAAATAACCTTCTGGGATGGATCGGGATCAAATACGTTCTTTAGAACAAGACATCTAGTAGGTTTATCTTCAGATTGGATATTCAATTGAATAGGTGCATCTAGGCTGGAACCCAGGTTAGGTATTTGGCGAAGAACTGCTGCTGTTGGAGCATCAATGACTGATGCAGCCGGTATACCAATAGCTGTGCTTTGACTGGTAAAACTGAGATAAAACAGAGAGAGGTGCATTAAATAGTGATACAGACGGAGAAGGCTAAGAAAGATGAGCCAATGTGGTATATTTCTATTTCACTCCAAACGACCAAACCAAGCCTTCTCATTAGGCAACATCATCAACCAAAAAATTATCCTTCTATTCAATGCCCCACATCATGCAGTCGATTAAAAGAACAAGTGAACGTTGCACATCTTATCCACAGATCTATCAATTATATGCCCGCAAGAAGACATGATTACAAAAAAATGGTGGAACATTATCTCATATACAGATACTATAAAATATTTTCTGTTGAGCTGGCTGGCAATGGGCTTGCTTATTTGGTGCGGTGCATGAAAGATGATGTTGAGACTCGACACACCTGGACAAAATCAACCAGGCATTGCTCAAATGTTCAAGAAATACAGGCAATCGATCTGAAGAGTCAATAACCGCCAATTGCAGCAGCCTTGGCATATATGCACACGCACATGTTATTGTATATAGCAATGACAGTTGGTAAAAGAAAGAGTAAAGCGGCCCTGCTTCTGTAAACGCCGCATCATTTTGCTTATTTCATGATTATACGTGACTGTTTTTCAGCAAGCACTAATTTGCGGTTCACCTATATAGACCTTTTCGAATTTCCTTGTGTCGCAAAAAGACCACGTTATACCAGACAAGCTAGCATATGGAGGAAATGTATTAGAGATATACACCCTCAATGGACTTTGTGCACACAAGGATCTATGTTTTGTTAGCTTACATTCACAGCAGCACTTTTGAAAGCTTTAAACCAGGGCAACTCTGCAGGTAAAGTATGTCTAGAGGAGTATGTCCATAGCGAGGCTACAAGTACTATCTCCAATCATGGTTCGCATTGGCTCAATATCACATATTAATGAAAGCGTATTAGCGACCTGGGAGGCCTCATGGCGAAACCCTAGCGTGCTGCTGCTGCGCCGCCTGCGCGGGTGCCTGAGGTGTCTCGCACCTCAAGCCGGTCTCAACTCAGATTACAGAAGCACAAACATCCGGTACCCTCCTCAAGCCGTTGACATCGCAGCCCTCGAGCGCACGGACTCCGCCAGCTGCAACATTGCTGCACGGCGAGGAAGACATCCTCCACACACGAGAACAGCAAAAATCATGATACAGTTCGCAATAGCAAAAGCTCGATTAAAAACGCAAAAAATCACGACACAGTTCGCAATAGCAAAAGCTCGATTAAAAACGGGAGAGAGAAGGGGGACCCAAAATAAAAATCCCCAAATCCTACGCACGCACCCGCCGCCGGTGGCGGAGAGAGAGCAGAGTAGAGGGAGAGGAGAGAAGGGGAATCGACGAGCTCGAACAAATCGAAGCCATGGGACAACAGTGGGAGACCGCCGTCGAGCAGACGCAGCAGCACCACCACCGCACCAAGCCGCCACCACTAAGACGCACCAAGTCACCCGAAATCGAAACAAATCGAAGCAAACGAAATAAATCAAAGAAAATCGACACATCGAAGCGGCGCCCGCCAGAGAGATGGAGCGCCTGGAGTCGGCGCTAGATCCCGCACGCCGCAGCCGCAGCTGGCCACCGCCTGCAGGCAGCTACTGCTTCGCTCGCTTGTTCACCCGGCTGGGAGCAGGGGAGTTGAGGCTTCGCTCGCTCGCCGTGGCCGCCGGGGCCTTGCTCGCCGAGGTCCTGCTCGCCACGCCGTGGAAGCGAGAGAGGAGGAGCGGAGCTGGAGGCAGAGGAGCCACCGCCGGTGAGGGCCCTGCTCGCTCACCTCCAGGAGGCAACGGTGGAGGAGAGCAGGGAGACGAGGATTGGGAGGCGGAGATGACGAGGATGCGTGGAGACGAGACAGACAATTCTAGAGCGACAATGGCAGATCCTCAACTTTGGCTAACTTATTTTGCCAACTAGTCACATCAAATTAGGAGTATTAAACATAGATGTAAAAAAAACTAATTACATATATGAACTCCACATCGTGAGATGAATCTATTAAGCCTAATTAATTTGTCATTAGATACTGTCATGCTACAGTAACCTATCATTAAAAATGCGCTAATGACGGCACATATTAGGCTTAATCATCTTGCGATGTAGAGTCCATCTGTGTAATTAGTTTTATAATTAGCCTATATTTAGTACTCCTAATTAATGTTAAAGTGATGGATGTGGTGTTTCGCCAGCTTTATACCCCTTGTCTAAGGCCATGTTCAGATTCCCAACTATTCATTCCAACTTTTCACTATTCCTCCCTCACAAAACACGTTTCCCAGCGAATGCTACAGTGTTTTTCTTATGCTACAGTGTTTTTTCCTACTATCTAGACACACCCTAAACAAGGCCAACGACAGGGAGGCACAGGGCCGTAGGCGTTGGAAAAAAAAGAAAATAGATAGAGAGAGAAAAAGAGAAGAAACAACGATTAAAAAAGAGAAGCAAAAGCTAGATGGGAAAAAAGAAAAAAAGAGAATAAAAAAGAAAGAAAGAAGAAAGAAAAAAATAACAGGAGATAGGAAAAAAAGAAAAAGGAAAAGAAATAAGGGAGATGATATGGTAGTTGGGATGGTTGAATAAATATTTGATAGTTAGAAGAAATTGATACAGAGAAATAATCAGGACAAAAATATTTTGTTTAGAGGAGGAAAATAAAGGAATACCACTGTGGAAATAAAGGAGGTTCCCGCTGGTAGGACCTGCGCGTGCTCCTCCCTCTTGACCTATTCCCCGTATCACACTATCCCAGCCATGTTCACTCGCGCCTGCCCCTCGGAAGCCTCCCAACGCTCGCCCAGGCCCTACTCGGAACTCGCGGTGGCGTGGTGGTGGGTACACGACGACCAGGAGAGAGACCCACCCAACGCCACATCGTTCGGAGGCAGGAGCCGGTCGTCCTTCGCCGCTCACTCGCAGAGCTGAAGCACACCATCACCACATGGGATGCACCACTGAGAGAGAGTAGGGGTAGCCACTACTAGATCTGCCGCCGGCAAGGCCCCTGCAATGGGTATGAGGACTGGAGATCCCTCAGTTGCCGGGCATGGGGATGGAGATTCGAGCGACGACGCACCGGACCACGACCGGACCACGACGACACCGCCAGGAGCAATGGAGGTGAGCTCGACATCGCGTCCCCTACGTCCAAAGTCGTCCGCTCCGCATCCACGCACGCCTCCGCTGGGCCCGCCGTGACATCTGGAGATGGAGGCCGACGGAGGGGAGAAGGGCAACCGCAGTAGCTCGCCGTGGAGGAGGTGGCCAACGGCGGACGGGGAGAGCACGACCAAATCTGCGGCCATACCTAGCCTACCACCCAACTCCCCGGCCAATTTCTAGCGGGTTCACCAAATCGAGTGTATAAACAATTATATAGACGGTTTTTATTATGGTCGGATGGTACTGTTTTAGGCTATAACCACGATCCAAACTATAAAAATAACTCTTAGCGATGGTTCGCAGGGTGCACCGTCTATACATTTTTTTTGGAAAGGGGTGCACCGTCTATACATTTTTTTTTTTGGCGCTGCCGCGCTGCTATATTTTGCCCGGCGCGCGCGCTCGAGCACGACGCAGCCGCCTGCCGCGCGCGTGAGTGACCCAAAAAACCAAACAGGCCAGACGCCTGCCGAGCGAGCGCTAGAGAGGGGGAGAAAAGGAAAAATTGGAAACCCTTCCCTCCCACAACCCGGCTGGCCCCTCCCGCACCGGCCAATCGCCGCCCCCAATCCCCCGCGCCCTCCTCCTTCCCCCAAGGCCCCAACCCTCGCCGCCGCGTTGCCCCAAATCGAGCTCGACCCCCCGAATCGAGCCACCGCCCCCCACCTCTGTCCGTCGAGCTGCCCCCAATCCGCCTCGCCCATGACGACGACGGCGGTCCCCGTCCGTGCTGCCTGCCGCCGCCGGAGCCCGTGACGCCTGAACCGGTGGGAACCCGTCGCGCGTACCTGCCCGATACCCGGTTGTGTTGCCTGCTTCCAATCCGACTGAGGTATTGTTCGTTTACTGCAAACTTTTCTGTTCCGCCGTGCGCTGCGCTGCCTTTCGAGTTTGAGGATGCTGGTCCTGGTTGGGTCGCTTAGTTGGGTTGTTGTGGCCCAAGCGTATGGAATGAATCTGGCATGCACAGCATTAGTGTTTCTTTTTATGCTAGTGAATCTAGCAGTGTTTTGCTCAATGCTCTGCGCTTGAAATGGCTGATTGGGATATACCCATCTGTGATGTCCTGTGTGTAGTATTCAGTTATTGTCATTTGTCACTACTTAGGCAACCTCTGTTTCTTCCCAGTGGCCCTAGTGTTTGTTCTGTTACCCAAAGTAATGCGACAGACAGTATGTGGGTAACTGTTTATTCACTTTTGGATCACAAATATATTAGCTATTTGTTCACCTTTGAGTCACAGAACTAGTTATGTCACATTGCACTGGAATGATAGTAGAAGCTTTTTGTTTGAAAACAATGTCTTGTAGCCAATATGGGATAATTCAGTAATTGCAATTTTCATATTTGGAACCACAGAGATAGTGTATTCATTTTCTACGAGTGCTATGTCATTGATTGTAACAAAATCAACTGCACTTTGATCTCTGAATTTTTTCTTAGGTGAAAAGCGGGAGGATAGTGTCTTAGATAACCTTCAATTTCATGTATGCTCATGTCTTACGTCGTATTCTGCAAGGGAATTTGGATTTCCTCAGAAAATCGATTAGCACCACGCGCATGTACTTGATTTTTCCTCCGCCAGATCCATTTGTTTTCACAATCAGCAAAGCCTAGCTCTTTGTTTGAGTCCACTTCATGCGGCTGGAGTTATACTTCTACTGTTACCGCAACACAACGCGAGCATGCTGCTTACTGTGTCTTTTGTTTGTGGATTCGCCCATGACATTTTGGTCTGGGTTTTGTGCAGAATTAATCTAGCGTTAGTGAGATCTGGACCTAGTAATGGCGGAAAGCACCCGTGGTAGTGGTCGCCATGTGTTCGGGGACTTGACAAATGTCCTTTGCAAGCGACCAGCCCCGTCAGACCCGGAGATGAGTATGGGTGGAATAAAGATTAGACGCATCGAAAAGGATGCTGTGACTTGGAAAGAGTTTGATGAATATGCAAAAAACAGTAGTAGAGGGAAAGGCATTGTATATGGGCATTTGTTTGATGGTGTTGCCAAAGAGAATTTCGAAATGCCTTCTATTTTTCGGAACTCTAAGGTTCAGCACATGGCTGCTGAGGCAGCTGGGCTGCTATCCAAGGGGGACAGTGACTTGAGGAACCGTTGTGCTTCAACAGAGTCATTTGATCTCAGTGACAAGGAGCAGGATTCTTCGCTGGAATCTGAAGGTGACTACGATGATGAAAATGATGATGAGATGGATGGTGAATTGCCGGGCCATTTTAGCAGCTCAGAGCTAGCTAATAAAACAACAGGTAACGACGATGAGTGCCTGACTCAAGAGGAGATGGTTGGATCATCAGGAAATCAGAAGCCTCTGTCTTCATTGGACTCTACAACAGGTGGTGAGATGCCAAGTTCTAGTGTTCAGCCTGCTTCTGTGAGAACTAGTGGCTCCGAAGAAGCTGTCGCCACAAAATCCTGTTCTTGTTCGTTCTGTATCAAGGGTATGTTCACATGCATTTGTTCCTTTCTGATGTATTTGTTTATGTCAGCATGATGGCATGCAAACATATACCTCACTTCTGTTTCCTTGCTCCCCAAAATAGCTGCTTCTATGTGGACGAATCTCCATTATCTGGATGCAAGAAGCCGTCTTTCTGGTATGACTGCAGATTCAACTCCTTTTATCTTATTCATGAGATAAAAGTACAAGTACTTGCTGATTTTGTTTATGTGATTACTGATCATTTTATTGGTGTCAATCAATCTTTGCTGATTCCTTAGTATTGAAGAAAAGCATAAAGTTTGCTAGGTCGCTGGAGGCAAAAAGCAAGGGAGATGAATATGCCGCCAATTTAGCCAGATATAACTCAAAACGAGCTGTGGAGATGGATTTTGAACTATCTCAACAACGGAGATCACTCTTTCTGTATACAGAGAATGCCCTTGTCCGTGAGTCAACACAGCTTGTAAGTTGTTTAATCCATCCTTCGCCTTCCTTGTTTAGTAAAAAGATAAACATGTGGCTTGTGTATTTGTATGTTGCTAGTTGCCATAAATTATACCTGTGGTTATTTGTAAGAATTTAAACTCATATTTTGTTCAATTTAGGTCTTTAGAAATCATTTTATTTGGGGCTAATAGAGTAAGCAAATAAGTTCCTCTCCACAAATTTATTGTGCAGTGTCGGTGCTTGATTTGGTCGCACCGGCACCAACAAGTGATTGCGATGCTAACCACTCGTTTCCCTGATGGCGAGAGTGAGAGACGGGATTTTATCCTGGTTCCGGCCACGGGGCCGTACGTCCAGCAGTGGTGCGACGCACCGGGTTACGTGTTGCTCGTAGTAGGGGTTTACAAGCAGGGTGGGAGAAGGAGATGAGCTCCTAAGTCCCAGGCTATGGCGTGTGCGTGCGTTGTTGAGACTTGTGTTCTCTGCGTGTCTTGTTTCCTCGCTCTTTGCATGGGCTTCCCTCCCCCTTTTATAGACCAAGGGGGCGGGGTGCGAGTACATGTGTTTGTCGTTGCGTGCACTGTTCGTCCATGCCGCGCACTGTGTGAGCGGGAATCGCGCCTTCCAACTCTGCTGACGACATGGCAGGAGCTGACGTATCGTCCTTCCTTCTCGTGACAGTTCACGGCGTCGAGGGTGGTGTCTTGCGTATGGCGTCCCATGATCTCCTTCGAGGCTGCCTTCGAGGGTGGCTGTGCGTCCGTAGGGGGGTAAAGTCAAAGGAGTGGTTGGCACAGTGCTGCTGGCAGGGTTAGGTCTGGCGCGCAGTATGGCGCTCAGAGTTCACTGTCGCGAGTGGATTTGACCGATGTCCTCTCCGGAGAGTAGGTGATGGCGTGGGGCAGCGAGCCCTGCTTTTTGACCGCGTCGCAACGACTCTGACGAATCGCGGCGCGTTGGGCGTCGTTCCCGTCGAGGCGGGCTCGAGCTTGGATGGCAAGCTCGAGCTCGCCGACCCTCGAACGAGACGGAAAACACCCCCTCGAGGGTAGGGGTCGTCCTCGAGGCCGCCGAGCCTCGAACGAGACGGAAACCACCCGCTCGAGGGTGGTCGTTTACCTCGAGCCGGATGGATGCCGAGGACTCGCAGCGGTGGCGGGCCTTTGCTGGGCTGTGGAGCCAGGTTAATGTCGTCGTGGGCCTTGATGCCAAGTAGTTTTGGACTTAGATTGGGGTACCCCTTTTGTAGGTGCCCGACATGCAGTCAGCTAGAAAAACATAGCCATCCAATAAGATGGGAGTATTAGGCTACTAACTCATTGCTTGAAGATGAAAACACCCATGCCGATGGAATTTTTAGGGGGTACATGATGAATTAGTGCTTCCAGTAGTCTTGTGTTATTTACATCATGGTTCTATTGCCATTTATCTTAACTAGTGTGGTCGTGCAATCATATTTGTTGTCATTGTAAGTTGGGAAAGTGGTATGGCATATTATGTGGCTTTTTTTATTTATTTATTTATTTATAATTTGCTACCTTGGTTTTCCAAACTATGGTTTGGCCTATTGGGCAGTGAATTCCTTTTGACAATCGTTGCGCCTTTTTGACTGTGAGAACCTGGCCATAGTCTTGGAAAGGGAGTTGTGCAAAACATCAGCTACATGCATGGATAGTTGGTTAATTGGCATTTTTGTTCTTGGATGTATGGCATTATGGCTTGAGGATTTGTTTTGGTCCTATTTGGTTTTTTCTATGCACATTTCTACAGAGGTCAGAGATACATCTCTATTTTGTGGTATGCTGCACCTATCCTTTTGCTGTACGCATATGTAAAGATACAAATCAATTCTGTGGTATGCTTTCTCCTATTTGCCTAGGATTCTGTTGCATTCAGCACTGCCTGCGACACGCTTACATTATGCCACTAACTTGCATTTTCAATTTGCAACCGTGCTCTAATAGTCAATAATTTCTTTTTTCTTTCCAGCATTCAGCCTTTGTGAAGTTGAAGGAATTGAGAGAGAACTGCAAGAAAGATCTTGAGAGGATGAGCACTTCTTCAGTGGGAAAATGAGCGCTGCATGGTTGCGTTGCTGAACTGTTGGTTTCCCTTAGACTTAGAGCAGTTGGGTCGGTTCTGAACTTCTGATGGTGTGCATTGAGATAGGCTGTCAACTTAGGAACTCTGGTGGTTATCATCAATTTGGGAGCTTGGCTGTAGTGGTTACTGCTATCATAAAGCATTGTTCTAGCATGTTTGTAGCTGATGTAAAAAAATCTCCAGGGTAAGTTAGGAACTGTATGTTTGGTCTCATTGAGACATTAGGCTTCTTCACTTGTATTAGTACTTTGCAGCGAGCAGAACAGAGGGCTAGGTTGAAAATTGTTTCCCAAAAGGGTTAAAAATTGTCGTTTGGAGCTTTCTGGTGAGTTCTCTGGTGCGGTAAATTGTATGTTGTCAGATATTTTTTGTGTCCTGCGCTGGCGGCTGGTCCATCTAGTTAATTCTACTTGTGTGATGATATAAGGGCCGATCTACAGCGTGGGCTGCAATTCTTTCTTTTTTTTTTTTGTGAACTAGCGTGCGCTTTACCTTTTTCTCTGCACCGAGCTCTCTGGCTGGCAATGTGCTGTGTTGGCGCTTCTACTGTATTGTACCCATGGCATGTTGTTGAGACAAGACAGGAACAGTGGTCGGGGGGCTACCTTTTGCTTTTGTTCAACGTCTCCCTTGTGCTTTTGTTCAACTTCAAAAACTCTCAGGGAGACGACGCGTGTGAAGCCGTGGACCATCACCAACCGCTCGAGGGAGGGATCCATGCCGATGGGCCCGGCCGTTGCTTTCAGGGAGGGAGGGGAGGGAGCAGGCCGCCGCACCCCTCCCTACCCATCATGTGGTGGGCCTGGGCCTGGGCCTGGGCCACCTGAGTCTGAGTGAGTGATGAAGGACGAATGAATGGTCCAGCCAGGTGTGTGCGATCGATGATGTTCCGTGTCAAACTGCTACTGCTAGCTGTTGGTGTAGATCAACAGATGTACCACGAGTTTTGTATGCGCGTTCATCAACCACAACCAGCTCCTGATCCTGATCTGATCGTCGTGTGTTTAAGGAGGATGTCATTGGATCCATATGTTCAGAATTTGCACATGCTTTTCTTCATCAAAATGGAATTTGTCGCTGCCTTCCTTTCTTTCTTCTTCTTCTTTTTTTTTAAAATTTTTGTGGGTAATCAACCGGCTAATCGGCTTCGTTTCTAAAACTTCCCACTGAAGCTGTGCTTTTAAAAACAAAACCTGAGCATTCACTGGTTCGGGTGCCCTGACCATGCAGCCTGAGCCGAGGTTGGGTTGGGGATTTGGACCTGCAGACTTGCAGAGAAGTGAGCAGCCGTCCACCCAAGTTTAGCAGCAACTAGGTACAGTAGAGTATCTCTGCGCGTCTTCATCTTTGCGGCGCCACTGTGAGGTTAGCTGGGCTGTCGATTAAAGGGTCCTCGTCACTCACCAAGGATTGTTGGTTCCATTCCATGACAGTGGGGAGCCGACGCGACTAAGTCCCGGCGACCATGCCAACAATCACCATGGCTCCGATGGAGCGGTGTCGTCTCGTCGATCAACGCCGGAAGAGCCTTTTTGTGCCTATGAAAGGGCAACCTCACCTTTTTTTTTTTTTTTGTATCAGGAAGGAACAAGGCACCTTTCACGAGCTGGAGAAGGAAAGCAAATAAAATCAGAACATCTCAGGCTCTCGTCGTGATCCTGGTCAAGAAATCATTGAAAACAACTCTTAGTACTTACTGCTTTAATTATTGAGTTGCTGCACTGCACAAGAATTTTCAAATTAGACCTCCTCCCAAACCCGGATGTGATCTCTTCACCGATTGTTTAGAAAGAACCATCCAAATATACTGGCTCCCACCTACCACGGTTTAAATCTCAGTGTGCAAAGCATATATTCAAATATCTGTGCCTAGTTTGGTGGTTCTATATATGTATCTCTAGTTCTGAAAAAAAAAATCTTGGTTTTGAAATCTCTCCCATTTCTGATCTCACCCCGGCTCAGAACATTTCCAATGGAAAATAAAAGATCCGTGAGGGTTAATATTCAGAGCCAAGCATTGCTCAGTAAAAGAAAAGCTTGGCTCTGAATTCTCCAACCTTTGTTGTTTCAGTCCAACTAAGCTAACTCATTTTCAATGGAAGATTCCCCAGACGCTAATCATAATATTCAAGTCAAACGGCTTCAAGAATCAAGATGGAAGGAAGTTCCATCTGTATTAAGATTTAAGAAAGGCACATGACTGCAGCCACATCATCAGGACCAAAACCTTAACAGGCAGGCAGGCTTTTTAAGTAGAAAGACAATAAAAACTGATAAACTTGGTGAATTCTAGTGGCCTAAAACTAACAAGCCCCATCTTGTCCATGATGATTCTGCCTGCAGTGCTGCAGTCAGTAGAACCAATTGGACTTGTGCGGCTGCGGTTGCTGCAGCTGCAATGAACCGCCGTAATGTGCCGTGGCTCCTGGCACTGGCACGTCGACACCTGAATTGAACCTCAACTCCGGCGTGGCGGCGGCGGCGGCGATGTCGCCTCCGAACGGCAGCGCATCGTCACGGACGTAGAACGCCGCGCTCTGCTGCTGGTGATGTACTTGCGAAACGTTGTTGATGACATTGCCAAACATGCACGGCGTCAGGAACTGTCCGCCGGAGGCGACCTCCTCCATGGTGCTCCGGGGCGCCGCGCCCACGTTGGCGTCGTACATGTCCATCAGCTCGGCGAGCGACCTCTGGCCGTCGACGGGCAGGTCGAAGTCGGAGCCGCCCACCGCCTGACCTTGCGCCGGGAAGAAGGACGGCGCCGCCGGCTTGTTGCCGTTGAACTTGCAGGTGTGCTGGTGGGCGTTGCGCGCGCTGCGGTCGAGGAAGCCGTGCACGCTGCTGCTGTGCGGGCACTGCGCGTTGCCGCAGGTGTAGGCGCGGGGGAAGCTGCAGTTGGTCAACATCAGCTCCGGCTCGGCGGCGCTCCTCTTCTGGAAGAACAACTGGGCCTGGGCGTCGTCGGCGGTCTCCTCCTTCATCGATAGCGGCGCCGGCGGCACGAGGAACCTGCTGCTGTTATAGGCCGTAGTAGCATCCATCATGGACGACGACGAAAGGTCAGCGTCGTTGGTGACCGGCTTATTTGGGTTCGGCCGGGCGTTCTCTTCCGAGCCGTCGTCGGCACCGTCGACGTCGTACTCACCGGAGGTGGCGCTGAACGGGAGCGCGGCGGCGGACGGTGGTGGCGGGGGTGGAACGGCGCCCGGGTGCAGCATGGCGTAGTAGAGGTCCTCCTCCTGCTTGAGGACGGCGAGCCAGGTGACGATCTCCCTGGCGGTCATCTTGTCCTGGAGGCACTTGGACTGCCGCACCAGGCGGCGGACCTTGTCGACGTCGGGCGACATGTGCTTGATGACGGCGGTGAGCACGGCCACCTTCCACGCCTTCTTGAGGTCGTGCGGCTTCTTGTAGGGCGGCGGGCCCAGCTCCGGTGGCACGCCGGCCTCGGCCCACCACGGCTCGCCGCCGCACGGCCACCACGGCGGCGGAACGCCCTTCTCCAGAGGGAAGCGGCGCTGCGGCGGGTCGCAGTGCTGCATCAGCGCGGAGAGCAGAGAGCCCAGCGTGGTGTCCTGCAGCTCGTGCAGGGACCCCGCCGGCTTTGCGCCGGAGGCCTCGGCCGCGTCGCCGTCGCCACCACCGCCGGTGGTGTGGTTGTAGGTGGCGACGGCGGCGGGGCCGTTGCGGTCGAAGCGGACCTTGTCCTTCCACCAGGCGCGGAGGTTGTCGGAGGCGCCGGTGACGGGCTTGCCGTTCTCCGGGATGATGCCGTACACGAAGCCCTGTGCGTTGCAGACCTCCATCATCTTGAGCATGTACTTAAGGATGCCGTCCTGCGCGCGCGACATCTTCTTGCGCCGAGCCTGCTCCTGCGACTGCTGCTGACGTGGCCGCGCCGCCTCCTTCCCCTGCTGCTGCTGTCGCTCCTTGAGCCGCCTCAGCCGCAGGCGGTCCCGCCACACGCGCCGCTCCAGCTCCTCGATGCCGCCCACGTCGTCGTCGCTGTCGTCGCCGGCGTTGGGGAAGCCCATGCCCATGACGTCGTCGTCGTGCGGCGCCGGCGCAGCTTCGACGAGGTCGCCCTCGCCGAAGAAGCACTCGCCGCCGAAGGCAACCGGCAGCGGCATGCGCTGATGATCCAGCATCATCATGGCAGCGTACGTAGAGGCAGGCAGGCAGGCAGGCACACAGGAGCAACCCACCCACCCCTTCTCCTCTGATCTCTAGTGGAAGGAAGGGAAGTAGCAGTGTCGCCGCCTGAGAGCTAAGCTATATACTGGCGCTGTGGTGCATCCAGCTGCCTGCCGGTGGAGCAGAGCAGGACGCGCAAACCGGGTATACGTGAGCCGTGAGCTCAAGCTTGCATTATTACAGGCTTACAGCTCCGACCGTGTCAGGTAACTGATGTTCCCAAATTTGCATTGCCCGCGGTTGATGATGAGGTTTTACATGTAAATTTCGCATATAGTATTTCACTGTCTGAAGAGCATGATGAAGAACATACAGTCTCGCTGACATATGGGGTACGGTCGATCGTGTGGCACAGATTTTGTTGGTGAAGGCTTTCGCAGTTTCAACCAGCACCGGGCCACTGATTCGAACGTATGAACACACAACCATGACCCATGCATGCGCTACTGGAAAAGTTATATAGAAACGACAAAGAGAAGAAAAAAAGAGAGGAAAAATTCTGAAAATCGGTGCTAATACCGACAAACATCGCAGTTGGGCAGGAACTCGAATTGTTAGAAGACAACCGGCCACCCAGAGGTCTTTCTGGATAAGACAGTGCTCACAGAAAGAGGAGAGAAAATGCTCTACAACAGGAATGCGGATTATTTTCAAGAGAAAAATCACATGTGTCTGAAGCGACTGAACACGAGTGTGGTGCTTGCTTTGCTGATGTTAAGCAGGTTCAGCTGCTCTGCAAGCTGCAGAGCATTGCCCAAGCATGGATTCAGAGGAATCCACAATGGAATTGGAAAACCCCTGTATCAACGAAATATATTGATCATTTTAACATCAGTACAACATTACAGCAAGAGCAATACAACACACAGTCTGATGACCTCGCCCCTGAGATTCAGATCGCGTACACGTGTCAGTGCTATCACTCCATGGCGTGCAAGAAAGTGTCTTGGGTCCAAAATGAGAATCAACGAGGCAGGTCGTACCCCCACATGCGTCGCTTGGCCAATCACGGGAAGCCAAGGGAGGACGAGCCTGCAGGATTGGATTGGTTGGGGAGCTGGCCGACCTCCAGGTAGGCCACACACGTTAACTCGGTTTAATCTCTCACGCTCATGGCTATTATTCAGTTGGTTTGAAGGGCCATTGCACTATCCTAATAATGCCCTCCCTTTCACTGTTACCATCCCGACGTCGACAGTGCTCCTCTCCCAAAGTTTAGGTGTCGGCAGGTCAGCCAGCTGTGCATATATATTGTGCAGAAGTAGCATCCCTTTTAGGACCCAGTCATCATTGATAACCTGAAGATCTGGATGCAGCTGAAGTGTTAACCTCATTTTTTTTTTTTGAATCGAGGCTTTCCCCCATTTCCATTAACAACGGAAATTACGAGTACAGACGACCAGAAAACAGACAAGGGAGAAAAAGTTTAGGCTACACCCTCCACCCTGAGTCAAGGTTAAGGGAGTAGACGGCCTCGAAAGAAGACCGCAACACACCGACCAGATTACTACACAGATAAACGGAACAAACGAACACCTAGACAGCTAGACAAGCCAACCAAAGCGAAAACCAAATGACACTGGCTTCCTTTTGTCCTAGCTCCTGGTGTACAGCCGGTCACTCTTCTTCTTCTTGATCACCATCTTCTTCTGCAGCAGGGAGGATTCTTAGCGGGGTTGGACGGGTCCTCTGGTGTGTGGCGAGGATGCGGCAGGCGAAGTGTTAACCTCATGGCTCACAGGCCTTAATCAACACATAAGAAGATGAAAAAACAGTGATGTCAACTGCATAAAATTAATCTGCAAGATCAGAGGAGAGAGAAGGGAGAATATTTGAACCAACGTGGTCTGATCATCTTCTATACGTGCAACAAGTCAACAGGCAACTTGCTGCCGCCTAGTATAACCATACATTTTTAGATAAACCATACATGGCAGCAATGATCAGGTCAATGCTTTACTTATCAGTCTTTTCGTTGATCTCTCCTTCTCCCATCGATATTCTACTCTAAACATGTCTACTGCTGCAAATTTGTTTAGCACAACTTGATTGATTCCCTACCATTTCTTATCAGCAATTGTCAACGGATATCTGTTTCATCAATGCATGCATGTAGTAATGTACAGTAGCTCGCTGCCGCCCATGGCGTTGGTAAGCTTCTTCGGCTCGGTGTTCGAAGAATAGTTTGTTAGTTGGGCAGGCACATGCTTCTTCTTTCTTCCTCCTCCGAAAGAGCGCACAGGTTCTCTGAACAACGGTGGAGCGGCCATGTGTAGTGTAGGATGGCGCGGACAGCGGCAAAGCGGACCCAAGAGCTAGCTGCGAATAATGGGCAGTGACAAGGACGTGCTCCCTTGGCGTCAGACACGCGAGGATAATCAGATCGGATCTAGGTGGATCCTGTGGGGGAGATCAGATCGATATGATATCTTCTTTGGGAGGGAGCTCGTGTTCAGTCGCTGATTGCTTGCTTCAAAACTTTCAGTTCACTGCACGGGGATGCCTGGTTGCATGCCTGCTGAACAAACTGACTGATCGCCACGCGTGCAGGCGTTGGAGTTGGAACCCGATCGTGCTCGTTGCTTAGATTCGGTAGCAAATCATCGCCTGTCCGTCCATGTTCAGATAACTTGTGGCGAGCCCTTCTGAATGGCCTGATACTATAAGCACCTGTTGTGTATGCTGTTCGGTTCGCGTTCACTTTGCTGAATAATCGTAGCATATATGCCTTCTTGTTCATCCCCAAGTGCAATTCCTTTCTTGACGACTGATGTAATGACCGTCCGTAGGACACTGAATTAGTGGTGCTCGCAGGTGCCATGGACGGCAGAGCACAAAGAGCAGCATATTTACCGATGACAATTGGCAAGGATGTGTCCCCTTGGCATCGGACACAGACAGCATAGGTGTAGGATCTTTGTGGGGAGCAAATCTTTGGGGACTCGTGTGTTCAGTTACTTGAGCAATTCAAGTCTCAGTTCACTGCACGCACGCGGGCTCTAGAACCCGAGGTCGTCGTTGCTTCTTGGATCGTGTAGCATTTTTTTTTTTTGAGAAAAAGATCGTGTGGCAAATGAAACGAAGGTCAGATCAAAACCACGTACTGGGCCGATATCTATGGGCCTGAACTGGATCGGCTTGCATTGCATCGGCAGCCCACCCAATACAACAACCAGCCCATCGGGCTTCGGAGTCACACACATCGCCGACGAACGCATCCCATCCCTGTCTCCCTTTCCCACCGCCTGGTGGGCCCGCCACCGTACCTTCCGGCGCCGACGCTGGCCGGCCGAGGCAGAGGAATGCGATGGCACGGCCGAGCGGCGAGCGGGTGAGGGCCGGCACTGGCTGCCTGCACGGGAGATGAGTACCAAGGTTAGTGGAGTAGTTTATTACGGCGATTTGGATGAATCTGCCTGCTCATCCACCTAATGACCTAGCAAGCCACAGTCTCCACCACCCACGCGGACGGGGGCCGCCGCTCACTCATCAGCGACCGTCCAGTGTTCTTCCCCGCCGAGCGGAGAGTGTCCGATCCGATCCCACCACATGGAGAACACCGCGGAAGCTGCCACCGGCGCGGCGCACGACTCACCTAAGCGCAGGTATATTCCTCTTCCTTCCCCCGATCTGCCTGGTCGATCATTCCACTCGGGCAGCCCCGTGCTCTATTGATGCCATTTTTGCCACTAGTGGAGGCATAGTATCTGTCTATCTGCTATTTGAGTGGCTATAAGGCCCCGTTTAGATTCAAAAAGATTCCCAAAAAATCACCATTTATCTAACTTTTCTCTGTTCATCCCACCTCTTCCACTCACAAAACACTGTACGGAGTTTTTTTAGTGAAACAGTGTATTTTCGGGGAACCTTTCCCCAGTCTAAACATACCCTAAATGTGTGCATGTTCTGGTAGCAGGTCACCTCAGCAGTTGTAGTGAACACCCCAAACTGCAGGGGCCCATTTTCTGGTTTACCATTCATTTTTTATTCTCCGATTCTATTATTAATAACATCAGTGAATTTCTATCATTGTTTCCCACTTCCCATTTTTTTTGGCTTGACGCAGTAAGACATGACCGGGCTGAAGTGATTCCTCAACGGTGATTTTTACAGTTTCGAAAGCAAGCTGCTTTTTCATCCATGTGCATTGATGCTAATAATCGGTAAATACGCCAGACTTGCCGTTGTCACAGGTGGAAACAAAGGAATTGGCCTGGAAGTATGTCGCCAGCTTGCTCTTCAGGGCGTGACGGTAATCCTTACAGCAAGGGATGGGAGACGAGGAAAAGATGCCGCTGACTCCCTTCGCAGTGAATCCAAACTCCCCAACTTAATCTTCCATCAGCTTAATGTCAGGTGTGATACCAGTGTCACCTCATTGGCCCAGTATATCAAAACCAGATATGGGAAGCTTGATATCTTGGTAAATTCTACTATGTTATTCTTAGTATTACATCACCCTGAATCTTTGATAATGCTAAATGACGATACAATGGACAATACAGGTGAACAATGCAGCCATTTCTGGAATTGTAGCTGATGAGGAAGGCCTGAAAGCTCTCAACATTGATGCAGAGACCTGGGTACTAACACTGTTCTTTAGCTCTCGCCTTTGGGTAGCTTATATATTTGTGCTGTTTACTTTGGGTTCTGAACGTCGGCTTTTTCACTAGGATCACCAATTGAGAAGCGCACACACTTGGTTGTATGTAGGAGATAAACAGGAAGCACTTTTTTTTTGGTTGCATCACAACTAGCACCACTTTCCTATTTTCTTTCTCATATTTACAAAGAAAGCTATATAGCTATATATCGGGGAACACCTAGCTGTTTTGACACTATAGCAATCCCCTTTACACAATCAGCCTATTTCTAGAGTTCACATTCACCTCGATCTACTACTTGACTCTTCAATTAGCAAATGTTGCCTTGAGTCCTTGACTAGTTGACTTATATACACAGTCAAAGGGCACACTCCACATCTTCACACGTTAAACTAGAAAACAAGATTAATTTTATCTCAGAATGCATCTATAGTCTTTTGGAGTCATAATCTCAACCCATGGTTTAGTTACTTTTTTTTTAGTGAACTTTTGTGCTGATGTCTGCACAATTTTTTACTTTTTTGCATGGTTATGAATAAACAGTTGCATGGTATGTGTTTCACTCGCTAATTAATGTTTGTGTTTCAGACATCTGGCAGGGCTGCTAATCTTCTTAAAGAAGTATTCCAGAACACCTATGATGAGGCATTCAATTGTCTCAATACCAATTACTATGGATGCAAACGGGTAACAGAGGCTCTTCTTCCACTTTTGAAGCAATCTACATCAGGTGCAAGGATTGTTAATTGCTCATCCCTTGCGTCGGAGCTGAAGGTGCATCGTCTTATCCTTTTTTTTTTCCACCCCTGAAATTGCTGGGTTTCCACATAAGCTGAGAAGAAGATTGTGATATTACCGGCACTTACCATAGCACATGTATTTGTTTGTGATGCCAGAGGATGCCAAATGAGAAGCTGAGAAATGATTTGTGCAACATCAACATCTGGGATGAGGACCGAATAGAAGCAGTGCTGAAGACATTCTTGGAGGACCTGAAAAATGGGCGGCTTGAAGAGGCCGGGTGGCCCATGATGCTGCCAACGTACAGTGTATCAAAAATGGTCATCAATCTGTACACCAGGATTATGGCAAGGAGGTATCCTGAGATGCGCATCAATTGTGTGCGACCTGGTTTTGTCAAGACCGACCTTTGCTGGAATCTAGGGGTCTTGACGCCTGAACAAGGTGCAAGAGGCCCAGTCATGCTAGCTCTGCTCCCTGACGATGGACCAACTGGGTGTTATTTTGATCAGACAGAAATGGTGAAAGTTTGGTGATCAGCGGTTGAATGGATCGACATTGGCCATTTTGTTTTATATTACTTCCCAGATTGTGTGAGATAACAATGGTATCTTCAGATCTGCTTATTACATCATGGTCATAGAAACACAATATCTTCAGATGTGCTTATTACGACATGAACACGGTAAAATCTTCTCATGACCGAGGGTATGCTACAAGTGTTGTTTTTGTTTCCGCATATTCTTTTGCTGTTCCTATTCTGACGTGGAATAATTTTTTCCATGTTTGTATTCTAGACAACAATGAAGTGTTGAACTTATCGAAAAGCCAATCAGATTGAATCATAAAACTGAGTACATCAGGTGATTGGTTTCAATGTTTTGATGGTAGATGGTGCATAGATGCTGCACTTGTTTGTTTACCTTATCTGTGCTTGTCATGTTTTGAGGTTGAAACTCCAGCACCGGCAGTGCCTTTGGTTTGAAACTCTGAATGGCAACAAATTCATCACAAGTTGGTCGGTGTCTTTGGTCCGAACTCTGAATAACCACAGATTCACAAGTGTACAATACGTGAGAGCTTGGTTTGTAGAGATCGGAGAAAAATCAGTGTAGCAAAACTTTACCGTAACAAAAGAAGTCGGTGAGGACATCATGGTTTTCAATGGAAAAAAAAAGACTAAAGGTGTCGGCGAGTTATGCTGACTAGGTTCTCGAGGGGATGCTCCGAGAGAAGGGTTTAAGGAGAAGTCGTCGAGAATTTAGAACCGAAGGTGACAAGAGACGATTTAGACAAGTTCAGTCCGCAATATACGTAATACCCTACATCCTGTATAGTGTATCTTGTATTGATGAGATGTTTTGAGAGGGTCCCTGTCTCTCCTTATATATGCCAGAGGACAGGGTTACATAGAAACCGTATAGGATCAGGAGTCTTTTACACGTTAATCTTTAATTTCCTAATACAGCTTATCCTAACCGACTAGGACTAGTCCTTGTCTTGTACGTTAAGTCTTGTACTTGGGCCGGCTCATAGAATGGCTTGCCAGGGTTGTTTAGTTCATTAGGACTCTACACCGTCAAAAGGCATACTGGGCCATATTCGGATTTTAAAATAATCACTATTCATTTCAACTTTTTATTATTTAAATATTCATCCGTCTTAGAAATCACGCTTCTCAGAACTTAGCTAAAGTGTTCTTCTGAAGCTACAACGTTTTTTTTCAATGTGATAAAAAAAGAAAAGGGAAAAAATCGGCTTGTCAGAAGTTGAAGAGCGTTGTGGCAAGTCACAGGGATACGTGTCGCTGTCCATATGACGTTATCCGCACAGGTGTCCCCGTTTGAGGAGTACGTGTCCGTCGGGAACCATCCCTCCACCGATGTATATATATCTGCTCTGCTGTTGACGAATCATCGTTGCGAGACACAGAATCGGGTGAAGTGCAGCCCATAGCCTAAAACCCGTGAGCAGAGCTCCACAACACAAGGCATCAGGCATGGCGTCGAGGCAGGAGCAGCGAGCGGAGGGCGAGGCGCAACGCGCCGGCGAGAAGATCGCGCGCGCCGAGGCGCACGCTCGCGAGGCGGCGCGCGAGATCGCGCAGGAGCGCACCGAGCGCGCGCGCGTGGTCGGCGAGCACGATGAGGAGACCCAGCAGCCGGAGCAGCGGCAGCGCGGCGGGATCCTGGAGAGCGTGCAGCAGGGCGCCAGGTCTCTGGTGACCGCCGTCGGCCGCACGCTCGGCGTCGCCAGGGACACCACCGCGGAGAAGGCGAGCGTCACCAGGGACACGCTCGGGGAGTACAAGGACGCCGCCGTGCAGAAGGCGGGTGAGACGACGCAGACGGCCAAGGAAAAGGCTGCGGCGATGAAGGACGCCGCCGCGGAGAAGGCGAGCGAGACGGCGGAGGCGACCAAGGAAAAGGCTGCGGCGACGAAGGACGTCACCGCGAAGAAGGCTGGCGAGACGGCGGCAGCGGCCAAGGACAAGGCTCTGGCCACGAAGGACGCCGCCGCGCAGAAAGCTGGCGAGACGGCGGAGGCGGCCAAGGACAAGGCTGCGGTGACGAAGGACGCCGCCGCGAAGAAGGCTGGCGAGACGGCGGAGGCGGCCAAGGACAAGGCGCTGGCGACGAAGGACGCCGCCGCGCAGAAAGCAAATGAGACGGCGGAGGCAGCCAAGAAGAAGCTAGGGGAGTACGGAGAGGGAGCGGTGGAGAAGGCGCGCCAGAGCAAGGAAGCCAAGCAGAGCACGGCAGCGAGAGACGACGACGAGACCATCATGGCGGAGGAGAAGCTGCAGGAGTACAAGCATTCGGCCGCCGACGCAGCTCGCGAGGCCATGGAATACCTGACCTTGAGGACAGAGGAGGCCAAGAACGCGACCAAGGTAAGCCACCACGGTGGAAATATATGCTCAATTTAACTGTAGGGTCGGGTCGGGTGGCATCCCCAGGTCGATGTTCATGGAAAGAAAAATGTTTGCAGGCGAGCGTGGACGCGGCGGAGGAAGTGGCGCGGCAAGAGGTGGAGGCGACGAGGCAGCGGACGGAGCAGCTGGCGGAGGCCGAGCGCCGCTGGAAGGAGAGCGACGACTGAAACAGCGTGATCTGTCCATGCCGGGCATGGAGGATCTCCATTACTAGGCCACCCGCGTCATCTTTTTCATCTGCTACCGTTGTTCTTTGCCCAAGAAAACTATATGCGTGTGTTTGAAAATCACGTATAAGGTCCATGTAAAAATGTTCGATCCTTGAGCTATGTATGAATTACTTCGTCGGTATGAAGTAGTAAAAACTATCTAGCCTTTGAATCATATTCATCCAGTGGCATGTCCGCTAATGCGATGAACTGGTGACTGATGAAAGGCACTCCTTCAGTTCAGATTTTTTTTTTCTCTTTCTCTCTTATGGTATGTTGGTACAGGGGGTCATCATAGACCACTATCGGATTGCATTCAGAAATTGGTACAGCATGCTCTTCACCTCCATGGCTGCAACTCTGCAAGCAGCAATGACATCCTTTGCTCTCCATTGCAGCCACCGCGCTAGATCTCCCCTGCGCCGGCGATGTGGTGGTATGTCAAACCACGAGGAAACCTCCAGCAGCAGCAGCAGGACGCCCACACGGCAATCTTACACAGATCGTGCTCATCCGGCCACCGGCTCACGAATCTGCCCACCGGCTGTGCCACGAGTCCTTCCTGCGTAGCTGAGTCCCTCACCACCGACTCCTGCGGGGACACCGAGCTCGACGTCGACGCCACGAAGCCCTGGTTCGTGCGCCGGACAGGATGCGCCATCCCATGACCACCGGAGTTGTTGGGCCTCACGCAACGCAAGGACATCACCCCACGGCAGCATGTGGTGGTGCCAAGCCTGATCGCCGCCGAGCTTCAAAATGTTTGATAGCAATCTGGTTCAGAAAAAGATTGATCAATAATCTTCATCGACTCTGCATTACACAGTGCCCATCGCATTTGTCAGCAGAGAGTGGATTGCTTCACCGGCGGCACATTCTTTGGCGATTGCTCATGTCTGATCGCAACAAGATGCAGACACGAAACCGAAACATCATGGTCCATCAGTATGCAGTGTTCACTTGTTCAGCCACAACACCCACCTAGCTCAGGCCCGCCAACTGTCCATGTACTTGGGGAGTGCCAAGGAGGGGGCAAGCAGCCAAGTTTAGTTGGACCAAAACCAAATCAGATGGCAGAAATATTATGGACAAGTTTGGTCCAATTTTACTGCCCTAGATTCAAACCGTAGGCAGCATGGACACCAGGCCTCAAACCATCAAGCCGCGGAATTCCTCCAACAAAAAAAAAAAAAAAAAAAAAACACAGCTACAAACGGATGCTCAAAGGGCAAGGGTTATTCTGGCCACAACTCACAACAGCTACAAGTAACAAGACATGGTACTCAGCATCACAACTTGTTACATCAACCCAGTCAAGAGAACCAACTATATACACATTTTAGCCAGTACAAAATTTGAATGAATCAAGGTCCAGCAGAGTTGTGATGTACGAACACGGCAAAATTTTACAATTTCGCCGACGAGCACAACAAACCTATGTTTTTACATGCCGCTGCTATACACTCTACTCTTTTTCTACTGGTCAGTGGTCCGATGTTCATGAGCCCACAAGAACTCGTGCAACCCTCACAAAAGAATACCTAACCCAGGCTCCTGAATCCCTGTGCTAGGTGCAGAAAACTCCCCACCTATTCTGTACACACTTGCCCGCAAAAGACAGGAACATCATGCCCCTACCTATTCTGGTCTTCACTTGTTGCCTGGTATCCCAGCATGCAATGCTGCATGTATTGCCAGTGGACAGAGTGGCTGCGCGTACTCTTTGGCAGTTGTGACAGACCAACCACAGATATTGCCACATTTGAACGCAGGCATTTCACCTTGCCATAGACATCATTGATGATATCTTTCATGAATTCTTCTTTCAGAGAGCTAGTGTCCACATAAATGATTTTTTCAGGGATGAGGCCCCAGTAGAAGACCATGCTTGGCTCCCAGACTGTATGATCAATCTCCTCGTAGGGGCATGGGTCACACCCAATGCCAGCCTTTTCCAACTGCACAACCAAAACAAACTTGACTGAGTCTATATGTCTTTGTTCAAGATTCCTAACAATTAATAAAGAACCATGTGATTGTACCTTCAGAATCAGGAAACGGAGGCGAGATTTCACCCATCCAGCCCAGTCATGCAGCTCTGCAGATGTTGGTGCACATAAAGCAATCCGAAGAAATTGTTGATATTTCTCCGCATATGGGAAGGATTCAAAAAGCGAGGTCCACTCAAAATTATGCCTCAATGGATCCTGAAACAAAGACAGACTTCTGAAGTGATCACACATTAACAACTAAGTATTGAAGCAGTGAACATTAGTGCGTAACAATGCACAAGGGTGCTGATCATGACACAACAATAGACAATGTTTTAATGTGAGTTACAATGGCAAAGTAGATTTGCAAAACGGGACATCAGCTCCCATGGTCGCCAATCAATTTCAAAAAATTAGAATTGTAATCTTGCTTCCACGAAAATGATCATGGGCACCAAAATTTGAATAAAAGAATGGTTTAGGCCCTACAGGAAAACCAAGAGAACTCATACTATACATGGACTGAATTGAATGAGGGACGGGAAATGGAGTAGTCACATGTGCCAGAGGAAGTACAGATATTTGTGGCCCAAAAGAATAGCAGAACAGGAATAATGTTCACTGAATCACTGATATATAGGAATGCTTTGTCTAAACTTTAATTGTGTCCAGAAAATCTTGGTAATACATCCAATCTGGTCTACAAATATACAAGAATGGTTTAAGCCTACACTGAGAAACAGCAATTACCATTCTCTTTAATAAACATCCAGATACTCTATTTAGATCTAGACGTGAACAAATAATAAAATGACTCCAGTTTGGATTATCCTAACAAATATTAAAAGGCTTAAGAACCATCGTGGATGATAAACAGCAAGAAAAATAAAATGAAAAGTAGGTTTCACTCACCTTGGTAAAAGCATAACCACGTGTAAGCTCCTCTCTTATTTTCTTGAAGGTGCTTTTTGTCACATTGGACACACAAAACTCTGGCGGGTTGCAAGGCATCACTATGGGCATTAGACGCCCCTCCGAATGCAGGCAATCAGTTGGCTCATCGTGCAGACTCACTGGAACTTGCCAATGCCAGTGAGCAAAAGTCTGAAAGAACACTATGAACAAACCATTGACGCTGGCATTTGGATATCTCTGACAGATATAAGCCGCAAGGATCGCTAAATGAATCCCAGCAAAGAAGCCAAGATGCTGGATGTCATGGGACAAGTAAGAATTACATTGTTAGACCAAAATGATGACACAATGTTCATATAGATGGACAAAAACTGAACAGTCGGCATAAAAAAATTTAACTATACATGACAGTGAAGTCCTCTCTTCCGAGCCCATAGTTTGACACATCGCAGCAAAACTTGGAACTTCTGCATGGCATTTTGGAAAGCAAAATGGTTACTAAAAAGGAATTTGACAGGGAAAAAAGGACAAAACTTAAGCATCTGGCAATGCGGTGCAAGTAAATTAAGTAGAGTAGATTCAACCTCAGCATTTGGTACGAGCTGAGCAATTTTTTCATTAACACGAAATCCAGATAGACTCCTCCAGCTGCGCTCATCAATTTTTGGTAGTAACTGAGGGTTAAATGTATTTATATCCTGCAGGAGCAAGTAAAGTCATGAGGCACCAACATCATGATGCTCATTGTCTCACATGGTTCTATGTCTGTATAAGCAATAGCAACCATAACATGAAACAGTTGCAAAGGTAATAGTTTTATGATGTAGATATATCAAGTAAATCATGTGGGTGTAGAATCCATTAGAAATGCAGCAGTACTGCAAATGGTTACAGCCTAATACAGTAACTGGAAAAATAAAATGGGAATACTATATAGTTCATGTGGTGGTTAAGTGATATGCCTCACTGAAAAGTTCATAACAAACAAAGGTATATCAATAATACAGGCAAGATGGAGTTCCAGTGAAATCATAAAGTTACAAAGGTTAATCCATTCGATATTGCTAACAACCATAAAAGTTTAGTCATTAGGTTACACAACATCAGACCACAAGAGAAATAGAACACAGATAACATGGGATGTAGTATAAGTGTCACCCAAAGAAAAGCAACAAGTTATGGTGCCAGTGGAATCTGCTTGCCTTCGATGCATCAATAACAGGAAGCTGGGCATATGTCAAATCAATTGCAATCCCTGCGAATCTAAATCTCATCAATGGGACCTTAGCACTCTCAACAGTTTGTACTCCTGATACTTCTGGCCTGCCCTCAAGAATTTGTCTCAGAACAACAAAGAAATGGTACTACAAAATAGACATAAATTGTTATGTTGGCGCCCCGAATAATATCAAGTTAGAATAAAGACACCAAAAGAAAGAATGATACACACCTGCAGTGTTGCAATACAAGGCCCAACACAAAGTACATCAATGTCGGATTCAGGTCCATGAGCCTTGAAAAGGAGTAAAAAGAGTCAAATCCAGTGGAGATGTGTCCTCTCTAATATTCTACTTTATAAAAGCAAAAAACAGTTATGCACTAATTTCCATCCCTAGGCCCCAATCTTGAAGAGCGGTGGCAACTCATTTACTCTATAAACATTGCAACACAAGTCTATAAAAGGGCAGTGTGGGGGAAATGAAACTGTTTATGCTTTTCATTTATTCCGGTTTATGGAATTGATATGCATCATAAGCAGAAACTAATCTCGACACATTGAAGGTAAACTAGAAATATGCTAATCAGTAACTTGTACAATGCAGTAGCCACAGTTGAGGGCACAGTAAAGCAGTTTGGAAAAGATTTCAGATCGTCTGCGATCATTATATATAAGTACTGATCAAGGGAAGCAAGCCTGCTTAATAGCCAAAACATGTTAAGCATCAAGCCTAGGACATAATTCAATACATGAAAACTGGGCATCCCTCTGAAAAACAGGAACTATAGCGTAAACTGCCCATCACCGTGCAACAATTCAGGCACATCAAAACTCCAATTCTCTCGCTTAACCCCAATTCATCAAAACCGTACGTATGCCAACAATAATGTGAACTCGTAGATGCGTAAACTGTGCAATAATTCAGAAAAAAAAGAGAGAAAAGAATCGGAAGTCCCAAAGTTGTGTATCTGTCGCTTACCCCTAATGTGTAAGAGCCGTATGTCAAGACCGTAGCCGTGGCCAGCCTCTGGGGCACACTCTGCTCACGCGCCACTGACTTGGCCCATTGCATCACTATCTGAGATAAACATGGAAACAGAAGAGCAGAGAGCACATCAGAAATCTGGGCAGGGCACCGGGCACCAAATTCGCAAGTTTCTTTCTTTGAGCCAACATCCCGAACCTCCTTGAGCTCTTGGATCACCTTCTCCCTCCTCTTCTCATCCTCTGGCGACGGGATGGCCCCCTCATCCTTCAAGAACTGCGTCACGGTAGAGAGCACACGAATTACTCGAAAGAGGCCGGAATGCGAGCGCAATTTCTCCGACAAAGATTGGACCTCCGATTCGGGGCTCACCTCCACGAGGGAGCTGCTGCGGCGGCGATCCACCTCGGCGAGGAAGTCGGGGTGGCGGCGGACGAGGTGGAGGACGACCGGGCCCCGGGAAGGAAAGAGAGGGTACCCCGCAGGCGGCAGCACGAACGGTAGGGTTTGGGGGTCCGGGCTGGCGGACGGGGAGGCGACGGCGAGGAGGCCCGCAGCAGGCGGCGCCAGTGGCGGGGGAGGCCAGCAGGGGACAGGCGTGACGGCTGCCATGTACGGCATGGCGGCCGCGCTTGCCGCCGGCGATCGCCGCGGCGGGCGCGGAGGGAGGTGGAGAGATTTTCCGCCGGGCTTTTTGCTTGCGGGATTGTTGTTGGGTTTGGGAAGGGAAGCACGGCGAGGGAGGAGAGGAGGTGACGACGGCAAGGCCGATGCGGCGTTTATATACGTCGGCGGCTGTGCACCTCCTCCTCTTTTCCTGGGCCTGCCCAGCAATTAAAGTTGATTAGCATGATCATACAATATATACCAATAAATTTACCTGACACGCACCAGGCGAGGGCAGCCAGCATCTTTAACAAAATTATCCATTCTCATCACAAAAAAAAAATTGTACTAGATACAATCATTACCAATACTAAATTCTTTGATCATTAAAAGAAAACCCTTCACTTTACTTATATATATATAGGTGAATTACTCGTATAGCTTTTTTTTAGTAGTGTATTGTATCTGTGGCTATGGGTAAAGAAGAAAGAAAGTATTTTGTTAAATGAATATCGGTAGTTTGTTGGAGATGTTGGAAGATGGTTGCAACAAAGAACGCGAGACGAACAAGAAACACAAATGTTAAACACAAATGCAAGAGCTGTGGTCTGTGCTCCGAGGGAGTTTCGTGGCGGCGGCGTTTCCTCCCCTCGCTGCCACCACCCCTGTCTCCTCTGCCTCATTGGTGTAAAACATCAGAGAACACAACACTGTCCATTCCAACAAATGCCTCTTGAAAGAATCAGTGTGGCATCATCATGGAACATTTACTAGTTTCTTGCGGCCAATGCCTGGTGCATGGAAAACTGAAAGCAACTTTTACAGGTGTGCCGAGTGACATATATTTGGATATTGTCGCTGTCAGTATCACAGCTACAAAATTTGATTGATGGCAAAGTTTTACTGTATTCACAAAGTAGAATATTATGGATTTTGAATTGTGCCCATATCCCTGGCTCTGATCTGTTTGGCCGTGGTGCAGCATGCATTGTTCAGTTCTTAACGACTGAGTGATATTAATTGCTTGGCAAATTATGCACCATCAAACTCCTTGGATTGTCTCCAAAGAAGCTACTGGAATCATCAGAATGAGGTGGAGATCAGTGGTGGATTAGATATCTTGATGGTTCACCATGCATGTTAACTTCCAGTAGAGCGTGGGCAACATCAGAATAAAGGTGAAGTCCATTTTAGCCTGGTAATTCCTTCGAAATCATAACCGGGCAGCATGCATTGGGATCTGCCGCGTGCTGAGCATCAGATGCAGGCGCTGGCGAGCTTGTTTGAGCTCCCGAGACAAGCTTCGTGCTGCTGACTAGTTACGGGAAAGTGAAGAAAGATACAAATAGGCCATGCTGAAATAAACCAGTCCTACCCGCAAAAAAAAAAGAGAAGAGAAATAAATCCGTTTTACCAATTTCAGCCACACTTTTCATATATGGCACAAGAACATTGTTAACAGGAAAGGACTTAGATGAAGAACGTCTTAGCAGTTGGAACACTTTTGTAAAAAAAAAAAATCAAGAGAGAAAACAATACAAGCAAAAATTAAGAAGGCAAAATAACAACGAAAAAAGTATGCGTTTGCCGGGAGTCGAACCCGGGTCTATTGCTTGGAAGGCAATTATCCTAACCGTTGGACTACAAACGCTTGATGGAGGCTTTGTTAATAAAGTTTACTAATCACATAAAAACCTAGCCACTTCACCAAACGTGTTTCTGACCAAACTGCCCTCCGCTCGCACCCGAATTTGCAATTACGGTTGGCGTTGGACCTTGAACTGGAACCCTCCCCGTCTCCGGCGACCGGCATGCCGCGCGCCCCACGCCGGCCGTCCGACGAGGCCCGCCGCGGCGCATACAAGCCGCGCGTAGACTTCAGCCGCTCGCGCCGCCGCCGTGAGGACGGCCTCCTCGCCCTCCGCCGCCTAGACCGCGACGCCGGCCTCTTCAAGCGCCGCCGCGACGAATCCGCCCCTGCTGTCCATGCCACCGACCCCGCTCCTCCTCCCTCTGAAGAAGCCCCACCCGCAGCCAGCGCTCTTCCACCACCCACTCCCTCCTTGCCGCCCGACGCAGCGGCTCCACGGGATGCCGCCGAGTCCGAGGTGCGTGCCTGCGGTTCGCTCTACTTTTTTTTCTTTCTTACTGTCCTCGCACCTTTAATAACTCCAGAAGAAGTTGCATAAAGCGAAAGCTCGTGTTGAACTGAGTGATGACGACGATACCATTCTCATTAATCTATGCAAGTACTGAATCATGTCATACATTCATGAAGTTCTGAAACCAACAGTTCAAACTCAGACAATGAATGTGCAAAATTAATTATGAAAACAATTAGATGGATACTGTGCCTTTTTTTCCACCCAAAACCTTTACTTACATTACCATGTCAGTGGGTGGACACAGATAGATGTGGCAAAGTTGCTACTACTTTTTTTTTGTGAAAATATGGACCAGTTCATGATTCTTATATGAATTGAGAAGTGGTGAATCACATGTGCAGAGTATGGTGTTTTGGTATTTGAAGGTGTAAGAAAAATGTAATGCTTCTTTCTTGAACTTGTGTTTCTTTTCAAATCTCGTTAGTTTGTCTTTTGTATCCAGTTAGCTTGAAGGCCTATCAGAGTTGGTGGACAAAGTATGTTCAGATGACAGCACCAGCCAACTGGAAGCCACAGTTCAGTTCAGGAAACTTCTGTCAGATGGTACTAGACATGCTTAATACTAGATGCAGCTCCTTTCTTTTTGTTATATAAATATCTGAACTGAGCTATGTCTGTAGAGAAGAATTCAACTGTGATAAAAATCATTAGAGCGGATGTACTTCCTAGATTTGCTGAGTTTCTTTCAATCCATGGGCTGCCTCAGCTCCAAGTATGTTCCTTGCTTATTGTTTCCTCATTTTTCTCGTCTTGTTTTTTTTTCCCTCTCTGGTTTACCTCCTGCACTGTTTGCAGCTGGAGGCTGCCTGGGTGCTTACCAACATAGCTGCATCTGATTATACACTGCTGGTTGCCGAATGTGGTGCTGTTCCAAGGTTGGTGGAACTCTTAGGGTCATCAAATGTGAACATCAGGCATCAGGTGAAGCAGTTGTACCCAACCATTATTTGTATGCGTAATAGTTCGGTCTGTGATATTGACATTTGGTTGGCTCCGACATGTTAAATAGGCTATATGGTGTCTTGGAAATATAGCTGCGGACTTGCCTAGCTGCAGAGACATTCTTTTTGATCATGGTGTTGTTACGCCATTACTCTCTCAATTTAGAGAAGGCATGAAAATTCCAGTTCTGAGGACTGCTATGTGGGCCCTGTCAAATCTTTGTTTTGGGAAATTGCCAGCCGAAGTGCAAGTAGGCTTTTGTTACTGCTGTTTATCTTCTGGTGAAACTCCCCTTGTTTTTCCTTTTAAGAAAGAGTTTGTTGATATCTGTTTTGGTTTGTCATTGCAGGTGAAACCAATAGTGGAAATTGTCAGCCAGCTTATTCATTCTGCTGATGAGAAGATACTGGCAGATGCATGCTGGACTATATACTATATATGTGGTGGTGTAGATGATGCCACCCAAGATGTACTAGATGCTGGAGTCTGCCCTCAACTAGTAAACCTCTTGATGTAAGTTGCCATATTCATTTTCCTAGTGAAAGTTGTTTGTATTATAGAATCACGCGATATTCCTTATAGTTAACTGGCCACTTTCTTCTTCTGATTTTAGGCATGTATCAGCTAGTGTTCTTCTCCCTGTTATTTTGGCACTTGCAAGAATTTCTGCCGGAACTGATGCTCAAATTCAGGTAGCTTTATAGCTATTTTGTCGTCGTGTGTCATGTGTAACAGCTACTGCAGATACCATATGTGGTATCATCCCAAGTTCATTTTCTGTATTGTCCTTGGTCTGGTGAACTATCTGAGGGACTCCACACACCATTGCTGTAAAATACTTGTGTATCTGCAGTAGCTGTTTTTTTTCCTCGAATACACAGGACAGCTGCGTATCTTTGTATTAATAGAGAGGAAATGCCGGCCCCTTACAAACAGCACACCTCACTCCGAGCCGAGCTGTGAGGGTCTGGGATACAAATTATGGATTTCTTAACTTAAACAAACACACAACTATGTTATCCAAAGAACCAAGCTAGAGTCTAACCTAGTCCAACAGCTTGACCAGCACTCAAGGAGCTAAGACTCCGAGCACCTGCAAGGCACCACATATGGTATCTGCAATAGCTGTTAAAGACTTAAAGGTGGAGATAAAAGACGCCGTGCCCATCAGAAAGTTCTTATACTTCGTCTAATACATAGGCAATTAGTTCTACACTCTGCTTTGATTTCCCTAGCCTCTGCATGTGATACCGAACACAATAGCAACAATATTTTGCAGGTCCTAATAGAAAATGGCATTCTCAATTATTTAGCCCAGTTGCTTGCCCGAAGTTGCCCAAAGAACATAAAGAAACAAGCTTGTCTAATTATTTCTAATATCGCCGCTGGCAGCAAGGATCAGATTCAGGTATTATATTCTGAACCCCTTTCCATTTCCTATACAAATGGCCTTCGTTCCATCAGTGGGAATGTGGGATGTAAAATAGATGTGTTACATCATCACTGTTCTCCTTTTTCAACTAGATCCTGTACCTTATCTCATTGTTAATCTTTTTTTACTCATAATTCTTTCAACAGGCAGTAATTGATGCAAGCATTATTAGTCCTCTTGTTGTCCTCCTGAAGACATCAGAGACAGATATAAAAAAAGAAGCTGCTTGGGCTTTATCAAATGCTGCATCTGGTGCTTCAAGTGAACAAATCCAGTATGTTCTGACATGTGGTCATCTGAATATATCTTCAGTACTTTGGTGCATGAAGTTGAACTTGATCCTTTGCAATTGCTGCTTACCATCTGGGTGCAGGTATTTGGTGAGCCGGGGATGTTTGGAGCCCCTCTGCAACGTCCTCACGTACCAAGATCCTGACCTATTATATACGTGCTTGGAAGGTCTTGAGAACATACTCCAGGAAGGTGAGGCGGGGAAGAAGGGCGAGGAATCTGGGACGAACCCGTATGCACAATTCATCCAAGAGTGTGGGGGTTTGGATAAACTGGAGGATCTGCAGGACGTCAAGAGCGATAGAATCTACGAGTTGGTGATTAAGCTGCTACAGAGTTACTGGGACGAAGAAGTAAGCGAGAGCGATGATCCAAACGTCCCAGGCTCAAATGACTCGGCAGATACCGTGGAAACAACATCTGAGGATGCCGCACAGGCACAGCCACCAGAACCAGCTTCCGCTGCAGATGAAAACGAATGATGGCAGACATTTTGCTGTATTGGTGGAGATAAATCCAGATACTTCAGTGTAAAAGGTTGATGTAGAGAGAAATGTGTGAATGCCCGGCAGTGTTGCCCAGAATTTTCACATCACGTTGTTGTTTGTGTACTCCGCTGTACTGTAGTACGTTGGAAGGCACGGTGCAGACAGCACATGAATTTTGGAGTACCCATAAATTTTTTTTACAGTGAAGAATTTGGCCCATATATATACTTGGTTTCTTTGTATAATTGATGGGCTGGTTCCAGAATAGTACTATTGATTGATATCATCAAAACCTACCTTTTTGTTTATCTTCTTTGTGGTCTTTGTATGATGACTTGGTTTGATCGTGTTGGGTTGCTGTTGGTGCACAGACACCGCATGGTGCGACGGCGACTTGGTGGGAATGGCAGCGGCGTCCGGCGGCAGCGGCGACGGAGGCGGTGGAACTCAGGGAAGGGGAGAGGAGAGGTCGTCACTGTCAGGAGGTGCCGGAATGCTGCCGCGCGCCAACAGGTGGCAGGCTTTCCAAGTGGCATGGGCAGCAGGTGTGTGCAACTTGGCATCCTTCCCAATCATCCATCCCAGCAACACAGTTAGGAGTAGCATATCTAATCTGCGTGTATATGCTCCTTGGATAAGGTATCTGCACGCACTATTTGTGGCTCAAGTCGCAGCAACGTCATGTGTGTGCATTGCATTTTCCGGAGGAGAAGAGATGACAGGTCGGGTTGGATCGAGAGATGAAGAGGCAGCAGGCACGTCTCCTATTCATTCATCTGCTCTGAAAACTGAAATACACATGGTGCGGTGCGGTACAATTTGCAAGTAGGCCACCGATGAGCATGAGGACTAGCACTACATCCGGAAGCAAAGCATGGACAGACATCTCGATGGACGCACACCCACATTAGAGTATGTGCAAGTATATATCCAACCATGTGAATATTTTCTTGGCACGCAAGAATCTGGACATCTATCATAATGCAGGATCGTAGATAGGCATTTTCTTCAAGAGAAGAGACCAGTCGAGGACGAGGAAGGCGTACAGTTTCAGGTAAGCACGAGGCGACCGCAAGTCCATGCGCCTGCCTGCACGCGCCGGCGCCGCCGAGGACACCAATCCAAATCCAAATGCGTACTCCTACTACCTGATAATGGCAAGGGATGTGTACGTGCACAAGTTAAGTTGCTGCTGGATGCATATATTGTCCACGTCGCATATCTCCCTCTCTCAAAGTCTCAATGCATTTTGCATTTTAGAGGAGATGACTTGAGTTGTGCAGCTTCATATAGCTCCTTCCTTTTCCTGCATGCGCTTTTCAACTGGTCCAGGGCCGCTTTTGTTTGACTTTGCCCATACATTCATGCGCTTTTGAATTTGGCAGTGATTTGTAGCGGAACGGAGATGGATGGGTACAGCCAGCAGGGTCGTTGCACTAGCACAATATATGGCACATAACATACTGGAGTCTCAAGCAAGGATGACGAAGAAACACAAGTTCAGATAGCTAGCCTCTCGATCATCAAGAGGCCGGGAAAAAAAAAGGAATAAGATGCATGTATGACGTGCGTAATGATCCTGGCTGGTCCCCACAATCCCACTGTTGCAGCCGATAAGGATCAGAATCGCTGGCTGTTGCATTTTGCTTGTCATTGTCCAGTATTGGTGCACGTTTCATATCATACATACCTGCAATGGAGCACGCCAGTTCGTTCCATATACTTGACTCAAGTCAATGGACACGATCGGTTACGTTTCAGGCTTGTAGTAAAAGATAACTAAGCAAGAAAGTTTCCTAAAACAATGAAGCGACCCAGAGCGCTACAAGTAATGAGGCCATGCCACATGCATTATATTGGGCAAGTGATTACGGATCGTGATCATCAGAAGACGGCGACGATGGAGCTAGCAGTCATTAGTGTGAGGCCCGTACGTGCTGTGCCTGTCAGTGTGAAGAGTCCCTCGGATGCAGAAAAGAAAAGGTGACAGGAAAAAGCAAAGGTTGCAAGGGTGTGCGCACGCGGCGTACGTGTTCACAAGTAAGTCGTCACTGTCGCCATGTCATGTGCGCGTGCGTGGGCACTGCAGCTACCTGCTGGCGGTGCTCGTCGCGTCGCTATTGCCTGCTGTTGCCGAGCAGCAAACCAACGGACTCCGCTACACTCCGTGCTAATCTGAATTCGATCAGGTACGACGAACTAAACATGCCAGAAACGGAGTAAAACTAGCTAGCTAGGTCCATCATAACGATCGTCTCTTAATTCCCACTTTAATTTGGGTGCATTCACATGATGACTCACATTCTGCCTTACGTATACTACTTTGCAGTTACGTCGTACTACAAGTTCGTTTTTGTATCTGAACCTGCTAGCCTGTGATGCGTACGTCTGGGCTGGGTTAACAAGACCAGCACCTAGCTCTCTCTGATCCAACTCACCAAAATCTCTGTCTGCATCATCCGAGCGGCTCAAGGAGGCTATCACAGAATAAAGAAGAAATTAGGCAAACAAGACTGGCACCGGGGTCTGCATGGTTGTGGTAGCAGATATTAATGATGCGTGGAAAGACAGAAGACGAGATGATGATGATGATGATGATGAGATAGACATGTAAGTACGTACGTAGTCGGCTAATGCGGTTGGATTGGATCGCCATCAGACAAACCGCAGCTGCACGAAACAAACAAACTTTGGACTCGTTCAATATATAATTCCCCCATTTACAGCTATCCATTCCATTCCATCGCCTATAAAATGATTGCTGATACAATGCAAATGATTTGTGAATTGACAGTTGCGGCCTCTGGAATGGATCGATCGTTTGCACCGCGTTGCATGTCGGCCCAGGCACGAAACCCCCAACCCGCGCGCTCCACGAGGAATCATGCACCAGGTGTTGATGAATTTGTGCCGTCTCTGTGCTCGCTTTCCTCAGGTGACCTCTGCCTGCCTGCCTGCCTGATCGATATGGCTCCGTCGCAATCGCCGAGCAGCAGTACAGTGGTGGATGGAGGAAGGAGAACGACGGACGCCGCCGCCCGCCCGCCCGCCGGGAAGAAGCTAGCGGCCGGGAATACCTACCTGACGACTGACGTGTGAAAATATATCAATCCGCGTACGTACGTTCCTGCTCCATTGCCAGATTCCGCGCTTTGCTGTGGATCTCGAGGCTCGCCGCCTGACAGAGGAAAAAAAGGCCCCCTCTTTTCTCATTCTTTGCTACTCCCTTTTCCCATGATATACTACACTGGAGTATGCTGCTATGCACTCTCAGCTAAAAAGGCGAGTGATCAATCCACAGCAATCATGCGTGCGCGTGCCAGCTGCTTATGCTTCATTCTGCGATCAGGTCCATTATATGCTTCATTCTTGCTTTGTTAATTTCCACTTGATGCACATATACCTGATCGAAGAATATATGAATACTCATCGTTCATCATGCGCGCGGCGGACTGCACAGGGAGTCGATCGGTTGTAGTTTGCGTGTCAGTCACCGTCACGTACCACTGTCAGGACAGACAGACAGACAAAGGAAGTTTAATTATTTCCACCATTCATCAGCTGATTCAGACTGCTAGTATTGATCAACAACACCCCATGCAGAGCTAGCAGGGTTACTTGGACCAGCTTTTTATTACTTCCATTCGATAGGCTTCCAAATTAAGATCATCAGACATGACACAACTTAAGGTTACAAACCAATAATAACCACTCCGTGTATTTACCCACAAAGAATTAACGCTGGGAAGCAGCAGTAACTAAAAACAACAACCAAGCTACTGGCAGTAGCATACTTATATAGCTAACCTCTTCATGCATGGTAATTCAACTATATAGTGAGCTATTGCTACTCCAAACTAAAGCTAGAAAGGAAGCACAAAGTAGTATAAGAGAGGGAGAGGTAGTGGGAGATGTGATGGGCAAGAACCGGGGAAGAAATTATTGGCGGGCAAAGTGGAAAGAAGATGATTTGTTTAATCTTCAAATCAAAGCAAAGCCCTCCAATAATAAGCTTCTCCTTCCTCAAGCCCGTCTTGGCTGCCCGTCGCACACGGCCTCTGCACCGGACCGGACCAGAGCACACAGGTCAAATCAAATCCACGCGGCGGCCGGCGGACTTCACAAGCCCATGATGTGCGTGTACCACAGGTCGTCGGTGTCGCCGAGCTCCGGCAAGTCCAGCATGTCGCCGTAGTACATGCTGCCGGCGGTGGGTACCAGCAGCTGCGACGACTCGTCGGACCAGCTGCAAGCAGTCGTCTGTTGTGGTTGGTCGTCCCACGTCATGGCAGCAGCAGCAGCAGCAGTGTTGCTGCTGTTACTGTAGTAGGCGGCGGAGGGCGGCGGCGGCGGCGGCGACACTATCTGCTGCTGCTGCTGCTGCTGCTGCGTGGCGTCGGTCGACACGGACGAGGACGACACGTCGGTGGTGCAGCAGGACGACAGCTCGACGTCGGCGATGCGCTCGAGGAGGCGCGGCATCCATAGGTATCGCATGAGGTCCTTGAACTGCCGGCTGTTGACGTCGCAGTTGAGCTGCCTGGCGTGCTTCTGCACACGGGTGCGCCAGTAGTTCTTGATCTCGTTGTCGGTGCGGCCGGGCAGGTGCTGCGCGATCTTGGACCACCGGTTGCCCCACCGCGAGTGGAGCTCCAGGATGAGCAGCTGCTCCTGCGCCGTCATGTTGCCTCGCCGGAGGTCGGGGCGAAGGTAGTTGAGCCACCGCAGCCGGCAGCTCTTGCCCGTCCGCCGGAGCCCTGCGCACCTTGCGAGAGCGTTCCACCGCCCCTCGCCGTGCGCCGCGATGTAGTTCACCAGCAGCACGTCCTCCTCCACCGTCCAAGGCCCGCGCCGGAGCTCCCCCTCGTCGCTGCTCATCATCACCGCCTCTCGCTGATCGCGCGGCGCCATGTTCGATTCAATTCGATCGATCGATCAGCTATCTATCTAGCAGGACGTACACGTGGCTACCTAGCTGCGACGAAGAGCAATTGATGGAAGAGGAGATAGGGAGGATTTCGGTGAAAAGGGCGGGAGAGCCTTGCCTTTTATAGAAGAGGAGAGAGGAGGGAGATAGATGCATGCTGGCTTTGCTGCTTGTGGCGTGGACTTGGAAACAAGAATTGAAGAAGAAGAAGCAGCATGCTGTGATGTGACGACTAGGGAGGGAGAGGGAGCACGCCGCAAATTTGTTTATGGCATCGCATCGCATCGCTGTTGATCATTGAACTGATGAGGGATTCCAAAAGCCAAAAGCAGAGGCGAGATTAATTAGCGATGGGTGCTAATCCTCGCGCACACGTCAACTTTGACGGGTGCTTTGACCCTCCTGCCCCATCGCCATGGCCTGCTGCCTCCTGCCTGTACACTGCCATGTACGTACTATCTCTGTATTTGAAAGGAAATTCTCCACCTGCGAATTACTAAACGCCAGCCATGCCTGTGTACAATAACCTGTACGCCAGCCATGCGAGGGACAATGCATGAAATTTATCCAAAACAGAAACTTACAGTTTATAGATAATTAAGCTGCCTATGCACTATGCAGGTTAGATTCCTGATCTGATTGGGATGAGCATATACGATCCGCACCAAACTAAAATTTTGTCATCAAGCTACTGAAGATAGCTAGGTCAGTTAGAGAGATTAGCCGTCAAATCAATTATGAGCAATCAGTGAGCAACTAAGCCATGCATGCATATCATCAAGTTGCTGATTGTGTAACTGAAAACAGCCACGAATTAAGTCGTGGCGACGGAGATGGATGGAGTATAAAATACGGCTCGCTGGGGTGTGGTCCGCTTCCACACCGGCCGGCCGGGAGTTGAAATCGAAACACTGGGATGGGTGCCATGTTTGTCAAAGGCGCAGACTCTGGTCTCCCCCGCTGATGCCGATCCGTCCATCCAACCCAAGTGGTGTCCTCTTCCTCCTCCTCCTTTAGAAATTGGATACGCGAGAGCTGCTGCTTCGCACTGACCAGCTGGATCATCCGTCCATGGTATTGGATCGCATCCAACCGGCCGGCCGGTGTGGCGGCGATCGATCCATCGGTGAATGGGTCGCCGGCAACAGTCAGTCACCGCCATTGTTTATCTCTGTCTCTCTCTGCGTACGTCTTCTTCCAGCTGCCTGCAAGATCGTCGAGCTGGCGAGGCATGCGTTCCACAGCCTTCTTATTCTAGTATGAATTGAAATGTGCACACAGATCGACGTGCGTCGTCTCTGCTCCATCCGATCCATGGATTGCAAGGTCAAATTATTCCCCCAACACATCATGTGTGTACGTTGCTGATGGCTGCAGTATGTGTATAGATCCGCGCGAGTTGACCACAAGGGCATGGCCGGGAATCTCTCTCAGATATGTCACATACTCATACGTGAAACGGCATGGCCATTGCTCACTCACTTATCTTTTGTTCTTGCTGACTGCTGTATGTCGTTAGACGGTGCATGGTTACCCAACCACAACACAAGAATCTACTAGCTCCTACCAGATACTAGTAGATATATACGTGCCCGCGCGCGCGGAACATTAATGTGTTTGGTTGGTAGTACTATTTGATTCATGTATAGAATGGTACAAAATAATAATGATTTTTTTGTTTGGTTGGATGACTTGTACCAACTCATCCAGGATGGAACCATCCCACTTAATACAATGTTGTACTAGTTGGAGTGAACCAAGTGCAAGCAATTTGGTTGAACCATCCTATCTAGGATCATCCATTCATGCATCATGTGGTGCATGCAACCAGACACACCCTAAATTGCTAACAAAAGTCACCCAGTACCATGTTGAGTTGTATGTACTAACTAACTCAACCTCCAATACCTAAGCTTATTGGGAAATGGTGAGTAATTCCGTTCAGGTGCGTAGCATACGAGTTTAGACTACTAAATTTTAACTATACATTAGATTTCTTTTTTGCTAAGAAATTGTCTTATGACATGTCAGGACTTGCACCTCGCTAAAGAAATAGTACAGCTGCCCTTGTTTGCCCCTGTGCGTCGTGCCACCGAGTCTTACGATTGTCCTCACTCAGCCCCCGCTATCTTGTTTCCCTGGAGCTCACCCTAGCTAGTTCCAACGGTGACAGGCACCCTCCTGGTAGTGCCATGGGTATGCATAAGTTCAAATAAAAAATGTGTAAATTATGACACATAACTAAAGAACAAAGTTAATTAGTGAGATCCAGAGATAACGCAAAAATATAGGTTGGCGCAAACCAACTTCCTAGTTTAAAGGTAGGGAGGGAATTTTCACTGAAGTGTCGATCGCTTGTACTTGAACAGCAAAGTTGCACCGATCCATGTCGCACTGCGCTGTGGCCGGCCGGGTAGTAGCTGTCGGTGGCGTTACGGCCGGCGCAGCAGCAGCCGGGTCCGGCGAGTCTATGTGCTGCATTTTATTTTCCAGAAGGCCAGCTGGCAGTACGTAGAAATGAACACTACGCGGAACACGCACGTGTGTTCCAAACCCACTAACCTGCGCTGCGGCTGCGGCTGCCGCCGTGCTGCGTGCGACAGGACTTAGAAAATCACGTACGTTCGTAATGAGCAAGTAAACTCAAGACTAAACTCATGATCGATCAAGACTACACGGAGATGATATGATACCAATTCATTCAATTATAACAACGATCGAGCTGAGAGGAACTAAGATAGTGGGGGACATATCGATTAGCCAGTGGGAAACCGGGGGTTTGTTAGTTGGTGATGCAACGCACGCGTGCTTGCTAATTAAACTGCATCCATGCTAATCGATCGTTTGTCTTTGTCTGGCCAGCTGCTTATTATTATGTTTTTGTACCACTAGTGTCTCCTTTCTGCGTACGTGTGGGTCAGTGTTTGTAGGCTTCAAAGGGGGCTCATCAAATAAAGCAGCGAGCAGTGCAAAAGGCATGCAAAGCTTGCTTGTCTCCGTTTAACTCCGGCGCCGCTTTTACGTTCCTACGTGTTCCAAATCTGGAGGCTGCCCAGTTCTTGCATAGCATAGAATAGAATATATATTGCATACTCTATTCATCATCAGCTAGCAGTGATGCATGGTCAAGGTACACAAAATTTAATATCGATCGGTTGCTTCGTCGATTACCTCTTCAAAAAGTAGCTTGGGTTTGTTTGTTCAATGTGTCTTACACGTAAAATATTTGTGAATTTGACGTCGTAGGAATTAGAATTCAAGTATATATGCTACTAATAACTAAGCCAACCTTTTTTTTTGGGACAAAATCCATTGAAACATATATATAGTACGTGGCACTACCTCTGTTTTACAATGCTACATTTTTTTTTGCACAGCTATGTACATACAGACAAGAAAGAAAAGGCCAGGCATCTGACACGCGAGAGAGTCTGAAGGCGTTAAAAAAAACATACACGTGTTGATGAAAAGAACATGCATGTCCCGAATTTAAGGACAGGACAGGATCAAGAACATGTTCCTTAAAGCAGCAACTACATGTTTGTTGGTATGATTAGCACTAAACTTAACAAGACACAATGTGCTAGATGTGGTTCCTACGTTGATCATACGAGCTATAGTGCAAAATAGAATAACATTAAAGTTTCTTTCCTTCTCTGTTTCATCCTTCGTTGTTGGTCCCTTGTGTTGCTCTCTGTTTTGTTTCTATTCGAGTGGACGTAAAGAAGACTTTTCTCCTAACTAATCTCCAATTGTTTATAGACTGCACCTCAAAGTAAGTGAAAGGTACCGAAGAGAAATTTGACACATGTCGGAAACAAGATGAAGACTAGCTTATTCATGGTAGTACTTTTCACCCTTCTTATATAGCTTGATTGCCGAAACTTGCTAGTAGCTTCTTGTCAGAAGGATAGAACATATTCCCAACATTATATTTGTCTCCCCAGGGATTCCCAAAGCTGAATTTAAGTTTGCTTTGCTCTCTATCTCTCTCCGAAGAGCATAACATTAATTAGTTCAATTCTACAGAATCATCAGAATATATTCAAAGACTCGGCTAGAGAGATTGGAGAACTGTAGGTAGCATAAGAATTTAGTGCGTCGCCTTTTCATCTTCTAGTTAGTCACCATCATGCTATCTTTACCTTTAAAAAGCTGGAGTTACCTTTGCAA
Source organism: Digitaria exilis (assembly GCA_015342445.1). NCBI lineage: Eukaryota > Viridiplantae > Streptophyta > Magnoliopsida > Poales > Poaceae > Digitaria > Digitaria exilis. The sequence continues at coordinate 90,710 of JACEFO010001042.1, forward strand.
GAAACTTCCTGTTCCCACTTTCACCACCATGTTTCAAGTTCCCATGCTAAAGCAATGTACGACTTCCACGTGACGACATGTTTTTTTACATATAAAAACAGATTTAACACCATGTGATTGAATGTGTATCAATCCATACTTTGCATCAAAGCATCTTAGTTACTCTTGTTGTAAGAAACGGAAGAGCAAGGGATTACATGATTGACGAGATTCATATTCTGATTAAATCAAAAGGGAAGGGAACACTTTGTGTAAGAAAGTTTAGCACTACTAAGCAAGCATCAACCTGGACGAATTAGTATTCTGATGCTCACATCGTCTGAAAAGCGATGTTAATTGCGGCGAAACTTGAGCAAGCCAGAGTATGGTACATATTCTAATGAAAGCATTGGCAGAGGCTGGCAACAAGTGTACGTGCTACTAATTTCAATGGTGAGCTCCTAGTTTACGTTATCGCTACCAATACACAAACGAACAAGAACAAAAATACATAAACCTTTTCACCTTAGGATTAGCACGTGATTAGGAGTAGTAAACATAGACTAATTATAAAACCAATTACATAGATGTACTGTAAATCACAAGATGAATCTATTAAGTCTTTTTTTACCATCATTAGCACATGTCTAATGATGAATTATTGTACCATGATTGTAGCGATCTCACCCGAGAAATGGGCCCACTTAAGTATATTCCACCTTCCATTGGTGCTAATACACAAAAATGTTCCCAAGTGCGGATTCGACCGTCGAGTCAAGCTCGACTAACTGCTAGTTCGAGTTCATGCAGCGGAAAGTAAACGAGATACTAGCGACGATCCATAGTATCGTCACGATGAAGTCAGCCGTGACGCTACTCCTCACGATCCTCGGGAGAGGTCGGCTCCCACTCGATGCTGTAACCAGGAGGAAGCTGGGAGGCCCAAGCCATAGAGGCAGCTACCTCCTGAGGGGATGGTCCTGAAAATTTAGCCACAAGCAAGGCTGAGTATACTAGTTATACTCAACAAGACTTACCCGACTGGTGATCACTACATCACCGACTCCTAAAATGAGAGGCTGTTTGGCTAGTGGGGGTTCTTTTGCCAAAAGCGACTAAGCTGATTTCTAATTTATCCATTTTGGTTTTAATTTCTTTAGCCTATCCATTCTAGGTGAGCCTATCTAAACAATCAAGTTTTGCAATACAATTATTCCATACAAAGATTTCATCCTTCCAAGTTTCACTTCATAATATGTCATACATCGGTCAAGCAGTCTCATTAACCGCGAGAAGCGGACAGTTCGAACCGAATTTACTACCTGGCCAGGGGAAACCCACACATACGGAATGGTTGGAAATGCCAACACACCCCAATCCTTTCTCCTCTCTCTGCGAGTGGCTCCCGAGTCCCACTGCCTCAGGGTAAAGGTTTACCACTACTGGGACTCACGCAACTACCCTCATGTGCCCATGGGATAACATTTCCAAGACAGAGAGCTGTCGGACCTGCTCGCATCAATCGGATATCGGGACTTACCGGTCCCATAGTCCGTGCATATATGTGGTACGTTCAAACGCTTGACACAAAAGTACCACATGTTTCCAATTAAACCATCGATAGACTGGTATCTACAATCATCCGTCCATCATCTCTAGTGTTTCTGATATGAGTAGACATACAACTCCTATATCTCGCGAGTGTCGGAAAACACTCGACTTCTATCGGTCTTAAGCATAGCGACTATCAGACCTAACATACTAGTGTTCAATCAAAGGAACCTATGATCATGCAATCTAGGGTTTCATTCAACTCCTTGAAACTTAAATGCACAAACATATAATCAAATAAATCGCGTAAGTAAAGTTAGGTTATGCTCCGGGGCTTGCCTTCCGGCTCGAAGCGGTACTCCTGCTCGGGGCTCGGATCCACGTGCACCACGTTCACCTCGGACTCCTGGGCGATCTCCTCGGCAGCGGGGACTAGCTCGTAGACTCCGTCGGCAAGACCCGAATCTACATGAATGCATGGAATGCTTAAATATCGAGATTTAACATAGGAAGGGTTTGCTTAATTCTTGATTAGTGAATTGGAAAGGATAAACATTAATTATAAGTTAATATAGTCCTTTCATTTTGAACCTTTACTTTGATTTTAGAGTTTTAGGTTTTTCTCTTTTCTTTTCTTTTTCTTCTCTTTTCCACCATTTAAGTCCTTTTTCTATTATTCAAAAGGTGAAATTAGGAATATTATTTTTAGGTGCCATTTGACCAGAGGCTTGCTTATGCCAAGGCAGGAGCCTAGGCCAAAATTGGGCTCAAGTTGATTTTTCTATAATTTATTAAAAATGTTCTTATCTTTTTGCCTAAAAAAAACTAAAATCCTACAAAAATAACTACAAGGTTTCTGTCCACACCACTTGGCACAGTGACTTAGGGTACCAAGAGTGACTCCTCTGCAAATTTGCATGTGATATTGATTTATGGTTATTTTTGTGGAATTTCACCATGTTTAAACCACCAAAAATCATTTAGCCATTTTCCAGTGTCCAAAAAATACAATTTTCTTTTTTCTAAGGTTTCTAATGTCTTGATTAAGTTTCTGTGTGAAGGAGGTGATTTTCCACTGAGTAAATTATTTTCTGTGATTTATTTGCCAAAACAGCAGGGTATATGTTTGGAAATTCATAACCCCAAATCCACTGGGAATTTTTGTGCACCACTTGCGCATTAAGCTAATGATAATCACCCTAACAACATATCCCAAGGCCAGCTCCAGTGCATGTGTAGATTTTGAACTATGATGAAAAGTGCTCAAACTGATTTGAATTTATATTTCAAAATCTAAAGCTCAACTGAGTGAGGTGCAAAGGAGGAAGTTTGCCTTCTAGATTCACTGGTCACTACAAAATTGGTTTGGCATTTTTCTGATTTTTCTACGATTTTCTACGAATTTTTAAAGATCTCAGCGAATTAAACCTAAAAGATAGAATCTATTTTACGCAGTGAACCCTGGAAGTTTTGAATCTCTTACAAACAAGTCCCTGCATTTTGCACTCGGCCCCCTGGAAAGAGGTAGACGATGCAGTTTGGTCCCTGGGCTCGCCGGCGTGTTTACGCCGGCCAAACGGCGGCGAGACCGGGCCGGGAAAGTAGGGGGAAACGGAGAGGGGCTCACCGCGGTTCTTTTAAGCTAGGTCTCGAGGTCGGGGGTGGCCGGAAACGAGGTCAGCGACGGTGGCGGCGGCTCGGCTTGCTCCGGCGAGCGGCGACCGGCGATGTCGGGGTCGGAGAGGGTCGGGGAAGAGGTCGGTGAGCACCAGCGCGGCACGGTGAAGCTATTGGTGCCCTCGGTTCGGCCGGAGGAGGAGCGAAACGAGCTGTGCACGTGCGCGGGCGGCGGCGGAAGGCTCGGGCTTCTCCGGCGAGCTACGCCGACGGCTGTGGTGGAGGAAACGGGTCGGGGATTGGTCGAGGAGTGGCAGTGGAGGATGGGGAAGCTAGTGAGAGCCTCGGTTTGGCCGGAGGAGCAACGGAGAGGGCTGCCCACGAGAGCGAGCTCGGCGGCGGCTCTGCGGACTCCGGCGAAGGTTTTTCCGGCGTGGAAGAGAGGGGAACTGTTGGGGGCTTAAGTAGGAGTGAGAGGGGAGGAAGGGGATGCTCGGGAAGCACGGGATAGAGGCTGGGGCAGCTCGGTGAGCTGTCGCGGCGGCAGCGGCTTGTCGCGGCCGTGTTGGCGCCGTGCGCGGCGTCAGCGCGGCGCGCAGGCGTGCTGCAGGCGGCAGGCGCGCGTGGGCGAGGCGAGAAGACAGCGCGGGGAAGGAAAAAGCGACGCTCGAGCGCAAAAGTCGCGCATTGGACCGATGGGCAACGGCGGCGACGGCAAAATCCGGCGGTCCGCGGCGGCGACACGACGGCGAGCGCGGGAGTCAGCGCTACAGTGCGTCTCCGGTCATGCGACCTTGCCAGAAGCGTGCACCGCGTGCGGGGACATGCAACGGTGCCATTGGTCGGCTCAGGCGAGGCCAGACGGCGGCAGGAGCTTGCGGCGGCGGCGCGGCACGCGCGAGCGCGGCGTGAGCGACCCGTGAGCGCGCCTCGGCCGGGCAAAAGGTCAACTGATTGGCATGGTTCGAATTCCAAAATTTTGAACGTGCCTCGAAAATCTTCCAACATGAGAGTTGTTTAGAATTTCATGAGACACGTCCCTGCACTAGAGATTTGGAGAAAAAGTTGAAATTTTGGCCGTGATTCAAAAGGGGGTAATTCCGTGTTTTGAACTGAATTTCTGAAATTCGAGGGGCTAGATGGCAAAATTGGCCAAAGTGCGCAAAGAGGCAAAGTTCAGAAATGTGAAGATGTGCAACTTTGCTTTTTGGAGATTTTGATGTTCTGTGGTAAAATCTTGAGATTTGGCTAAGATTCCATTTCAGCTGTGAATTTGAATTGAAAAATTCAAATTCCAAGGTTAGGGTTTGAAATTTGAGATGCTTCCAAGCATTTTTAGGCCATGGTTTGAAAAGAGAAGTTTCTTGGTTTGACTTATACTCCAACTTTCACATTTGCACTTTTTCAAGTTCTTAGGAATTTTTCAAAGTTTTCTTATTGCTCCATTTAAATGGTTTTTGGCTCAATTTGAATAATTTTTCTCATTTTCTTTGATTTCTCTTTTGAATTATGCTTAGCTTAGCTTAATCATTGTTTTAGTGTTAATTAACACCAGGGGTGTTACAATGATAGTGTCTAATGATCATAAAATGAAACTTAATAGATTCATCTCGCAGTTTACACTCCATGTTGTAATTAGTTTTGTAATTAGTCTATGTTTAATACTCCTAATTCGTGTCTAAACATTTGATGTGACAAGTTTACTAAGTTTTTTCACGAACTAAATAGGGCATAGAGTACTCCTATAGGCTATATAGCCTGCTCATACAATGGCAGATAGAGAATGATCCATTTCTCTAATTTGCTTTTATTGTAGCAAGGAAAAACAGAAAAAAAAGAACTTGATGAGCTTGTCTCGTAAAGAAGTAATATGGCGATTTCTACTATACGCCAATTGCTGAACAATTAAGAAACAACGAGAGGCCTGAACTCAATATTGTTGCTTATGTACGTCCTAGCGAATATAGAAGGAACTTCAATTTTCTTCTTCTTAATATAAAGCTGTGTAGCCCTCCTGTGTATTCTTAAAAAAATGAGCATAGATACACAAACCAAGTGTCAGTTATTACTTCATTACTGTTTAAATTATTCATGTGGAAGTTTATAGAAAAACCATCACCATTTCGCCTTTTTGGTACGGTTCAGGGAAAACAACCACCAAATAGGAAAGTTCAGTTAGCCATGTTTTGATGGTTCAGTTCACGGATGAAGAAAAGTAGCCTATTCACCATTTTCTGCTTCATGGATCATTAATTAGTGAGTGCAAGGAAATCACGGAAGGAAAAGGTATTGCTCACTTATCTTCATGTGGAATTTCACCACCATCGTGTCTGCACGATTGGCAACGGCAACAACTCTGCAAAGCTTTCCAAAGTTACAAGGGATAAGTGAGTGACACCACCAATGATGGATCTGAAGTTGATATGGCACCATCAACTAATGAAAGGCAGCACCGTTTACTCCCTCCGTTCCAAATTATTAGTCATCCTGGATGCTATTTTGCGTATCTAAATTCATGACATCTTCTAGGAATCTAGACAAATACTTGTCTAAATTCGTGTATCTTCAATAAAACTGGTAAAAAGCTAGGATGACTAATAATTTGAATGGGGGAGTAGCATTCTACTCCATCCACTATGATCAGAGCTTGTCCCTTCCTTCATATATTAGTGGATGCCACGCTATCCTTAGTCACCATGACAGTATATATGATGCTGCATGCTCTCGGTTTTCAGAACAAGTGGCACGACCGCGCAGCCTGTTGGATTATAGGCGATCGAATTGACAGTTTTTCCTTATCAGCTTAGGTTTCTAGTATCAGTTTACTGTTGCACACGAAGAAGAAATAGGTCCATCCTTAGTCATAGTACAGTTTTTTTTCTTCATGGAAGATTCGCCTATTTTTACCCGGGTTTGATACTTTGATGGTGACTACTGTCTTTCTTTGGAGTAGATAGGCTGCGTGTATACCTGAAATGCAAGCAAGTTGCTATTGACTGTAGTCAGACATCTAATACGCCTGAAACACGAAGTTCACACAATTCAACCTACTGTATTGTATTTTTTGTATTCAGTAAGACAACTAATTAATTGCATGTACTAAGCTATATCAAGCTGCTAATACGAACTAAATTAGCATTACCAATGCAAGCACGAAAGTGATGGGCGATTGATGGGTGCCCTAATTCAGTTCTAAGCAGTAGCCCAGTGGTCAGCCTGCTTCCAGTGCAAGTTGCAAGCGTCTTTGACCCGAATTGCTTTGAAATCTTTAGACCCAGTTTCCATGCATGTTCAAATAATGCATGCATGTGTAGAGATAAGGGTCACGTCCAGCACAGTTTAATACTCATCTATCGGCATGCAGCAGCAATGCAACTCGATCAAATTACTTGGTGTGGATCCCAGCTTAGATGCTTGGTTGTTGCCATGCGCTGATGTCTTGCTGCATACAGACACAATTTCAGAAAATAGGGTGCGTCCAAAACATTTCCTAAAAAACACTATTTATCGACTTTTTCATATTCATCTCATCTCTCCTACTCACATCTCATCCCTCCTACTCACATAATATTATTAATCTACAATGTATTTTTGGGTCTACAGTATTTTTTTGAGAATCTTCTCCAATCTAAACACACTCAAAACTGGTGTGCGTACGACACAATATGCAGTGCAGTCAAATGCAAGCAAGCGAAAACCGTTCAAACATGGTCGAGTCAAAAATTAAGTGACGCAAGACAGCATTTTGTGTGTCCATGGAGACAAATGCTTCGACCGCATTATGATGTGATGTCTTATCATTGAGCTGTTAGTGGTTTACGCAAAGGATTGCCCGATTTGTCAGAGTTCGTACAGCCATTCTTTCTTTTAGGACATCTTGACTTGTGATGCAGTGCTAGACTGCTAGTGTTGTGCTTGTTAGGTGAGTGACGATTCGTATAAAAATGGCACTGGGTTCGTTTCATCAGCGATGTGTTTCTTTATGGGAAGAAAAATAAACGGCAGGAGTTGTTGCGAGGGTGCAAGTTTCAATGCGAGGTCCATGCAGAAAAGTACATGCATGCCGTCTTGTTGTGATGAGCGAGAATGCATGATTCTATCTTCTAGAAGTGGAACGAATTTATTTAGATATATATCTTCTATAGCTAGCTAGCTAGCAGGATAAAAGCTTATACTTACGTATTAGCCAGGTGAAGAAGCACTAATGAATGAATGGTCTTTGAGATCAGGTTGTTGACTGACAGCTCCAACAATCGTATTTACACAGTTGACAGTTGTAAAGGGACAAGCAGCAGAGAGACATTTAACGGCATATTTTTACTACATATGCTGATGTATGTAAAAGTAAGATAATGTGCTGAAACCATGCATTTTGTCATAACAAGGCCGCCGGGTTGATGATGGATTGGTCTGAGTTTTGACAATGTCGGCGTTGAATTACTCTGACTGGGAGACAAATCTTGAATGATGGTTCAGTTTGACAAGTACAGAAATACTGCAAGTCTTGAGCAGTCCATGCAGCCCTCCAGAAGCTCACACACACTAGACCAATTTGGTCTTAGTAGCTGAGTTTTAGTGGGTAGGAAAGAAAGAAAGACTTGGAAAGGCAATGAGAAGAATATATAGGTCGGGGAGCGAAGAGATGCTCTATTGCTTTGACCAAAGGGTCGCAATCAGATTTCTTATGCCGATCCGACCCTGTTCGATTGTTGCGGTCAAGTCCGACAGTGGATATAACAAGGCCCGCTAGAGTAACAGAGCTGGCAAACCAAGAGGAACCATCCTGTCATGCAAATTGCAATCACTAGTTTAAGTAGTTTAGTCAGTTGACAGATTGTCCGCAATTTGGGAAATGGACTTGTAAGTAGCAAGTGCTTCAGTTGTCTGACTAGAGGAGCGTCTAGAAGCTGCAGCCGCAAACGTTGCGTGTTCTGAGGAGTCAAATTCAGTCTCAGGCAGAGGCAGGCATACAAAATCATCCTAGCAGTCAATTTCGGCTCTGCAAATTTGGGAAATTTTGGCTCTGCAAATTACAGATTAAAGGCAGTGAATGAAACTGCGCATGGGGCCTATGGCTTGGAAAGGAACACGACGAGCTCCTAATACTATCCTACCTACTGCAGGATCCGAAAGAACAGAGGATTGGACAAGCAAGCACGTGGTGGTCTTGTGCTTGCTGCCTGTCTCTCTTCCAGCGGCAGCAACCCGCGAATCCAGACAGAAAAGCTCACTGTTCTCGAATTGCTGCACCCTCTCAATCAAGCGCCTTTTTTTTTTTGAAACAAAAAAAAATCACGCACCCTTTTTCTTTGAGATCAGATAGAGAGAGTGTTTTGGGGCCCATGCAGCTGCAGCCGATCAGGCCCATACTGCCTGCCCTCCCTATAAACGGGCCGTTAGAAGGCCATCCAAGAAGAATAAGAAGCAGCAGCACAATGGGCCGGCCACTGAAGCCCAACGGAGGGAGTAGATCTCGGATGCAGCCACTGCAGTTGGAATCCGAGGCACGGGTTAACTCCCCCATGCCCGGCGCTAAGCCCGTCCCTGTCGGCCAGGTGTTTGACCAAACTCCCCTTGGAGGGATCTGTTATGTTCTTGGCCAAACGACCGCCTTGGTCGTCTCCGATTAGCAGGTCCTGTGTCCTCCACACCACCGTTTCCTGGATCATTTCATGGAGGTTAGAGAGGAAGGTGTGGTATAGTGGCGCCGCCGACAATGCAACTCCTCCAAGCTTTTTTGGAGGGGGACCTGGCCGTCTGTCCAAGCTTTTTTTGGCCAGGGCGGGCGCACGTCACTGGCATTATTGGCCGAGCTCTGGAACGTGGGAGGTCGTCGGGTTCGGTGGAGCTGGAGAGGCTTCATGTCGACCTCAATCCCTTTGTTGCCAACCGGGTGCTACGGGGTGTGTAGACTTGGAGACGGCAGTTCGTTTCTACTGGTGGGCAGAGTCTAGGCCTGGATTTGACCATACACAGCTCGCCATAACATACATTGTGAGCCTGTTGTTTATAGATGGCAACTTTTCTCCGTTGTCGGAGTTTCTCATCAGAGTGAGGAGTCGAGTATCTTTGCATCGCTCTCTCTATCGTATGCTCATATCGGCTATGTCCGGGCGGGCAAGTTCTACTCGGTCATCCAGACATTTTATGAGATGGTTACGTCCGGTTGCCATGAGTTAGGTTCATAGGTGTTTTGGTTAAGAACTGTTGTTTTGATTTGATGCCAATCAGACAGGATCGAGATTGTAGAGAGGAAACTCCTGGCTGATTTGGGTGCTTTCCCTCAACACATAGGATCGAGATTGTAGAGAAACTCCAGTCTGATTTGGGTGCTTTCCCTCAACACATGGGTGCAATGCACTAGGTTTCTCTCTTTTTTTTTCACAAAGAATGCAATCCCTAAGCAAAATGAGTGAGAGAGAGCGAGAGGAGAGCTCTAGAGGGTGTAAGTATTCAAATGAGCCAAGAGAACCCTCCCACGCCGGTGACTTGGGTATATATAGAGGGGGCTCCAAAATCCAGCCACTGTGTTTCCCCGGACTATCTGTCGTTATGAGGCCGGACTGTTTGTCGTTCAACCCCAACGGCTATATCACATCAAAGCTATCAGAACTGACCGTTTTTCAAAACCGCGGACTATCCGCCTCACAAAGGTCGGATTTTCCATCTTTCAAAACAAATTTTATACATAACGGTTGAGTCCCCTATCCAGGGCTCAAAGTTGACCAACGAACTATTGGCCCCTGAGGGCCGAACTATCCGTCGTTCATGGCGACGACTGACTCATAGCCAGGACAGACCCTGTTTCAATTTAAAAGTTAGTGGCAGACAGTCTATGGCCAGGGGCCGTACTGTCCGCCGTTCAACATTTTCAACCATACAGAACTTGGCAAGTTTTGTCCGTTTAAGAATAACTGTCCGCCACACAAGGCCGGATAGCTTGTTATAAAAGCGCATTTAGCTCTCTCAAGACTTGATTTTTTCTTAGTCTATCTTTAGCACTCTTTCAACCTATATGCATACAACACAAATGTTTGAGCAATGTGGCACTATAGACTTGTCAAACAAATGAAATTAACCCCTCTTGATAGTAACACTATCTAGCCTATTAATCTGGTCAATTGACCCCTCTAATCACCTCTTGACCGGCAAGTTAAAAGCCCTAACATATACCTTTCCCTTGAGCTCTTCAACATTTTGTAACCATATACTTCAAGGCTTCATTCGTACCATTACCATGATTTATCTTCCCATCTTTGTGACTAACCTAAACTTATATTCTTAAAAAGTTGTTAGTCCACAAAGTATTATCATTAATTACCAAAACACTAAACTTAGGGGCTAGATGCTTTCAGGCGCACAGGTTCTTCACGTCAATCAGCGGGTCTTTCAGATGGCACGAGACATTGACTGGTGGTGTCATGGACGGGGTCAATAGCGACGCAACGGGGGGGCTGCCACAGACGACATTGGCGTGTGAGCGGGGAACGACGGCGCCTCAAGAATGATCTTCACTATTTATCATAAATCAAAGACATTAATAATAAACCATGAGGGGAGACAGGTAGAAATATCAAATTACAACTTACTTCTTTCTTAAAGTTAATTAGAACAACAAAGAAGCAGAACTGCTACTGCTTGTCTGCAAGAAGTTGTTTACTATTACTGAGGATCTTGATGAAGTTGTCATGCTGGAGAAAATCGATAAGTCACTTGAAGGGTGTGATGTTGACAATGGAGTTTTCTCATTCAAATTGCCCTCACGGTCACCTGATTCATCATACACATACAATTCGATCTAATTCTAAGATGCACAACTCTTCAACAAGGCACATGTAATTGGAACACTGCAACTGCTGATCAGAAAGCTGATTTTGGAGAAGTAATCAATCCATTTTCGCGGGTTTTATTACTTGGACCCTATGGTTTATAGCAACCAAGGTGCATCAGATGTTGTCGTAGCTTTACGCTACAATGAGTTCATTCCATATTAGACTTTCACCACGAAGATCTATCATCGGAGCAGTGATGCTCTGTATCGATGATACCATAATAGTTAATTGCACTCTTGGTGTTGTATCTGGTAGTAAGATACTAAGTGAAGCAGAAAGAACTAATATGATTATTCAACTCGCTTAGGTGCACTTATACTATGGTGTAGAAGAAAATAGTGCTACATAAGATGTCGGATATGGATTTACATGAAAAGTACAATTGTGTCCTGGTAACTGTTAGAGAAGAGTCCGAGTTGATACAAGAATTGCACTGAAGAAGCTTAAGGCATGGTTTGATGTCTCTGTATGTGCACTTGTAGATGCTAACCTAGAAGATTTTCATATTTTGTGCACTTACATGTTTGGCTTAATAAATCATGCTTATAACATCTTATCTGTTACATTGTCGACTTAGTTTAGATTGAGGTTTTCCACACTGGCATTGGAAAGGAAGATAGCATTAAATGCTACAAAGTTAAGAAGTTGGATAGTTCATGTAAAAATGATCTCCTTAAATTGAACCTATGGAGGAAGAAACTTATGCGACTGTCCGTGGTGGGTATAAAAGCCGATATTGAGTATGTCGTGGAAACTCGTAACTTGGAAGAATACATAGGGGAGAGAGTATGGTCAGTAATAGGCAAGTTAACTGCTTCTTCGGAAGAAAAGTTGCGTCAACTACTGGTGTGCACATACGAAGCTCTTATTATGCCACACTACCATGGCAGATCACTCCTTATTGTGTCTATCTATACCATCTCATATGTCTTTTACTTGTATGAATTTTTATGAAGGATGGAGGACACCCCTATTTGTAGGATATCATGACTCATGTAGTGGTGCCATATGTCCACCTTTCACACTAATCTCCACCAAATATCTAACTATAGAATTCTCTTCATTCTCATCTACTTTTTTTTTATATTTCTACCATGCAAAAAACTATCATGCTTCTAATTTGTTCCATACTTCACCATGAAGCTGGCAACTATGGCTCACACATATTATCCAATCCTTTAGAAACTTTCTACTTTCCGCGATCTTTATCCTCATGCCCATCAAAGTTGTTGTATCTTCCACAACATTATAGAATATTTCAAATATGCATTATATATTCTCAACATTATCCAACAAAATAATATTTTTTTATGATTTAATGGACGATACACCTATACTATACTATATTAATCAGTAGCCTTATACCTAAATTGGTGTGTGATAATGTTGAAACCTATAGAAATAAGTGTCCCTCCCTAAAGATGACACTAATGTTAAGTGATACAATCATGCACACTAATGGACAATATAAAAATATTAGACGTGTCACATCTAGCATTGGAGTTCTGATGCAAATTATCGTGATGGATTTATGGCATGATATAGAGGCCTGATCAAATGTTGGTTGAGGATTGGTGCATAGACTAATGGCTTGATTGCCATGCTTGTCTCTTGTTTCCTAACAAGTTGCAACAAACAAATGAAAAGACAAGAGATGTAGAACAATTTATGGTTGCCTAAGGGCTTGTTCGGTTCCATCGGAATTCAATCCGGCCCGGGAATGATAAATATAATAAGAAATTTATGATAAGCATAATAAGAAGCCAGGATTCATTCCAGGTCGAGAGCTAATTTACTCACAATAGTGGCACCAAAAGACCGAAAATCAATCCACTTGTTGTATCTATCATGAGTAAAATTAATTTTGACCCGGAATAAATCCCGGTCTCTAGCTATACCTACCATGAATTTCTTATTATATCTATCATTCCCGGCCCGGATTGAATCCGAAGAAACCGAACAAGCCCTAAGTGTCTTGAAATCCTATTTATATAGGAACTAGTCGTAATTAGGGGCCCTTGGTAGTTGGGGGCCTTGTGTCATCGCACAGGAGGGTTTTGAAGGTTTTCATGAATTTTGAAGCTTGCTATGCAATTCTGAATGTGTTGTCCGAGTTATGCATAGCTTTTGTTGTTGAATCGGTGCTGTCAACGCTGGTCCTAGAGGGGGGCGAGAGGGGCGGCCCGCCCGGGCCCACAAAATTCTAGGAGCCCCATCCCATGTACGTATATTTATGTATATAATATCTCTGTGTATACGTATCAGTATTAGTTAGGTGAATGTGATTATGTGAAACATCGGACGTGAACGTAAAAGCAAATTGTCGTATATATGACCTGGCCACAGCGAGCCCGTGACTCCTCGATTCCAAATCCAATTTCCAATCTATCATGTGTGTCCTTTTCGGACTCGACGACAGCCACGAGAGATCACCCATCGCCGGGACGACAACGCCCTACTGCCGACTTGAGGGTCGCCCCCTGCCAGCGACTCTCGATCGTCATGCACTCCTGCTGCAGTGCTAGTATGCTATGCTGCCGACTCGATCGCCTGTTTGTTCATTGTCTCCGTGATCATGAGCCCTGCATGAGGTTAGTTCTGGTTAATCTAAATTTGAAAACCACCAATCAGTCATCAGTCCAACTCCTATATCGAAGCATATCTGACACATGGATCATTTCCCTTTTAATTTTGTAGCACACGAGTACAAGACAAAGGAAGAAGAGAAAGCAAGAAAATGAGTTTATACGCACAGTCACAAAGAGGAGCCCTCGATAAGTTTTTTAGCAGAAATACAAGCACTGCAAGAAGTCCAGATGAATTGGCTATAGTCCCCCTGGAAGAACATCCTAATATTAACCCTAGAAAATGAGGATCACGTCCCTACAATGGCATCAAAGGAAAGAAGCTTTTCAATGTTGGAAGTTGTTGAAGAATTATTTGAGATCCAAAATGTCTCAAGAAAAAATTAAATGGTTTAGCAATTTTAAGCATAGAGAAAAAAAGTATTGGATGCGATTGATGTTGATAACAAAGGGCTCCTGCACCGGGCCCAAAAATCTTAGGACCGTGGCTGGGTGCTGTGCTAGGTTGTTTTTTCCTCAAATTTGTTAGACCATCATCGTAATAAATATTAGCACTGTCAGTCTAATCTTATCCAGGAGATTTTCCGCTATGGCCCCAGTCGATGCTGACGACCGACGAAGCTGACGTGAAGGTCCCAGAAACAGAAACCTGGGAAGGGATGGGAGAAAGATCAGCGTCCAGCGAGATGTGTCGTGTGCCCGTGGCAGAGATCGATTGATCGTCGCCGATGGCCGTACGTGCACGTCGCCGCCGGTAGGTGTCCCCGTCTCGGGGGTGGCCGGTGGCTGAGGCTGCACCGCCCACCAGAGATCGACGCTGCTACATATATGCTGACCTGACCTGCTGCACTGGGGTCGGTATAGTACGGACTTTTGCCGCTGACCAACGGCGCTAGTCCCGTCGTCGATCTTCGTCTCATTGCATTGGTCCACGCATGCAGCCACGTGTTAGAAGTCGGCATGGTCTAGTACTGCGGGCTTGGAACTATCATTGGGTCACTAGACAAAGACATCAGCTTTTAGGCCCTCCACAGTGGGGCATCGACACCCGGTGCCCAAATAGGAGAGAGAAGGCTACGGGCTGCGCTCCTACCACTGTGCTCCCACCACTGTGTGATATGATATCCACGCTAAAAAATAGGAGCGGAGCAAGTACCTGCCCCGATGCCTACTCGTCCACGGGCATGCATGAGGGCATGCAAAGATAAAGAGCAGTACAATCCGGCTATTTTTAGAAATATATTTAATTGATTAGTGGGTCGATACGAAGGAGAAAAGCCGATGCCTGCCACTGTGCTTAGGAAGTCCGATGCCCATTTTTCTTTGTGGGACCCAGTTTTGCTTTTGAGAATAGCTCCCCACCGTGGAGGGCCTTGTTTCTCTTGTTGTTTTTACACGTACCTGAATGGCGAGCTCTCTCTAGCTCTGACGAGAGACCAACAGCAGCTAGCGTCCTGAGTTTTGACCGTCAAAAGTCGGTGCAAGCAGTTAATCACTGTGCATTGTAATGTTTTCTTGAGCTTCAGATTTCCTCCGGCCTTTACCTTATCTCTCTTCTGCTCCTGATTCACCAACGTAATTTTTTTTTTTTTGCAATGGAAACGAGCCAATTGCCATTTGGCCGAATTTGTCACCACTTCAGGAAAAGGCAGTACATGGACGTGAACAGAAACCTAATAAACTTGCAAAGGAACAAAACTATTGGAGGAGTAGAGGCTTCTGCAACTGTCGTCCAGTTACTCGATCACAAAGCCTCCATATTCCATTTGGTCTCCACATGACATGCATCCACTGCTTCTGACGTGGAACATCCAATGAGAGCCCCGCAACCTGGAACAGATTCTTCCTGCTTTTCAATAGAGGTTTGTAGTATATTCTGACGATTCATTCGTTGCTGCTTTGCAAAAAGGATTGGTCTGTAAAACAGAAACAAAGCAGCAGAAAAAGATGTTGGTGACAACCGGAAGAATGGCAGGGTTTGTGTCAACGCGCGTACACGCACACGTAGCCACAAAGTCGGCTGATGGATGGATGGAATTTGGTCGCGCCGATCACCCCTATCAGGATAACTAATGACGTATGTACTATGGAGGGTTACAGGTACACCAAATGCTTCTTCTTCTTTTTTAACCATTCATTCATTCATTCACAGCGTGGCACGTTGGGTAGGAGTAGCTGCAACAGGTGAAACGGATAACGTGATCTTCATCAAAATCGACAATAATATCCATTTCTTCAATTGAGCAAGAATCTATCGTATTCTCCATTGCTTCAAACGGATAACGTGATCTTCATTAAAATCAATGCACTGAATCGACAATCTCCATTGATGTTTTGGGTTTTTATTTATATTCAGATAAGGAAGGAGATGATGGACGTGAATAGAATGGATTCCAATAAAATCAGCGAGCAGCTGACAAAAACGGAAGCTGAATGGAATTCCAATTGAGCAAGAATCTATCTCATTATTCAGAGATTACGTATATTCTGCCGTTGATCCTGTGACTGTCTGTGATATCCTATTCATTTCTTTCCTTTCGTTTAATTTCTTTCCTTGCTGCTAGGATGAATAAATCAATTAATATTTTATTTAAAAGTAGTAAATCCAATTGCATTAGGAATTGCGCGAGGGAAATGGGGGCGCGAGATGACGGTCGCGATCTTTTTCCCCCCTCGAGAGCCCTCCGTCCTTTGCATCGCAGCCGTCCGCTCGCCACGCGTACGGCCTTGATCCCACGCGGCAACCGACGCAACCGCCGGAGATGGACACGATCGATCGATCGACAAGAAGAAAGTCCCCTGGGTGGCTGCCTATATAAAGCCGGGGCGGCCTCACTAGCTACCCCAACCATCATCGATCAACAAGCAAGAGCACACACAATTAAGCACAGCTAGCAAAGGAAGCGCACGATCGAGCGAGTTTTCTGGAGAGGAGAGATCTTGGACGACACGAGTAGCATCATCATGGGGCCGAACATGTCATCGGCGGGCAGCAAGCAGCAGCGGGCGGCGAAGCGGGCGTACGTGACGTTCCTGGCGGGCGACGGCGACTACTGGAAGGGCGTGGTGGGTCTCGCCAAGGGGCTCCGTCGCGTGCGCGCGGCCTACCCGCTGGTGGTGGCCGTCCTCCCCGACGTGCCGGAGGAGCACCGCCGGAAGCTGCGCGCCCAGGGCTGCGTCGTCCGCGAGATCCAGCCGGTGTACCCGCCGGAGTCCCAGACGCAGTTCGCCATGGCCTACTACGTCATCAACTACTCCAAGCTCCGCATCTGGGAGGTAAGTACATATATCTCTTTGCTTGTAACCATGCATATATTCATCATTAATTTGATGATCGATTGGCATTTTGATTTGTTACATGCATGTATAAATGAAGTTCGTGGAGTACGAGCGCATGGTGTACCTTGACGCGGACATCCAGGTGTACGACAACATCGACCACCTGTTCGAGCTGGACAAGGGCAGGTTCTACGCCGTGATGGACTGCTTCTGCGAGAAGACGTGGAGCCACACGCCGCAGTACAAGATGGGCTACTGCCAGCAGTGCCCGGAGCGGGTGGCGTGGCCGGAGCATGAGGCGGGCCCCCCGCCGCCGGCCTACTTCAACGCCGGCATGTTCGTGCACGAGCCGGGGCTGGGCACGGCAAAGGACCTGCTGGACGCGCTGGTGGTGACGCCGCCGACGCCCTTCGCCGAGCAGGACTTCCTCAACCTCTTCTTCCGCGACGTCTACTCATCCATCCCGCCGGTGTACAACCTGGTGCTCGCCATGCTCTGGAGGCACCCCGACAAGGTGGGCCCGCTGGACGAGGTGAAGGTGGTGCACTACTGCGCCGCGGGGTCCAAGCCATGGAGGTACACGGGGCAGGAGCCCAACATGGACAGGGAGGACATCAAGACCCTCGTCGCCAGGTGGTGGGACATCTACAACGACGACACCCTTGACCACGACGTCGACCAGCAGCTGGCCAGGCAGCCGCTGCGCCAGGCGATGGCCGACTCCGGCGCCACCGCCAACTACTTCCCGGCGCCATCGGCAGCCTAATTCTAATAAGGCAGCCTGCGCCGTGCGTGTTCACCTTCGTTCGTCTCTACTACTACTAGTACTGGCGGACCGGCCGGGGCGCACAAATTAATTAAAGGCGGCGTTTTAGTTATAATAATATGGATTATTATTAGCGGTGTAGCTACAGGTTTTGGTATTGTAGATCATCATCAGTACTACTGTTCAGACATTGTTCAGTACCCCTTTAGCTACCTAGCTCAGGTTATGACTCAAAAGAGTTTGGTTGGGTCTACATGCACTTTGAAGCTTTGATAAATAAATATTGTCAGTCCTTTATTATTATGTTTGCAAGTTTTCAAAAATATCGCTCTGTCTCTAGGCCGAATTCAGCAAGTGTACGGCTTCCTGGCCGGCCAGGGACGAAGATATTGATGGAAACAGCTTGCACCTTTTAGTAATTCTATAAAATAAGAGTAAGCTAGCTAGCAGCCCAGGGTCGAGTAGGATTTGATTTTGTCTTCATTTTGAAAATCTGCCGTCGATTAGCTGAGCTGACACGAAAACAAAACAAACAAAATCACAGTTAAGAGGGGACGAGACTAGGTCAATACGAGCAGCTGGCGACTTTATATTTTTTTTAAACAAAAAGAAAAAAAAACCACCAAAGTGATGGATCGACCGAGGCGGAGGAGGGAGGTGAGGATGGGACAAGAATTAAGCTAGGAAAAACAATTAAGCTAGCAAATGGGTGGGCTGAAATTCCAACGAACGACACATGTACATACAGTATTCATACATCAACTGCACTGCACTTAATCAACAGTATATATATAGGAGTACAAGAAGAATAGCAGCAGGAGCTGCACGAGAGTACGAGACATCCATTGCAATGCAATACGATAATCCGTATCACATTGACATGGGGGAATCCTCTCATCGTCTGCGGCACCGGCGCACGCTCTCCTCCACGCTCGTCGACGATAGCGTCGCCGCGGCGGCGGCGCTCGTGGAAAAGTGGCACCCCGACCTGCAGGCGGCCTCCCTGTTCCTCCATCCCGACGCCGACGACGAGCCCCAGCGGTTCCTGCGCGCCGCCGCCGACCTCCACCGAGCCATGCTCTTCTTCGCCCACGACGCCACCACCAGCGCCGGCGGCCACGGCCTCGTGGAGGCGCAGGCGCTGCTCCAGACCGCCATGCGCAGGCTCGACCTCGAGCTCCAGCTCCTCCTCCGAGACGAGCAGCAGCTGGGACTGGGACTGGGAAAGGGAAACATCATCCGCGCCGTCGCGGACGCCATGATGGCCGCCGGGTACGGCAAGGAGTGCGTGTCCACGTTCAAGTCCCGCCGCCGCGCCGCGCTTGCCGCCGAGCTGCAGAGCCTGCTCGGCGGCCTCTCGCCGTCGTCCGCCGGCGACCAGTTCCACAAGCTGAGCTGGGACCAGCTGGAGGACGCCGGCGTGATACCCACCTGGGTCGCCGCGGCGCCCGTGGCCTTCGACTCCCTCTTCGCGGCGGAGAAGGACCTCTGCGACGCGGTGTTCGAGGCGCCCGTCGCCGAGGCGGTGTTCGCCGCCGTGGCTGCGGACCAGGCGGCGAGCCTCGTGGGCGTGGCGGAGGCCGCGGTGGCGCGGGCGAGGCGCGCGCCGGAGCGGCTGTTCCGGGTGCTCGACGTCCACGACGCCCTCACCGAGTCGCTCCCGGCGCTCCTGTCCGTGTTCGGGGACAGCTCCGAGGTGGCCGGGCGCGCCGCCCTCGTGGTGGCCAAGGTCGGCGAGGCCACGCGTGGGGCCCTCACGAGCCTCGAGGCGGCCATCCACAAGGAGCCCACCAAGGCCACGGCGGCCGGCGGCGCGGTGCACCCACTGACACGCTACGTCATGAACTACCTCGTCTTCCTCGCCGACTACCAGCAAGGCCTGGCGGCTCTGCTCACCTGCGACGACGACGGCGAGGACGACGACGAATCGTCGTCATCGCCGGGG
Source organism: Digitaria exilis (assembly GCA_015342445.1). Classification (NCBI taxonomy): domain Eukaryota; kingdom Viridiplantae; phylum Streptophyta; class Magnoliopsida; order Poales; family Poaceae; genus Digitaria; species Digitaria exilis. Next base: position 110,264 of record JACEFO010001042.1, read on the forward strand.
CCGAGGGGAATAATAACAACAATAATCCAGGAGCGTCTAGTGCGGGCACTGCTGGGGAAGCTGGAGGCCAAGGCCGGGAGCTACAAGGAGGTGGCGCTGAGCTACCTGTTCCTGGCGAACAACACGCAGTACGTGGCGAACAAGGTGGCCGGCAGCGGCAGGCTGCGGGGGATCCTCGGGGAAGGCTGGGCGGAGGAGCAGGCCGCCAAGGCGAGGGCGCACGTCGACGTCTACGTGCGAGCGGCCTGGGCCAAGGTCACGGCCGCCATGGCCTCTTCCATGACGACGACGACGACGACGCCGGGAGGAGGAGAGGCCGCCGGCGTGGAGCAGGCGGTGATGGCGGCGGTGGGCATGCAGGACCAGTGGGTGGCGGCGGACGAGGACACGGCCCACGCGCTCAGGGCAGCTGCCACGGCGGCGGTGGTACCCAAGTACAGGATGTTCTACCGTCGGTACGGCGCGGCGGTGAAGCTCACGCCGGGGGACGTGGCAGCCATGATCGCCGCCCTCTTTACCGGGCCGGCCTCCAAATCTAACAAGGACGGCGACCACACGCGTTTGTAGCAACTCTTTTTTTATATAAAAAGAAATGATACTACTTGGTTGATGATAAAACCGTAGAATATTACTGGAGGGGAGAAGCCGGCCGCCCGGCTCTCTTTGCTACTCTATTGCTGTATCGTATTCATATCATAGATAGGTCATCAGCAAGGTAAGCTGTCTATTTTTTTTTTTGTAATCGAAAAGCCTGCGCCTTGCCTTGTCCACCATTCATCATGCAACAAGGACAACCAACGTATACACATCAAAACGCATAGCCTGATGATGATAAATTAAATGAAGCAACATCGTACAGCTCTATTGGTTTGTTTCTTTTGCACCTCCAGAACAAAAGAAAACAGTGCTCAACAGCTCATCCATCGTTGAACTAGCAACTTAATAAGCTTGACAGCTCCCCATCCGACAGCGACGTGGGTGCAATTTTGACCTGCTGTACCACAAAGCCGGCCTCCTGGCAAGCCTTGTGGAGAAGCTCTACCTGCGCTTCCCCATCTGGGCACAGGGCAACCACCGCGCCCCCACTGCCGGTGAACTTGGATGCCGCGCCAACGCTGCGTGCCACCTCCACCATCTTTATGTTCACCGAACCTAGTACATCATCTCCAAACATTTCCCTACAATGACAACACAAATTACCAAACAAGACCCACGTCAGTCGTACCTTGCCAACTTCATTTGCCTCCCAAAAGCACATGTGCTCAGGTAAACTTACCTTCGCAGATCAAAGTTCCTATTCATAAGCCTGGCAAGCTCAGCATAATTCTTCTGCAGCAGAGCCCTGTGGCCATCAAGCGCTAGCTGAGCTACTTCCTCCATACGTAATATTATAAACTCATCACCATCGAGCCATCTTCGCCTAACAGTGCTGTGGACCTATATTATAAAACATATAGATTGCTGTTAATTTGGAGGGCTGAAACATCTCAATCTTATTTTGTGGTGGCATCATAAAATTTGAGCATGAGCTGTAGTTTATTGATTCTATTCAGTAAGAACCTTGCCAGAGTCACTGGGGTTCTCTGCATAGATGAGGTATAGAGGAGGAAGCAGATTCACATCCAAAGGTCTGTATATGCCATGACCCAGCTTGTCCATATGCTCCTTGCTAAAATCCTGAGTAAAACAGATTGAAACATTAACAAATATAGTTCACACTAGCTAGCAGCACACATGCTGTATGCATGCGAGCTTAAATGCCAATAATGAATGTTTGTATAGCTTACCATATAAACCAGTCCCCCATAAACCTGTGCCACTCGGTCCTGAAGTCCAGCAACAATTCCTAGCTCTTTCTCAGCATCGAGAATCAAATTAGGTCTCAATTCAACTTTTATTAAATGTCTGACATCATAGAAGTCAAGAAGGCAGCTTAGAGCAGCACAAACGATTGCGCTTGAACCAGATAGCCCAGCCTACAGAACAAAAGTGTCAAGATACAATTAATCTCCAACTCATAAGCATGTCAAGAAAATGTTGTAGCTAGGACTTGTCTACAACGCTTCATGAAAATATTGTTAAAAATATTCTATGTCAAGTCGCCATTTTTTATTGATAATGTTCACAAAAATATTGCAAAAAACTTTTCATGTTGCCACTTTTTTTTACGGATAATGCCATCTTTCCACCACCAGCTATCCCACATACATCACATGAAATAGGCCAATATGCAATGGAATAGAAGAGGCGAACAAAGGAAGTGGGATTTCGATCATTTACCTGTCGAGGAATATTAGTATCGTACGATAAGGTGAAATTTTCAGGTTTTAGACTGATATTATTTTGGATACAGTGATTGTAGAAAACTTTACATATAGCCATCAGCAACCGAACGCCTCCATAATATCCTTCACTTTGCAAACGACTCACCTAGCAAAAAGGTAAAGGAATTAGTACTGGCACTATTATTTGTTTAAATAATGATAAGGCCTAATTAACTGTCTTGATGTTTCAGTAACATTTGTCCGTGAACATATATTTTCTTAGCCAAAATGGAAAATGATTCCAAGTGTCTTGCCCTTGTACGCAAGGGTTAGGGTTTAGGGTTGCCTTGATAATATAGGCTCACTCCGTTAGTGTTAGGAAGATAAGGCTCATTTACATTGAAAATAATTAAAGAAGAAATTTATTCCGATTTTTCAGAAATATAGCTTTTCTGTATCATAAGTTTATTTGTTTTCAGCATGTGAGGGGTGGGTACTCTGAAGTTAAAATTCATAAAGAGAATTAGATATATAACAGCGCAACTTGTTCCTATACAACACAAATGGATCCAATAGATAGAAAATGTGCACAACAAAGATGTGCAATTACATTCTATGATTGGGTTTGTTTGACGATATGAGAAAAATCAGTAAATCACAGTACTTGATCTATTGCAATGAAGTCATTCAAATCATGCATGATCATCTTGCCCCTGGCAATTGGTAAAGAAATGAACAATAAATAAAGCTTATGGTATGTCATCAGCAGGAGGGAATGCAATGAAATATAGTGTGTGTAATGCTGGATGACAAGGTTGTATGACTTAAATCCCAAGGAAGATTTGGCCAAAAGAGGCCTAAATAAGATTTTTTAAAAAAAAAAACATGAGAACATATTTTTTAATTATGTTTTCAGGAATCAGATCAAAACAAACCCTACAGCACAAGCAATTGGCTGACTCCATCCGCTCAACATAAAGCAATTCCAAAAAGAAGAGATTTGTGAGTTAGTGCCCTGTTCTGCTAGTTATGCAGTGTGCCGCGAAGCATTAGAAGGATCAGCTAGCAAATATAAAAGGCACTACCCCTCCTTTGTAAGTGCCAAGAAGTCTAAATGAATAATTCAGTTGAAGAATATTGTTACTCCATCTTTTTTTTTTTTTTTGAAGAATATTGTTACTCCATCTGGATCAACTCCTCGGAGGTAAGGTAACTCAGCACTGCTGCAAGTCCGGGTTATCAGATCAAATACTCTACTCTAGCTGCTTGCTCTTGTTCTTTTGGTATCCATGTTTAGCGACCCTAATCTTGATGTAGAAACAATAATCCTCCCGCTTATTGTAAATCTCCACCGACAGAATGGGAGGACAGACATATCGATAGATGCGTACCAAGAAAGAGAAGAGATGAGGAGCGGACTTACGAGGTGGGGCAGGGAGGGGAAGGCGACGAGATCGTGGTGCGGGTGCGGCTGGATGAGCAGCTCGGGGGAAGGGCGGAGGCGGACAGTGGCGTAGAAGTCGGTGAAGGCGAAGGAGAGCGCCCTGCCTCCGTACACGTCGCTGGGATTTCCCAGCAGTCCCACGCGCGCGTACGCGCGCCGCTCCAATCCCATCTCCGCCTCCGTCGCCGCTGCCATCTCCTCTCGTCTCGTCTTCCACGGACGATGACTCTAGCTAGATTCAGGGAGGTCAGTTAAGCTGTCTCTCTCTAGTGCTGTAGTGGGGAGAAGACAGAAGAAGAGTCTGGGCCGCTAGGTGGGCCGGTGGGCCGGCTGGTGTACGTCAATTAGGCTGGCTCACTATACCACAGCCCTAAGATAGCAATTCATTTGGGATTCCTCAAAAAAAAAAGCAATTCATTTGGGTTGGTATAAATACCCTAAAAAAATTAGGTCGGTATAAATCGTTTTAGCGTCCGAACATGGATAGATGCTGTCCCCCTCTTCCCTCTATGCGTTGCTGAAAGTGACGTCAGGATAAATTTACACCAACCGATGGGTTTATATTGACTACCTTCTAAAGTTTTTATCGACTGATGGTTGGATGAGATCATTGAATGGAACCAAAACAAAATGAAATCTAATTTAACCACATTGGCCATACATGTATTCATCACGGCATTGATTATATTCTGTAGTGCAAACCCAGACGGTTACATTGAATTGTATCACAATAAATAATATATTACACATATCCTAACCACATGTCCTAACTAAATATAACTCATGTTAACATTTATCAGCGTCGCAGCACTTTGACTTACCCTGCACACCCCTTCTAGAAGTTCCTGTAAACCAAAACTGGCATGCAATTAGTGGCATCTTTCAAACTCATTCTCAAAGCAAAGAAACAAAGATAAAATTAGGTTCTGGTGTGGGTTTGAATAGTAGCTAAAGTAATAATAATTTATCTAGTTGATTTGTTTGATAGACCAAAGTAATAATTAGTTTTAGATCGAGCCGACATCGTATTAATAAGTTTTTCGATCATGAGCTGAGTTGGAGTAGTAGATCGTTGACCTCAAAATTCTTTTTAGCCTACTTGCATTGCTGCAATTACCTCAACTCATCACAGCAACTAAAGAAGTAATATGGCACCAATTAATAGCCGTCCGCCTCATTGTGTGGTAGTACTAGTTGCAGTTTTAATTTGTTACTCGTCGTCGCCGTCGCCCTACGTTACTTTGTTTTCATCGAGCTAGCTCTGACAGTGGCTCGCGCACACAGGAGTCTCGAGTATCGTGGTTTGCGCTAGGTCAACATCATTGCCGTTAAGAAAACTTTCCTTATCGATAGTAAAACGAGCATATATACAAACAAATATTGCCGTGCTCAGACGTTTACCAAGCATAGAAAAGATACATATACAGTGGCAAGGCACGTGCTCTCTGCATACAGAGATAATAGTAGGACTACGGGTCGGTACTTGGTACAGTGATATATGCTGATTATTTCGGTAGTGCCGGGAGTAACCAATGCAATGCACACAGACAGCAGAGATCGTCGGCGCAAGATGCTCCGGTTGCTAGTCGTCTCCGGCGTGGCCGCCGCCGTAGTGTCGATCCAGCTTATTCTGCCGTCCCTCCTGGTCGTCGTCCTTCCTAGATGGCCGTTCTCGGCCAACAAGCAGCCACCGCCGAAATGCGTGGTGTTCAACTTCGGGGACTCCAACTCCGACACCGGGAACCTCGCCGCCGGCGCCGGCGTCCGGCTGCACCGGCCCATGGGACGCAGCTTCTTCGGCAAGCCCAGCGGCAGATACTCCGACGGCCGCCTCTACATCGACTTCATCTGTACACTACAATTCTCGCTTAATTCATTGATGGACCTGTCTGGAACATATGCATATGATACCATATCGACGATAGATCACTACAATTAATTCTCTGCGCTCAGGTGAGAGGCTTGGGCTGGATCACCTGAGCCCGTACCTCGAGTCGTCGGGCGTCAGCTTCCGCCACGGCGCCAACTTCGCCGTCGCCGGTGCAACCACCGGAGGCGCCGCGGAGGGCACGCCGTTCAGTCTAGCCACACAAGTCAGGCAGTTCCGACACTTCAGGAGGCGCACGGCGAGCCTCCGCCGGCGAGGGCTCGGGTCCGGCATCGCCATGCTCGAGTTCCACAACGCCGTGTACACTTTCGACATCGGCCAGAACGACCTCCAGGCCGCCTTCACCGCCGGCCTCTCCTACCACCGTGTCGTCGACACCATTCCGGCGATCGTAACACGGATCAACAACGCCGTCACGGTACCATTGCATTATATTTTCATCCTCTCCAGCAGCAAATTAAAATCAACGGTCGCCTGTCGTGACAGATGGTACACGAGGCTGGCGGGCGCAAGTTCTTGCTGTACAACACGGGGCCGCTGGGGTGCCTGCCCAGCATGCTGGCGCGGTGGTCGCGGCGAGGCGGCGGCGGCGGCGAGCTCGACGGCGCCGGCTGCCTCGTCGAGCTCAACGGCGCCGCCAGGGCGTTCAACGAGCAGCTGGGACGCCTCTGCGGTGAGCTGCGAGGCAAGCTCGCCAATGCCACCGTCGTGTGCGTCGACATGTACACCATCAAGTACGGCCTGGTGGCCAACCACACGGCGCACGGTTTCAGTGACCCGTTGATGGCGTGCTGTGGCAGCGGCGGCCCGCCGTACAACTACAGGGCTGGGGAGACGTGCGGGAGCCCCAAGGTGAAGGCGTGCGCCGACGGTGACCGTCGCATCAGCTGGGACGGCCTGCACTACACGGAGGCAGCCAACAGGGTCGTCGCCGACGACATACTCTCGGCGGAGTACAGTGACCCTCCGCTTCAGCTGCAGACGCTCTGCGCCTCCACAAGCTGACACCAGCAGCTACCTCTAGCATTGGTGGATCGGATTTCAAAATGGTTGGTTACTGGCTGTTAGTGCCAATACACACCACACAGGCAGGCATGTAACAAACACCTCATGCATCAGACTCGCCTAGTGTAGAAAGGTTTACTCTGAAAGGAGGAAACCCTGTACCAAGATCTGCTACTGATCATAGGCAGTTAGGAGTAACATGACCAGACAGCATTTGAATGCCGATGATCCCATGAATGCCTTTCGCCACTGCTGTTGTATGAATATAATAAGACCACCATCTCCGATAACTAGCAGTCGTGGTTAGAAACAACAATCAAGTAGTACATAAACAGAATCATTATGCTGGAGTACCTGCAAACCGAGCAACTGATCCGAGATGAGATAGTACCAACATAATGACCAATGGGAGACTCTTATTACTCTCTTCCCATTCTGCACCCCATCTCCCGGGAGTTACATTTAGGACTAACATTCTAACCATTACAAACAACATAGCACCGATCCTGATTTCTCTAATTATTATTGCTAATACACCCATAAATCACAATAACTTACAGGATTAACCTACTTGTACACCACTTAAGTACAATTTGGACCAGGCAGCAGCTACATGTAATCGTACAATAAAAAACCAGGTCACCAATTATCTGCGATGCATCGAGCCACGGTATAGGATTCCTCAAGAAAGCTCAGCGAGCTCTTAACACACTGACGACTGATGATCCATGGTCATTCACGTGGCCTAGCAAGCCACAGAGAACTTAAAGCACGCAACCGAGAAAAATAGTCATGGATAGCAAGAAGAGCACGAGAAGCCTGCCGGATTGTTAGAATACGCTGCATTTGATGCAACGTCTGCTGTCGCAGATTGTCGGCCTGCATAAATTAAACAGAATTACACTTCGTGCGTCTTCTTGATGAAACTACTCACCAAATCAAAGCAACAAAAGACCAAGTAAGCAGCACAAGATAAGTGGTCGCCTAAAACCATAATGGTTGTTGAATGCTGAAATGTTGCATAAAAGGGCACAAAGAAGATGCTTGCCTGGCGGAGAAAATTCTCGAGTGTCCCAAGTTTGCCCATGGCCATGGCCATCTGACCCATGTAGTTTGCCACATTGCCTGAAGAACCTGATGGGCCAAGAGATCCAGCCAAAGTCTCTGCCAAAGATTGCTGCAGCGCTTCCATGCCCTGTGACAGCGCATCCTCTGCCTGCTGGGAAGATTGCTGGAGGTTGGTCAATCCCAGCAATTGCTGCTCAGTTAGGGGCTCGAGGTGATTCGCTAGGAGCTGAAAAATCGAGAGCAATCAGTAATCTTACATTTCCTGTGAGGGCGTATAAAAAATATAACAAAGCCTGATAATGAATCTTCCACTCACCTTTAAAAGCTCAGAGGGACGAAAACCCCCAAGCCACAGGAAGCACCTTTCTGCAGGTGTCTTCCACATGCCTGAAAGTATATGAAATACATCAGCCTTTGCAGCAACACCTTTGACCTTGAATATTTCATCATAATGTGCCATTATGCCATCTACAATAAGTCGTAGATCACTGTCACTTGCATGAGCATTCACTGCAGTCCTCAACTCATTTATCTGCTTATTTTGCTCCTCTAGCCATCTGGTGTACTCTATGTCAAAAGTCAACGCCCCTGCAAAGATATATTTATAATTTCAGATGCATTTCTAATGACAAAGACAGCACCCATTCAAGATAGACTATTCAAATCCATAACCATTTAGAGCCACACAGATATAACAAACTGAGACATTACCATTTCCACTCATGGCATGGGTTTGGTCACCGGAGCTGGAAATAAAGATTCCCTGCAAGCAATTTCCCATAGAGTCAAAATAACAGCACAAAGGTGCCATTTTCTAAGCACTTGGTAAAGATATATGAAACCAAGAAAGAAATACCTGCTGGCGAGCTTTCTGGAGCTCCTGCTCCAGTTGCGCAAGTTTCAACTTACTGCTCTCTAGCTGTTGCACATATGCCTTCAACCAAATAAAGGGGAGACATTGTAGATTTAGTGGTTTCAGCACACACACACACAAAAAAAAAAATCTATATCATAGTCTTCATGGCAAATGAAATAGAATAACTAGTAGAATCTATGCCACTAACCCAACTATGTATTCATGATAATTCATGCTTTATTGGAGTTTAAAATTTGATACTGAGTTCTGAGTTGAGTTCTAATTGCCAAGTGCCCATGTATTACACAATATACATCACAGTAACAGAAACAGACTCCTAGTGACAGAAACTACTGCAGAATGATGCACCATTCAACATATCAGTGCAATTTGGCATATAAAATTAGGTAACCAGTTTAATTTAGGCTACATTACTAATGCACATTAATAAATAATAATTGTATTGGAGTAAAAAGGAACATATAGACCTATCGAGTAAGGATGAAAGTTCAGGGATACCTTTTTCCTCAGCCGACTTTTTCTTGCTGCCTCACGATTTTGGGCAAGCCGTCGCAACGTCTATGGTATGAAGAATCGCAAATGCAATTAGCAAGCAATGCATGGTCAAATAAGAAACCCAGCGAAAAGAACTAAACTATCACCTTTTGGTCCATAGGTTTGTCAGACCTATCAGACCTATCTGAAGAATTAGAAGGCGCAGGTGCCACAATCTGTCCGTTCTCCATCTGCAGACATTTCGTTAAGCACATCTATACCATCAGCCAGGGATATCAATTGTCTCATTGATGGATTTTCAAGATTCAAAGGGTGCATAAAAATCTTGATAAAGATCATGGGTGAATCAGGATGTCTTGTCCTGTACTCTAGTAACGATTTAGAGTATCAATTCAAGTATTGAGTGCTGGTATTTAATTTGTTGGCAGGCATAGCCGCATGGCACGACAGACTTAAAGATGGTAGCAATACATTTGGTCCAAAACAAGTATCAGAAGAATATGCCAAACATTCATGTGATGCTCCAATGACTGGGATCAGCTTGAAATATATCCAGAAAAAGAAATGAACAAGAACAAGCTGTGAACATCATAGCTAAGAAAACGGAATTACCCTGTGATTCTTGTCGTTATCGTCTAAAACAGTTGATGTGTCAGTCCTCGAACTAGCATCTGCCATCACTAGGCCTTGCAGGCCAGGGTCACCAGGAGACAGCAAACCACTTTGCTATCTCCTTTCAAGTTGCAATGGTAACGAGTGGCCTAATGCATCATGTGATCGACCGATGTTGAAATCTATTCATGCAGTGAAAAGAGAGGAGATTGTTCTGTGAAACCAGTAGCTCAAAGCCTGAATTTTGCATAAGATTAGCGGCGGTACACGGAAGCAAACATTTGGGCTTACTTGTTTCCCAGACAGCCGTTGCTCAGGATTCATTGCAATCATACTATCTGCAGGGGAGAAAAGGGGGCATTCTATATTAGGAAACATAAGTAGTACCGTCTAAAGTTAACACATGGGAAAAAAACCCGGAACGCACGTTGCTGTACTTTTGTCGATCGGGAAGCCCTACAAAGCGGCCAATCAGCCGGCCGGACCACAGGAAACGAGGGCAGTGCTACTGCTACAGCTACTCCCCCCCGTGCCACAGCACGACTCGACGTGGGGCACGGGGACTCATTCGGGAAAAAGAAATTTTCTGTGCGAAATACAGTGCTCTACGAACCGCGCAGCAAGATAAATGGCGATGAATTGAAAACACAACGCAGAGAAAAAGATTTGTGTTCAATTGGTGGCACAAACGAACGCGGAGACCAGACAGAGCAGAGCAACAACAAGCGCTGGCACAATCGATGGAAGTAAAGCAAGCCAGGGATTGTTGTCTGCTTACCAGCAGCAGCAGCAGCAGCACGTGAGGAAGGCAATCGAGGTCCGGATGGATCTGCGCTTCGAGTAGCAATCGAAGTGGTGAGGCGTTATTGGAGGTAGCTACGACCACGACTAGGAGACACAGATGAGAAGAATTCCAAGGTGCAAGGGGAGGAGACCCCGAGGCGCGAGAGCAGTGAACCTGGAGGAGGGCGGGCGCCGGCGGCGTGCCGCGCCGGCGCTGACAAATTGGGGCAGGGAGAGCAGAGAGGGTGTGTGGCCTGCTGTGCCTGTGGGGGGGAGGATTCGAGTCCAGCAGTAGGAATGAAGCGTGGGGGGTTGGGGGGTTAGCCGTCGGGAGATGGTACCCGTACGAGCTGCATCCAACGGCCGGGAATCGGACAGCCCGCCAACGCTGACCCGTTCCACTTCCACATGGGTTTTTTTTTCCCTTGTCACAATGGAATTCATTCAGTTCAGTTTTAGCAGCAAATGTAATGTTATTGGGATTCTCGATAATATCGTTGATCAAACAATTACATATTATGGGGGAAGAAGAAGAAGAAGATTGGGGATTCTCTAAATCGATGGAGCAGGTAAGGGCTGAACTGCTGCTGATGATTGTTTGTTTGCAGACGCAGCTAGGTCGTGTCGATTAGGCGAGCATGAAGACTAGTAGAACGCAAAAACAACTCAACTCAGCAGCGAGAGTTGATCGCGAGGGAGGCAGCATACCTTAGCTTGTGTGATCGGCGGTGGCGGCGAGTCTGCGCATGCCGAGGGCCGCGGCCGGCCGGCCGCCCGTCCGTCCGTCCGTCCGTCCGTGGAGAGAAGAGATAGACTTGTCAGGCGGCCTCGGTTGTGGCGGCGGCGGGGGGAGAAACGGCCGAAAGCCCCTGGGATGGACTGACGAGGGGAACAAAAAAGACAGCACGGAAGCGAAGCGGCGGTGGTACCGAGGGCAGGGCAGGAGCTGAGCTGAGCTGCCGGGCTGGCTGTTGGGGGAAGAAAGAAGCTTCGAGAAGCCGCCTGGCTGCTGGTGGAGGAGGAAGGCGCCAAGACAAATGGACTCGGCGCTGCAGGTGCAGTGCAGGACTGCAGGGGGGGTTGTTTTGTTGGTTGGCGTCGCGTGACGTGATGACTTGCTGGCTGGCTGGATTGGATTGGATTAGGTGGCCTCGGCCTCTCCTTCAGTTTTTGTTGGTGGGATCGGTCACAGTGCTTGCCTAGTTGCCTTCCTTTTCTTTCTCACCAACTCTGAGCTACTATCAGTCGGGTCGGACCAGGTACGGTACTGGTTCCCTTCCCTTCCCTTCCCTTGGTCGCCGTGGATACTATTGCTGCCGGCGGCGCTCCGTCGACGACGGACGTCCACGCCGTTGACCTCGCAGGAGCAGCATCTCCCGCTGCCCCTCCCCTCCGGCCTGGCGGCTAAACGGATAGCACCACCACGCCTTTTGTGCTGTAGCGCAAAGCGAAATGCTTTTCTGCTTCCACCTGCCAACCCCTGACGTCGTATAAACTGCAACGGAGTGAATGGGAGCGCCATGTCCGCATTCTGGGTCTTTTCTATTTCTAGTTTTATCATTGAGACGACGGGGGTGTAGCTCATATGGTAGAGCGCTCGCTTCGCATGCGAGAGGCACGGGGTTCGATTCCCCGCACCTCCACGCGAGGCTTTGGCCTTTTTTTTTTGCCCATTTCCTTTGGCCCTTCTTTTTTGCCCATTTCCATAACGCCCTTTAATGTGCACAAAACGGTCACAGGCTGGCAAGTAAATCATGCATTAGGAACTTCCATAACGAGCCTCCAAAAACGCAGAAATTTTCTGATGACACATGGTTCATCCAATAGCAATTCTCACGTAGTTCTCTTTCTTTTCTCTTAACAAAAAAAAAAAAAGAATAGCCGTATACATTCCCTCCATAAGTGTTCGTGTTCTAACTCTAATACATGACTCGGGTGCCAGAAAACTAAATTGAACTCTGAATTCTGGCATGGTCAAGGGTCAAAACCATGGCCATATCCATCAATGGCACATTGCTTTCGGTTTTGACATTGGCAACCTTGATAAGATCCAGTGACCAAGCCACATGCTAATCACATCAGCCTTCTAGTAGGTTGGGACGGAAGAGTCGGCTTTAACCGCATAGGCATGAATTCCACCAGTGACATTGTAAACTTTCTTGAAACCCTGCAAAATGATTGAAAAGGATAATTACAAGGCATGATATTGTTTGCATGCTGAATGAAGAGCAAGACCATAGTAATGTGTACACCAGTCACCTGTGACTGCAGCCATTTAGCCACCTGCATTGAGCGCATACCATGGTGGCACTGAAACAAAACCAGATGGCAATTGGCAAAGAGCAATTAATAAGTTGCTTTTATAAATTTTAAGCAGGCCAAGCCTAGTGCTTCAAGCATGGAGATCTATGTGCTTCTATCCCTTTACTCAATAGAGCATACGGGTGACAGCAAGTGGAAATGAATTTACCAGAACATAAGTGTCCTTCTGAGGATTAAACTCATCTGTCATAACTGGTCCCCAGGTCCCGAATTGGCGGAGCGGTAGAACTTTGAAGCCTGGAAGTGAAGCTTTAGCCCTGCCACATAGACAGTAAAAAATAGAAATCCAGCATCAACCCAATAGTAGTGTAAATTAAGAAAACAATATAGCTGAATCTGATCATCACAACAGCATTCCTAGAAACGCTAGAGAACTACAAGAAACTAGTTAGGTGGACGCGCGATGCGCGTCTATACGAGACATGTTAACTTGAAATGATAATAAAATACAAACTTAATATCTTATGGCACTCATCCAATTTTAAATTTAAATAATTTTTTTATCTTATTAGTCATCTAAACACTATATAACTTTTTCTGAGAAATTTATTGTCTTTTAGGTGTTAGTAGAAAAATTAGGTGATGGATTGATAGAGGAATATAAAATTAGTATAATTTTATATTTTTTTCAGAGCTCTAAGATTTTTTCTTTTACTTTGCTTAGTTATCATAGATAAACGTTGTATACAAAGTTAACAATAATTCTTTTAATTGATGGAGGCATTGTGGGGCCCATTAAGTGGGCCCCATAATGATTGTGTATGGGTCCCATCTTAACACTACGTGGGTCCCACCTATGGTCCCATGTGGGTCCCACCTACGAGTCCCACATGGGTCCCACCTAAATACTTTGTGGACCCCACGTGGGTCCCGCATAAATAGTATGTGGGTCCCACGTGGGGCCAAAGCTCATGAGGGAGCCCCAAATCTTGGAACATTAGTATATGTACTTGATGTAGTAGCTAAATAACTGTACATTCCAATTCATGTGCTGCAAGCATTTAGAGGATTGAAACACTCGAAAATTTGTGCAGTTGGGACGTTGCAAGTATGAGGATATACTCAGATGTCCATATGAGATAAGTTTGCTTGTTTTGACAGCTTTAACACGATAATTCACAGATTTCCTTTTGGAAACCATACAAAGATACTGTAACTGTTGGACACTTTAACAACTATGATTTCAGTTCATTATCTGTGAGATCATCACAATGTCCGGATGGAACTCCCAAACGGGGACAAGTCCCTTATCATTCTAGCCAACACATAACCTATTACCATCTCACACAAAAAAAAAAACATTGTTATGCGGCTATTTTAGAAGCTATTGTCCTTTTTACCAGAATGCAATCATCAGCATAGTATTTGCATCCTCATTCATGAGTGTAGATCTTACAATGTAAGGACAAAACGCTACACATGTCTCGCATACAAAATTGGGGCACTTATCTGAAATGGCATGGTAGTTTGATTATCATGTGACTGTAACTGAGACAGAAGAAAGCACAACAGCGAAATGGCTTACACTTCATCAGGCTCCCGAACATCAATCAGCTGAGCCTCTTCGAGAAAACTAGGATCTTGCATTTTTGTGTGAAGCTCTTCTGGGTCAATGTCTTGCAGTACGCATTGATCCCTGGCATCCAGCACAAGAGACATCAGTTTCTGTTCATGCATATCAAATTACCAACACAAACCATCCATCTACCTTTCAGCAAGAACTTGCAATAAATGCCATCCAAATTTTGTCTTACACCGTACAACTTTATTCAAAGGAGCACCAAATGCTGCCTCCTCAAATTCTGGAACCTGCCCAATGAAAGTTTGGAAATTCAAACTACAAACAAACAAACAGTGCGAAAGCATATAAATGGCAAGGCAGATGAATGGATGAAAATCTAGACAGATAATTCAGTTGATCATAACTTTACATCGGTTGCAGGTGACAGCTTTGGGAAACAGGCAGTACAAACGTCTTGAACAAGAAGAAATAAATTTGTGGTGAGGCTTCTGTTTTGACATATGGAAGAATGAAGTGGCCCTACCAAAACAATAATATTTCAATTTTTTCTTGTTTATAGACTGATGCCGCTGGACAACTTTGGACATGTTGCAACTAGCCCAATACAACACACTGCGAAGCATGACACTTCAATTTCCTGTCTTCCTGATGCAATTCATGGACACAACCCAGGTAAAGGAGATAATCATTTGTCTATATTTAGGGTAAACAGCAAGCTTATTTAAACAATAAAGATGTGTAAAGGCTACAAGAATACTGTCTACTACCTTTTTGAAAAATATACTGTCTACTACTAGTATGCTAAAAAAAACAAGTTACTGATGTACCATCTGCCCCCTCCGAACCCACCCAAGCATACCACCATTTTCTTTGGATGGACATAAGGAGTGCTCCACAGCTAAATCACTCAAGTCTGCCCCTGAAATATTCAGAAAGGGCATTTCCGTTGTAAATGCACGCATCACCAATTAACAGTAATTCTGTATGTAAACTGTGTACACTAAATATCACCATGCAGACTGGATTGAAAGATCATCTGAAAGTACAAATAAAGGTAGTTCGAGAATAAGATGGTACCTCCTGCAATGATGCTCTTCTCAAGATCGACCAGTAGCCTGACATCCTTTTCACCAACAAGCAAATGCTGAACTAGCAACTCTTTCCCCTCTCTCTGAGCGCTGCTGGCAGCAGTGCATAAAACTAAGCAGAAGAAGTTCGTTTTAGTTACTCGGTTTAACATGAACCACTAACGAAACTGCATAATGGAAACATTCATTTTCCACCCGATGGCCTTCAATTCAATACAAGATAGAAAAATCCTGGCACGATTGAACAGAATGGTAATACTACCCAGTTTCCTTGAAACCAAGTGATAAATTGTCTGTTATTCTCTGATCATGGAACTAATAGAATGTATTGAGGCCTAGGGATTGACAAAACTAACAGCACAGAATCACTCAGAGCAAACGTCAGAAGCTTCACATGATGCAACAGAAAGGCAGTTCATATAAAAGGAAGACACCCCAAGAACGCGGCCGGGAGCAAACACGGTAGAGCCATTCGATCACTGACTCTCGAGAAACGATTGTCACTCACCCCGCGTGGTCGGCCTCGAGTGGCCGCCGGGACGGATGGGCGAGCCTGTCCACCTGGCGGAGAGGGGAGACGGCGGAGGAATCCTCGCCCTCGCCGGCGGCGGAGCAGACGCCAGAGGCGCGAGGGCGGCGAGCGGGGAGAGGCGCGAGAACCTCGCGGGAGCCGAGGAGAGAGGCGGGGAAGGGCGCGGGAGCTGCGCCGCGGCGCGGGCTCGTAGGCCGAGCATGGCCGCTGCTCCTTGTCCTTTCCTTCTTCTTCACTGCCGTGGCGACTGACTGGTGAGCAAGCAAGATTTGTTGTTTGTTGTTGGTTGGTTGGATGGCGTCGGTCGTTCTTCCCTTCTGTCCATGGACATGGTGGTTTGATGGGTGGATGCTTTGCTTCGAGAAGAACAAGGCCGGGATGGGCTTTGTTTCACGAGAGGGCCTGGGCCTGGGCCTTCCTTGTGGGCCGGGCCGGCAGGGGAAGCCAGCCTCCTCTTACCCAAGCAAGGAGCTGGCGTTTCCTTTCCGCGACGACGGACGGGACGATTGGGGTGGGGGGAGCAGCAGAGGAGATGGGCAACGCCAGCGGCAGGGCCGACGACGCCGACATGGACGAGGGCTTCGGCGCCGGCAACCACGTGCGCCGCGCCTCCTCCTCCGCCCGAGGCGGCGGCTCCCCGCCGGGTAGCCCCCCGAGGCCGCACTCGCCGCGCATGTTCGTGCCCCAGGTCAGATCACGTCGCCCGCCCCTCGTCCACTAATAATATACTCCTACTTATATAAATATAAATCCCGGTCCGCCTCCTCCATTTAATCTGGATCGGCGGACGCTACTTGATCGGCGCGGCGTGCGTACGCTTGGGATTTGCGCCCCGATGCGATGCGATTTTTTTTTTATTTGGCTTGGTTTTGATGCTGGTACGGGAGTTTATTTGGCGTTGTCGTCATTAGCATGCAAGTGGTTTTGTTGCGAGCTTCTTACAGGTTTTTCAGCAAAGTATGAAGCCGTTTTACCATCAGAACGGCGTCTAGTTCAGTCTTATTTTATATTTCATCACTCCAATGTCGTCTAAAGATATGCTGTACCTCCATTTCTGAAAATGGGTGTTTAAGGGAAAATGGCTGCTGCTCGTCAATGTTAACTAAGAGTTTTCAAAATTAAGGCCAATCATATGGAAAATTTATTGAAATGTCTACTGTAACCTCTTGGTGGCCTAAACTAGTTTTGTTCTTTTAAGTACTTATATAAGAGTATTGCTAAGTGTTATAAGTACAGGTCGACATGGTTAATATATGTTTGTGTTATTCAGATTTTTGTGGAACATCTAAATTATGTTCATTAACAAATGTTTCGGGGCCAGTACTTTGTTTGGTTTAGTCTGAGCAGTCTAGCTAATCTTCTGCAGCATTCTCTGATCTATCTTTTATCTCTGGTCTGAGTTAACATCTTTTATATTGCTGTAGAGCCCTGTAACCCCACTGCAAAGAGCTGCAGAAGTACCCCCTCCAGTGTTCAACCAGATATTGATGAATCAACAACAGGACGATTCTGATGGCCCGCCTCAAAAGAAAATTCCAACCTTGCTTACGTGGACTCTTGGAGGGAGGAATATCTCTGTAGAAGGATCATGGGATAACTGGACATCAAAGTACAGTCATTAAACATACCAGAGATATATATATTATTTTCCTAATAATCCTGAAACTTATCAATATTCTGATTCTGTCAATATATGTACATCACAGGAAACCTGTTGAAAAATCTGGAAAAGATCACACCATTCTGTTGATGCTTTCGTCTGGAGTTCACCGTTACAGATTCATTGTAGACGGAGAAAGAAGATTTATACCTGATATTCCCTTTGAAACTGACATCACGGGTCAGATTGTGAACCTCGCAGATGTTCATGTAAGTTCTCTCTCTCATACTTAACATCAGATCATTGCAGTAATTAGATTGTATTGAGTTTGAGCTTTACCAAACACAAAAATGTTGCTTAGTGTTTAGTACTATATAGGTCAAAAAACCGATTTTGACTATAAGAAATCAGGCATAACGCATATGGAAATGTAAAGATTTTCAGTTCAGCATCTGATTTTACATGATAGTGGAGTAGCTCCTTTTCTGCTTAGTTTCGTTTCCTGGCTCTTGTAATTATTAGCTTCCTAGCTTTCCTAGGTTCTTTTGCTTAGTTTTTGTTAGTTTTGATTGGTTTCCTCCTTTTGCGACCCAGTGTGTAATGATGTCTTGATTTTGCTTAATAAAATATCCAGGCAACCCAAGGGTTGCCGTTGTTTCCCTAAAAAAAATACATGATAACAACCGGTCAAATCCGTTTATGTGAAAGTAATATTGCTACCATCAACAACAATCAATTGCTCATTGTTAGTTTGTTACAACTTAACTGACATTAGCAGTAATTGCTAACTAGCCTTGTGCTGGAGAGAAATTCAAACCTTGCAATTTAAACCTTCAAGTAGTTCCAAGAAATGATTTTTTAAAAAAAAAAGTTCCAAGAAAGAAATTGGAAAAGAAGAAAATATATATACTTGTGGTGTGGGAGATCATATGTACCATGTTTCTGCCATGTAGAGTTATTGTCGACTGCTCACTGCGTCTGCATGCACTTACTGTTCATTGCAGAAGGACCACCCGTCTGCGACATGTATAATCTTACTCTTGGTTATCTGGCATGCTCATGCAGGACTTCATTCCTGAAAGCGTGGAAAGTGTATCTGAGCTCACGGCTCCGCCCTCTCCGGACTCCAGCTACAGTTTCTATGTCCCCGGTGAAAAGGAGTTTGCAAAGGAGCCACCTCAGCTTCCAGCCCAGCTCTACCTCGGCGTGCTCAACTCACGGGGCTCGGAAGAAGGCTGCGCGAGGCCGAGGCACGTCGTCCTCGACCACCTCTACATCGAGAAGGGCTGGGGCTCGCAACCGCTGGTGGCTCTGGGATACACTCACAGGTTCCGCTCCAAGTACGTGACCTGTGTCATGTACAAGGCCATCGAGCGATAGCCTGGGCGACGTACAAGGCCATCGAGCTTGGCAATTCATTCAGGTTTAGAAATCCCCCCCTGCTTGATTCGTTTGTCTGATGACCTAAAGAGGTTGCTGCATATGATGTTTTAGATGCCAGAGCTTAGAGATCATGATCTATATTCTTTTATTTATTGAATAATGGTAATTTTGACGGCGTGGTTAACTCTCTGCACATTGCCGGTGTTGTCGCTGGAGTTGTACTGTTGTGGTAGAATTTTTCTTTTGAAGGTTAATATTGATCTGCTTTTATTCAGAGGATTACTAAAATTTTTTTTGAGAGGTTTCAGAGGATTACTAATGATCTGGGTCAAGAAAGTTTTGGGGCCAGTTGGGCCGGATATCAGATATTGATGGAAGATTAAAAAGCCCACGAGCACCAGACTTGTCAAAATTCCGAAAGCTTACAAATCGAGGGGGTTCTTTTGAAAACTGCCAAACTTGATTAAAATTTTGGCACTCCGCGTCGGAACCGCGTGGGGGTTGTATCCGTCATTTCGCTCGTTTGAAAAATGCCAACTAACCCTCCATTATCCGGATTCCTTAGCTTTAGGGCCCCACATGTTCGCATCGTCCTGCAAAAGTCACCGGTCTGGGCTTAACGGAGTAGCTAACAAGTTACCAAAATGCCCACAGTCCCTCCCATCTTCATTTGATGATAATACTGTCTTCTGTTCTTATCATTGACTATCGGACTCTTATTTTCAAAGGATGGAGAGACCTATACACGATGTCCGTGAACATGAAGCCTGTGACAACTACTAGTTCTTTCCATAATAACATCAGGGGTAGGGGTAGCTTGACTGCCGTTTGCTGATTTGAACCCTGAAAAAGGTGTAGAGTCGTTGCTTTTCTTTTAAGGGACTAGTGTAACGATTAAATTTAAGCTCAAATTTTATGTTGGACAAGAAAAATATTGCGGCACTCATGTAGATTTGTGTGTTAACTACTAGGTACTCCCTCCGTCTCCAAAAACATGCAATTCTAACCATGTTTCTGAGTGTCCAGATTCATAGCATCTATCTGAACACTCATTTTCTAGATCATTGAAGATGCTATGAATATAATAAATAGCTAGAATTGCATTCTTTTTGGGACGAGGGTAGTACATACTAAATTCTATTTTTTTTCTAAAAAAAGGAAGGATCATTGTCATATCGCATAAGGAGAATCAAAGTTTTTATAACAGTTTGATTGCATAAATAACTCATTACCACAATGCTCTGATAAATATGAAAAATGTTGCCAATATTATTAAGTAACTAGATTTCCACTTGAAAATTGAAAAAGAAACTATAGGCTATATTTTTGTGCAAATTGATTTTCTTGCGTACAGGATGTTATATTCGATTGTACCGTATGCAAAATGCCCTGTTCCATTTACATAGCTTATATGAAAAAAAAATAGAGGAAAACAAAAATGCGAAGGGGTAGTTTGGGGATTTGGAGGTAGCGAAGGTGACGGCCACGTCTAGCGGTAGCGCGTATAAATCGGGGGAGGGAAAATTCCAGCGGACGCCACGCCACTGGACGCTCCGGTCTTTCCTTCCCTTCCTCCTCCGATCGATCCACCCCCGCTTCTTCCTTAATCCCGCCCCGCTCCGATCCCTCCCCACCACCGCGATCATGGCGGATCAGCTCACGGACGACCAGATAGCCGAGTTCAAGGAGGCATTCAGCCTCTTCGACAAGGACGGGGATGGTAAGGCTCAGATAATTCCCTCTCTCTCTCTCTGTCTAAGTTCCGATCGGATCTCTGTGGAGTGGAGCTGTTCTACAGTCGCCGTGCCTGCGAGCGGCATTGCTGCCCGTGAGTCTGTTTAGAGGGACGGGGACAGATCAGATCCCGCCCGGATCTGACCCGAGTCGGGTGACCGCGATCCGGTCGCTGTCCGGTATGCCTAGTGGAGAACTGACGATGTAGACCGAATGCTTATCTCCTGCCTTGACCATTTTGTCACTTCCCATGGCTCTCTCATTGTCTTCTGTTAACTTGACCCATCTGAATTGTGAGTGTTTTGCACAGCGTGTTCCAGGGTTAGAGATTCACACGAACACCGTCCCTGTATCCGCAGAGGCATTTCAGCATTTTATATTAATAATGAATTACTCTATTTAGCTCCTCTGAGCGACTGGAAATTTTGGGGAAAAAAAATAATATGAGCCATTCGTACTGACTGTAGCCTGAATTCAGCCTTTTGACTGGAGAGCGGCAACACTTTCTCCAATTTAGGCTTTATATATTATGTGATGTAGCTCCAACCAGTCGCTTTTTTTTATTATTTGTGGACACCTTGTTTCCATTCTCCATAGTACTTAGTATTGGGATGCAATTAAAATTTGGACCTGTGATGTTAGATGAGGGTACGTTTAGCACCCTGATTGGTTAAGTTTTTGTTGTCACGTAGTTATGGTTTTGTCAAAGGTGGATGATTAAACCACTTATAGACTGCCCTGGTTTCCACTTTCCAGGGAGCATTTCAAAGTTTTGACTGCTATAGCCCCTTTTGACATGTGGATCTCCGCATACTGGACATGTAATGATTCATTGCATGTATTTTGTGTTCACCATTTACCTAATTATTTACGAACTGATTACAGAATTGTTTGTTGGCAACTTGTGCAGGCTGCATCACAACCAAGGAGCTGGGTACTGTCATGCGATCACTGGGGCAGAACCCTACAGAGGCTGAGCTCCAGGACATGATCAATGAGGTTGATGCAGATGGCAACGGCACCATCGACTTTCCAGAATTTCTCAATCTCATGGCTCGCAAGATGAAGGACACCGACTCCGAGGAAGAGCTTAAGGAGGCATTCCGTGTGTTTGACAAGGATCAAAATGGCTTCATCTCTGCCGCTGAGCTCCGCCACGTCATGACAAATCTTGGTGAGAAGCTAACTGATGAGGAGGTGGACGAGATGATCCGTGAGGCTGATGTTGATGGTGATGGTCAGATCAACTATGAGGAGTTTGTCAAGGTCATGATGGCTAAATGAGCCACCGAACGATAATCTAAAGGCGGAGAAGATTGTGCATTGCATATTAGTAAAGATGCAACTCTTATTTTATCAACTTGCTGTGAAGCATTCTATTAGCTGTAGTTGCTAAAAGGACAGTTCCTGCTATGATCTTCTCTCCTATGTGTTTTCAGATCTCTTGTTTTATGTGAACATGTAACGCTTGCCCTGTCTGGTGTGTACTCATTGCAGTTGCTCCCTTATGTAGTTATATTTTTTTCATCAACTTCTGCTCGACTCTATCAGTGATGGCCGGCTATTGGCTATTTTATTGCCTTGGTATTCATTCAGTTGATAGATGCTACTGTTCTTAATGCAAATTCAATTTTCACTCTGAATTGCAGGAAAATGTTTAGTTTAAGATGCATAATATGAACTGAGTTGAAAAACTAGTTAAGAAAAATATGGTCTTGTCTACTGTTGTTGGGTACTGGGTACGTTGCAACCATTTTCTGTTGGGTGATAGCAACATGCAGCCTTGAAGTGGTAGGTACCAGCTACCACATACCCCAACCCCTGGTCTTTAAGGTTCCAAGTTTCTTGAGCTGTCTGAATTTGCGCTGTGCCTTGGGAAGTTGAGCTCATGGAGCCGGACAAGAAAGCAAAGATTCTGTGCCTACATGGCTTCAGGACTAGTGGGAGTTTCTTGAAGAAGCAGATCAGCAAGTGGCACCCTTCTATCTTCCAGCAGTTTGACATGGTTCTGCCCTGGATTCAGAGATCTGATTAATCAGTTTGATTTCTCAAAATTTTTTTTTCTGTTTTTTCAGGTTTTCCCTGATGGTAGCTTCCCAGCTGGTGGGAAGTCGGAGATAGAGGGCATATTTCCGCCACCATATTTTGAGTGGTTCCAGTTCAATAAGGTTTGCTTCAGATGAAACCAAACTGAAAAGGCAGCTATCATGGCATTCTGATACCTGATTTATATTTCAGTTACAGTGTTACAGTTGGTCATCAGCATAACATAGTCCATGTCTTAGCTATTCATGCCAGAGAAGACTAGTCGATTTCTCCATTTTTGTTCCTATGTGCCAAAACACTTCAGTGGTTGCATTTTTTTTTTCTACACAGGAATTCACTGAATACACAAATCTAGATGAATGCATTTCATATCTGTGCGATTACATGGTGAAAAATGGACCGTTTGAAGGCCTTCTTGGGTTCTCCCAGGTAAAAAGGGCCTCTTATTGAATTTGAGTTTATATTGTTCCTACAATTGGTTTGTTCTGCATTCAAACTAGAACTTAGGTCCAAGAACTACCTTATCAAAGGATAAAATGCACTGAATTATCACCTTTTGTTCAGCTGGAAAATTTCTTACTCAAGTTATGGCTTACTGAGCAGAATGTCTTTTTCCCTCGAATTCTATCTTATACTTTTGGTGTGTGGAAACCAAGTGATGCCTTGCAATTGACCTTTGCTGTCCAAGGTGCATTTCTGCTAGGATTACAACGCACAGGAACTTAAATGAGGTCCAAGTAGCATAGCATGGGAAATCCCAGAGAAATCGATTGAGTCGTGACCTTTAATTTCTATTCAGATCCGACATACTGAACGATGCCGGGGGTTCTCGGACAACATATGGTGAATCTTACAGCTTATTTGTTCTCCTCTTCATCTATCTTTCCAGGGCGCGACACTTTCAGCCCTTCTAATTGGCTACCAAGCACAGGTAATTTTCTACTCCTAAACTCTGTCAAACTTGTGTGTTAAATTCTAGAGATAGCAGAAAGGAGAAAGATACAGCAAACATGTGAGTTTGGCTACTACATACTATGCAATCCTTGTCTCTTTTTGGCAGAATATCAAAATGTGAATTTTCTTGAACATGGAAACTTAAGCAGTGAAGTTGGTTATACTGAAATTTTCCTAGCCTTATGCAATTTCTGACACCATCCGGATTCGTACTAATTCGAGCAATTTAGGGCAAGGTTTTGAGTGATCATCCACCAATTAAGTTCATGATCTCAATATCTGGGAGCAAATTCAGGGACCCAAGCATCTGCGATATTGCCTACAAGGATCCGATAAAGGTGAAATCAGTGCATTTTATTGGAGAGAAGGACTGGCTTAAAGTACCTTCTGAGGAGCTGGCTTCTGCCTTTGATGGACCCCTCATCATAAGGCATCCACAGGGACACACTGTACCGAGGCTTGGTTCGCACTCTCCCCAAATCTCCCTGTTCAATTATTTTACATGCCTCCATGAGATCCGCACAAGCTGCTTGCTTTTTTCACTCAGTTATTCACCGTGCTTATGTATACTACTTTATTGCTGATAGAATGATAATTCTTTTGCAGATGATGCATCTGTGAAACAGCTTTATGAATGGAGCTCAAACATCCTGGAAGACGACAAGAATGAAGATGTGCATGTTCCCAATGCCTTGGATTCAGAAGAGGGTACTGGTGCAGAACTTGCAGAAAACCTGGTGGAACAAGTTGCTGCTTGAGCAGGCTTGCTGCTTGGTATGGTTGTGTTTGAAACCTGTTGCCTCACTTTTCTATAACCTGAGTAGTCCATGGAACCCGTTCGATCAACAACTACATCCCATTTGCTAAAGAATAAAATAATTCTCTGATGTTTCAACTGAAACAAGTGGGTTCAGACATTCAGTGCAATGTTCACGTACTTGCATTCGCAAGGTATTATTGTAAGAAAACTTTGTTGAGATATAACGATTATCCATTTCCATTTGAATTTTTGCCAGCTAACAAGCATTAATCAATCCAGCATTACAGAATGATTCGGAGAAAATTGAACGAATGAATATGAACAGCTGAAAACCATGCCAGTATTTCACTACAAGAACAACAAACCTTCTCATCTACACTTCATCTAACTCTTCATTCATCCAAAATCTTCAGCTTCCCTTGTCAGCCGAAGCCTATATGTACATCAAAAACCAAACTTTGTAACAAGCGAGCTATGTACAGGGAAGACTCAGTTCCTCTTTCGCCCCCACTAAGTGTGAGCTTGGAAGCCTGCAACTGCTTCATGGCGTGGTGGTTCTGTCTTTGATTTCTTCGTCGCACACCCAAACAACGTCTTTCAGCTCTGTGGACAGAGTTCTGTAGAACTGTGAAGGATAGATGTGAGTTTGAGTATTGAATTGATGATTACAATTACTTGAGTTTATAGGCAGAATTTTGAAGACCGTACATTTTGGAACTCCAGAGTATCTCCCTTCGCCTTCTTCAGCTCAACCACATGCAGGGACGGAGCCACTTGAAACACCTAAACATGCCCCAGGATAATATATCAATTAATAAGTCTCTTCTATTTCCAAAGTTTTTTTTTTCTTATCGTTGGTTGTTCTCCCTTACCTCAGTTGCAACATTTAGATTTCCTTTTCTTCCTGCTCTTGGGTTCTCAATTAGCATCTAGAAAGAACAGTAGGGGGAGAGAGAAGATATGAAGAGTCGTCAAGATTCTGTTCATGGGATGAGGCTGATCAACATGGTTTTATTTATCAATGTTCAAATTTTATTCGATATCTGTACATCTAAATATATTGACAGGAATATTAGGCAAGGATTGTCATCATACCTTGTAGTTTTTCTTTTGGATATCGAATCCAAGTGGCTTAGCAGCTTCTTCTATTCTGTTGATGATTTCTTTCGGAGGATATTGCGATGCAAATCTCGTTTCTCGCTTGTACTTCTGTCACAGATTAATAAAATTGAGCTTGTCATCACAACGGCACGGTTCAAGCAGCTTTCATAAATAACGTGGAGTAAAATACATTATGCTGGTAGTCTAAACTGACTCATGATATCATATACCCTTCTGTAATTCAAAAAAACTCTTACCTTATCAGAGTCAAAAAAGTTCCCCAGATTCAGCCCCTCGTTCATTGAAATCAATTCAAATGCATTCATCGAGGCGGGTTGCCCTTCCATTTCCTCTGTCACAAGAAGTTCCTGGAAAATGCACGACACCATCAACTTAATTATCTTATTTCGACCACAAAGGCTCAGTACTGTCCTGTGATAAGCTGGCTCAGTCAATTAATTCACCTCTGAGTCTCCAAAAGCAGCATCAACATCATCTAAACTAGCTTGGCATTTCTCATCGAAAACAGGTGGCTTGTAGCCTTTTTTGAACCATGGATCCTTTTGTACTTGAGAAACCGTAATCCGCTGGAAAAAAAACAATGGGAAATGAAGTAAAGTAAGATGGCGCCCCACAGGCCATAAGTAGCATAGGTGTTGACAAGACACTAAAAGGACTTCATATTTGTAGGGGGGGAAATTCAGAATGTGAACATGGTAAGCGACTAAATGTTGAACTCATACAGCACTGAGATATCACTTGTGCTTCATGAAAATAAATTATTTTCCACTTCCATATTTTAGTAGTGACTTACCGTTGAAGGATTAGGATCCAGAATTCTGGTGATCAGCTTCTTAGATCCAGCAGAAAACCAAGATGGACAAGAAAACTGAGCTTCTGAGATCTGTCAACAGAGAGTAAATTAAAAATACCTTATAAAACGTTAGCATGTGAGGTGCTTAATTTTGCATAGAAAAGAGGCGTTCTATGATGTATATACCTTTTTATAAAGGGATGCGATGTTGTCATCCTCGAAAGGCAGATAACCTGCAAGCAGCACAAACAGGATTACCCCACAAGACCAAAGGTCTGCAAGGGCACCATCATAGCCTTTGTCATCAATAACCTACAGATTGGATAGAAATTTGTGTTATGCAAACTTATTTCTGGTTAAAACAAAAGATGAGGAGCTGTACAGACATCATTACCTCTGGAGCAACATAGTTAGGTGTCCCACAAGTAGTATGCAGCAGTCCATCATTCTGTTACCATCAAAGTAGTTTGAGAATTATGTGTAAATTAGTAAAATGCTGTAATTGCATTAGCTTCTGTAATCTTTCACGTTGTTGTCCGATAGATAGTACCTTCACTTGGTCAGATATAGCACTTAACCCGAAATCTGAAATTTTGAGGTTTCCAGCCATATCAAGTAACAGGTTCTCTAGCTGGGAAACATCAATGTGTCAATTTCATACTATTTTGCTATATCATAAGTGATGACACAAACAATGTGCATAATCAAGGATCAATACTGCACCTTCAGGTCTCTGTGGTATACGCCCCTGCTATGGCAATAATCTACCGCATTTATCAGCTGCTGAAAGTATCTGCGTGCTTCATCCTCCTTCAATCTTCCACTTGTGGCCTGATTGTGAATTCGTACAAATAAAAAGCAGGGTTATATGGAAAGTTTAGGGTAGAAAAGCAGCTAGGGTGCTACATAACTTACATGACAAAACAATAAAGACCAAATATGAGGAAGCAATTATAGTACTTACAACGATATCATGGAGCTCTCCACCCATAACAAATTCCAGAACAATGTAAATCCTTGTTTTACTTCCCATCACCTATTTTTTTTAAAAAAAAAAGAAAAGAAAAAAATTCACATAAGTAATTCACAGGCAATGTAATTAAAGAAAGAAAGAAATTGTATATCTGAAGTTAGGGCACACCTCATACAGTTGGACAACATTTGGATGCTGTATTAGTTTCATCGTGCAAATTTCTCGCCTAATCTGACATACATAAGTAATTCATCTTGTTTAGTAGATACAACAGACAAAAGGAAAGCTCGAGGAGACTTTCCATGCACAATGAAAATCAAGGAAAGTACTGGAACTGACAGTTGTAAGTGCACCTGCTCAACCAATTTGTGCTTCTGAACCCTCGCCTTTTCAATAATTTTGATAGCTACATGCTCCCCAGTTTCCATGTTCGTTGCAAACCGGACCTTTGCAAATGTTCCTTCCCCAATTGTGCGCCCAAGCTCATACTTGCCAACACGGCGCTTCACTTTAAGTGAAGCAGCTCTCTTAGCCCTATACATGCTTAAAGAGAGTAGTTTTTCCTACTCGCCCAGTCACCTGATGGTACTGAAGGATAGGATTAAACTGGGTGTGTCAGTATATTCACTTTGCAGCAAAAAGTTAATGGTTTGGCATTGAGAAGGCAGTAGTAGAGGGAAACAGTAGATATATCTATCCGAAACCATTGCAGGCACAATTATAACAGCGCACGTGTCATGTTGTAAAGTTTCCTTAATACACTAAAACTGCATGGTAAACAAACATTCAGGCTCCACAAGCAAAGTGAGTCAATAAACTGAAACCGGAGGCAGAACATTAGAGAGGCAACGCGCATGTGTAGATGCAGGGATTGGATCTTGGAGTTCATTTGTTCCGTATTAAAACCCCCTAGACATTTGTTGGGCTAACCAAAAGCTGGACTTTGTTTTTTTTTTTCAGGAAGCCCTGAAATTTTAGAGACATTTCCAGGCACCGATCGATAAATGCAGAAAAGTGAATGTCAGAAGCGATATGATACAAAAGCAAAGCGCGAGTGCAGATTACAAACGAGTCTGCAGCAACTGAAGGAAAGAGGGGGCAGGCCGAAAGAGAGATGCGAGGATCAAGACGCAGAGGTAGCGCGCAAACAAAGAATTGCCTGATCCAAAAGTTGTCAGCGACGAAGGAGACGAGCGGGCGAATGCCAACGCTAGACTGATGAATACTGCAGCGCGTGCGCGGCGCGGATGTGTAGGCATGATGCATGCGCCCACGGGGAAGAATCGAAGAACACATGCATGGGAAACTAGAATGCTCAACTGTGTAGCGTAGCGTAGTGTACCTTGACGAAGCGGAGCCAGCGTCGTGGTCAGGACATGAACATTCGGAGCCGGCAGAAGCAAGAGTAGGCGGTTTGGATTGCCTGCCTTGCGCGCCGGAGGGGAGAAAGAGGGAGAGAGATGTGTGTGGGGAGGGAGGAAGAGATGTGAAGAAAGAAAGGAGACAGAGACGAGAATGGCGACAATACGTGACGAGAGAGACGAGAAAGCAGCTTTATTTTTCAGGGGGACCGGACGGCGGACGGGGTTGCAAAACAAGATATTGTGAGCTTGTCAAACAATTTCCACTTCAAGGCCAAAGGCACCTGCCGTGCGTTTACTGCTTGCACATTCAACAGATAGAATAGATGGCGTTTTTTTTTTTTGGTTTGTTTCTTAATTTTACAATATACTAGTAGAACGTACACAATTGCAGTACAAGTTGCAGGTAGCATAACAGTATGAAAACTCAAAGCCGAAATTTCCCCCTAGTGTACTTTGTTATTAGTATTACCATAAACGTTCTTTGGAGAGGCTGAACGGGCGCGGCTGGAGATCGGGACGGGAAATGTATATGTGATGTGAGCGGGGTGGTGGACGTGATTAGCATGCCCAAGTTAAATACGTAGATCTTAATTAAATATTAAAAACGATGACTGAGCTGAGCATGCAGCAGCTAGGCATTGACATTGTTAATTCTCGTGTGGATCGTCGAGCCAGAGTAGATCCAATCCTCCTTTTTCTTCTTCTTCATAATGTTTCATTTAATCATCATCATCGCTGGTCAGACTCTGTGAGTGACAGACATTGCTAGGATTGCTCTTTGTTTTGAGCCGCATGCAGAGGCACGATCGCTGCTGGAAACGCGTACAGTACAGCACAGTACCACCGCATGCTGTGGCTGTGCTGCCAACGGATTTCATTTGCAGGCCTCTAGCGTGTGTCATCATGTCAGCACGCAAGTAACTGACGCGTACAAGGCTACACGACGACCTGACCCTGACGGAGAGCAGAGGCGGAAGCTTCCTGGCAGGTGCCTGCTGCTCGGACGGACGCAGGCGGTTGGCTATGGTTGGTGGTAGGCGTCAGCCACTTTCTTTCGTTTGCGTCCACTAGTGTCAGTCGGTCGCCTTGCCTTGGAGAGCATTGCCACGTCACGTCGTCGCCGCCGATGCAAAGCGTCCCAAACACATGGTGATATGAGAGAAACATACTTGAAAGGAATGGAAGGGGCAAATGTCCTAAAGAAAAAGAATAATGGAAGAGCAAAAGGATAGTATTCTAAATAAAATAAAACAAAAAAAACATTCCGTTGCCGGGACTCGAACCCGGGTCTCTCGGGTGAGAGCCGAGTATCCTAACCAGCTAGACTACAACGGAGCTTGTTACTACACCAACATCTATTAGGCTAGCTGTACATAACCGCAGTACGCAACAATGCTTATGTCTAGGACATCACCCGTACTTATTCGTAGTAGTTAGTGATTTACCAACTTCTGACATTTTAGCAACATACAGTATATATCCATATCTCAATGACGTGTCCATTGTTTCATCATCCTTGTTTCAGATTTGGCCGCCATGGCTAATGCACCATCTTCTTCAGATGCTGGCATGCTTGCTCGGCTCCAGCAGCAGATCAAACGAGGTGAGGGAGTACGGCCTCACTGACACGCTAATCTGCTCCTCCGCATTCGCCAACGGGCTCGACACCGGCACCACCTGCATAATTTGGTTCATAAAATATGTCTGCTTAGCTTGCTAGGCCACCTATAAACCGTAATCTGCTGCCTTTGTCAATGACCCATTCAGTAAACCAACCAACCAACCTTCTCTGGCTGCTGGAAGGAGTTCTCGTCGAGCGGGCTGCTGGATGTTAGAACCGTCTGTCTCGATCCAGACTTCTTGATGCCGTTCTCCAGCCCTGCCACGGAGATGCTGAGATCCACTGCACTGTTGCCAAAATTCACCACCTGCAGCACGATTTCGATTGCCACCATGTTTGCTCATTCTTTTTTTTTAATATTTACAACATCCATGTTTCATATGTCCTACTTTCTGATTGATTGCTGAAATATGGAAACAGGACAATTACCTTTATCCTGAGGTATGTGCTTTTGTCTTTAGCGTTTTGCCAAGTGATGGCAGATGCAACGATCTGATTATAGTTGGAGATCTGGATTATTGTCGGATGAAGGGAGGCTCCACTTGAATCCTTGAAGAAGTGTAGCATCCAGTAGTTGGGGCATCCGTAGCGCTGCCACGAATTGAACACGATGGCATCTGGGCTCCACCTAATTTCACACATTTTTTGTAGAAACAAAATCAAGTGGAAGGAGAATATCAGATAATTATCAGAATGCCAATTTATCTTCAAATATGTGCAAGGAGAAAGTGAGACTTAAAAATGTTTCCTTAAGGTGTACCTGCGATCATTGTCATTTACAAAAAGGGGTGCACAGCTTGCCATCTCGACCACATCACTGCAGTAGCAAAAAAAAGGGGGGGAAATTAGGTTTTCCACAATTTTTTTCTAATAAAATAAATAGTATCGTGCTTTAAATTTGGTAGCCACAAGCAACACAAATCTGAGAATTGGTTATATGGCAGTACTCTATGATGGGGAAGAAAGAGCAAAGTTAACCTGTTCCTTTCCAATCCAATGAGAAATGCAGCTTCAGCTAGTGCTGCTACCAGTGTTCCTTTGCCAGCATCATTCCCAGTCACAGCGTACTCACTAACAATTGCCTAAGAATCAAAGTTTTCCCCCATGATTTATATGTGTAAGTTTTGGCATAAAGCACTACAGATATACAAAGAACATCAGAACAAACCTTCGGCCCGCTACGTGGTGTGTTGTCAAACATACTAGTTCTGGAAAACATATTGCTCGAAGAGGTGTAGACCTGCAGCCCAAATCGATGATGCTTTTTGTCAACCAAGGTAAATAATTTTGCTCAAGCAACCAAGGAAATAGAATAGAGATATTACATGCACATCATACAGATCAGCAGGGTTGGATGGCGAAATAGTTGACCTATCGCAACTTGATATAATGTTGACATCGGGGTAGGCAGCTTTAATAGCAGAATAAAACTTTTGGTAATTTCCTATCAAATGAAAAGCAAAAGAGCATGAGCCCTTCTCCTTTATGCATAACTGGACATATAAGGCACACCGAACTATCTTCTACACATCAAAATATGACATGACTGAAAAGTAGAATCTGTACTGTCCATAACTCATAAGCAAGAAAAGCACCGAAATACCAACATGCCAAATCACATGAGTTCGTGTCTAATGCAAGTGGGTACAACTGAATTATAAACCTCTGTAGTAGAGCATCCAGCATTCTTGGTTTCCTATTGAAACATAATCAAGCTTAAAAGGTTCTGGGTGTCCCATTGCTGCACGAACTGAACCCCAAGGTGTTTTGGGTCCTCCCCTGGCAAACTCGATGCCATCAACAGCATCCTGAAATAGTAAAAAATGAATTAGAGAAATAGAAACCAAGGGGTTTTTTTTCCTTTGTACAGTAGCTAACTCAGGCATATTTCATTCTTTTATCAAAGGAAGATTTGTGAGCAAATACCTTAACCAATGATGCAATTGTTGCAGTAGAAACTTCTTCATTAAGGCTTGCTCCTGGATTATTGGAAATAATTTCACATCATAAATCACGTGATTTGCTAGACCAAAAAAAATCAGGGGCTGAACTTACCATCATTGACCACCCAAACTGGTGAAGCACCGAGGTCTTCAGCCAACTACAATACAGAAATAATCAATATTAAGTGTATTAACATTAAATATATTAGGTTCAAAGTCAAATTACATGTATAACAACAAAATTACATGTATAACAACCTGAAGGAACTCAAAAAATCCAAGTCCATCATCAGTCCAGTATCCCCAGGCATCATTGAAGTGACCAGGTCTTTCCTCCCATGGTCCAACAGTTTCGCTCCACCGAAATGCATTTCGTAGATAATTTCCCATGGCATAGTTACCGCCTGAAGCATGTAAGATATATACCATCACCATAAGTACATACACAGTGTTTAACTTGACTTTAGACTTGCATAAGAAAGCCAAAGATGTAAACCTGGAAATTTGAGAAACTGAGGCTTGAGATTGGCCAACATCAAAGAAAGATCTTTCCGAAAACCATGCCCCTAAAACAAAATTTTAATGAATAAAAGATCAAACGATCAATGGGCCTGTAAGTTGCAGGAAAATAAGTATTAATTGTTAGCTTATATAGTTGGGCCAGTTGAAATAGGTTAACAGATATGTTACACCCACCAGGCCACCACTAAGAAGTAAGTACCCACTATACGAAATAAAGAATATGAAAGCAGAAGTGAATCATAGTAAGATACCATGTAAGTGTCTGACGGCATGACTGACACTTGATCAAGCCAAATCACCCCGCTTTTGCTAGTTGTAAGTTGAAGCCTGGAGTTGGTATTATTTTGGCTGGACTTCAAATGGAATTCTATCTTTGTCCATTTTGCAAAGGATTTTTTGCTACCTCTGAAAGTGCAGAAAAAAAATAACGTAAATATTACATGAAAATGTATCCATCCATTCATGGTAGCACTAACAGCACAATACATTACGTGATGGTATGAGCAGCGAGTTTTTGTAGACCATCAGAACTTGTCAACGAGACAGTCAAGGACACTGCGTCTGATGACCTAATATGCAGGCTCACCTTATAAACCTTCCCTTTTTCAATGTTCTGGAAAAGAGAGAGAAGCACAAGGCAAGGTAGAAAACAGTCGCAGCATTTCATAGGATAGATGAATATCATGTCAGCTTCGCAAAAATCTATAGGTTATGTATGCATAATTGTTCAAAAACATAAGTAAATGGAAATACCATACCATTCCCCAGTAACCAGGATTGTAGACCCCAACACCTCCGGTTGGGCAGGCATTAGTCCTTTTAGAATCACAAAGAACTTCCATCCGAAGTGCAACTGGATTACGTGCAAAACATGATGTCCGATCAGTTCCAACAATGATACTTGATTCATCCCCAATGATCAGCCATGGATCGATATTGGAAGGCGTATTAGGGCCACCAGCCTCAAAACCTGGAAACAACTTTGTGAGTGAGAGCGTACACAGATTAAACAAAACAAAATGAGAAGTGGAGAAATGGACACTTCATGCATTAACATTTTCAGATAGAGGTGTAGAAGTAATAGCTCATTACCTCTGTTGCTTACAAGCTCTGCCCACAACCCACCAGCTCCAGCATGGTTGATCTCCTACAAGTAGAAACAGATACTTATTCAGGTTATGGTTTTCCTCAGGATACAAGGATAAACTGCAATTACTCAGATTTTTTTTATTAAAAAATCTATTATTTCAGAATTTGAATTGTTGATTTGACACCAGATGAACTGATTCTACAAACTTATACAGCAATTGTAGCATGACTTCTCTTTTCCTTTTGAAACGATAATTGTAGCCTGACTCTCACCTCAAAAAAAACACCGAACATCCTATCAGAGATCTTCCTAGCATTCTGCGGCGAGGCATCCACGCTCAGCTGCCCAGCTTGGCTCTGGCCCTGCACACACAAAGCAGACAATGCCCAAAAAAGGGTACACGCAACAAGCAGTGCGTGGATCACTGAAGCAGCACGACCTCTCTGTGCCGGCACGCCCATTGTTCTCAGCTAGTGAATTCACAGCTCAAAACTCAAAGGACCATTCTATATATACCCGCACGCTACTAAGTTAAGGAACTAGCAGCAATTTGTGCAAAAAGAAGGTGCACGAGTGGAAGCAAAGATAGCCAATAAGAAGATGACGATGATGAGAATGGAAGATAAGAACGGACAGGGACGTCAGCATTCTGTTTGAAGCTTTACTTCTCCGTTCACTCCCCCACTACGTCGCGGGGAAGCAACAATGTGCACGCATTTAGAAATTTATCGACGAATCGAAATAAATATATAATTTGGCCAATGTCGCGGAGAAGCAAAGCTGCGATTTTTCCCCACTAGGGTTGCGGCGGCTCACCATTGTCGTCGGGCCGCGAGGAAGCGATGCCAGTGGGGGTCGACCACGAGGTATCTTGGGCTTCGCTGTCCCCGCGTGGAGGTCGCTGTCGAGCGGGCAGGCGGCGCCGAGGCGGGGGCCGACGGCAGCTGCCCCGCCGCGGCGTCAGTGGGATTGCGATCGAACGGGGGGAAGATAGTTTCAGTCGCTTGACGACTCGGCTTCACTGCCACTAACAACTAACCGCTGTGCTAGTGCTTCTAATTGTTTGTCTCCCTGACCAGCACAGTTTGTTCAATTTGGAATTCATCTGCTTATGTATTTTAAAAAGTTATGCTTGTCACGGAGTGACCATGCTCATTCATGTAGGGGAATTATCTGCACTCTGCACAAGAGTTTGTGTGCATCTACTCTCATTTCTCCCATTCTCTCACCAAAGGCAAAAGGGAAGAAAAAATAAAATAAAATCCTGTTCTCTTGCCACGATGAATTACTCTATGTTGAGACACTGTAGTAGTCTCGTCAACGATGAATTGAAAACGGGAACGCAGACGAGTTTGCGTGCACGTCTGGATGCTGCGACGCTGACTGTCGAATTTCAGGTTATCCGATGGAGAGTCAGACTAGAACGTCTTTAAAAAAATCGGAGGCAAGAATTGACCCTCGTCATTTGTGATTTGTGCTGGAGCAGTGTGATCAACCAAGTTCAGTTGCAATGAAGCGCCCCTTGCAGCGAGCAGGCATAGCTGCTGCCCCGCGCTATGTGGGTACACAGAAAACAACAAGTAAGCCATTCCATTCACACACCAATCTGAATAAAAGACGACAAGCCTATGATTAAAAAGGAAAGAAACTGGCACAGCTTTGTCCAAATTAAATCTCTCTCATCACATACTATGTATGTATGCGACACCGCTGAAGTGAAGACATGAAAACAAGCTAGCAGGTCTAGTTGAGCTTGGAGCTAACACGACGGCCTGTTGTGCGCACCGGCGTGGTGGAGGATCCGGACTTGTTGTGGTGCAGCAGGCGCTGGAGCTCCGGCAGGACGTGGTCGTCCATGGCGGGGCGGTTCTTGGCTTCGTCGTCGAGGCAGCGCAGCGCGAGCGCGGCCACCTCCTGCGCCTGCCTCTTGGAGTACTGCCCGCCCAGCCTGGTGTCCATGATCCGGATCACCTGCTTCCCCAGCTTCAGCTTGGGCTTGGCCCAGTCCACCAGCGTGGAGCCACGTGGCTCGTCCAGCGCGCGCCGCCCCGTCAGCAGCTCCAGCAGCACCACGCCGAAGCTGTACATGTCGCTCTTCACCGACAGGTGGCCCGTCGCGATGTACTCGGGCGCGGCGTAGCCCCTGGTGCCCACGACGCGCGTCGAGACGTGGCTCCGGTCCCCCGTCGGCCCGTCCCTGGCCAGGCCGAAATCCGACAGCTTGGCCCGGTAATCCTATATATATATATATACATACATATAAGTATATATATCGACAGGCAGAGGCAGTAGATTAGGAAGGAACGAAGGAAGGAACGAACGAACGAACGGAGTCTAGGAGGACGTTTGATGACTTGAGGTCGCGGAAGATGACGGGGCTTTCCTGGCCGTGCAGGAAGGCCATGCCGCGCGCGACGTCGACGGCGATGGAGAGGCGCATCGGCCACGAGAGCGGCTGCGTGCCTCGCCGGAAGAGGTGGTTCTCCAGGCTGCCGCGGAGCATGTACTCGTACACCAGCACCTTGTTGCTGTCGGAGTCGGAGCAGTAGCCCACCAGCTTCACCAGGTTGTCGTGGTGGAGCTCGCCCAGGTAGGTCACCTCGGCCAGCCACTCCCTGTGGCCCTGGAAGCTCTCCTTCCTGAGCTTCTTGATGGCCACCATGCGACCCACGCCGGGCCGGGTCGGGGCCAGCGTCGCCTCGTCGATCCAGCCCTTGTACACGCACCCGAACCCGCCCTCGCCCAGGTACGAGTTGGACCCGAAGTTCTTGGTCGCCGACCGGAGCTCGCTCATGCTGAAGGACTTGAGGCCGCTCCCGGACCCGGAGAGCTGCCCCGACGAGCAACTGCTCCGGCGCGACGCCAGCTTTGCGTTGGCGATGCCCAATCCTGATGTCGATTGAAATGAAGTCGAGGCATTGGCACACTTTGCAGAGCCGCCCCTGCACCAGCAGTTCCCCATTGATTAGGACTAGCTTAAGCATCATCCGAGGGAGAAGCCTCTGGGTACATACTATAAGGGGGCAGCTGGCAAGCAAGTCAAGGAAGGAAGATATATAATCCTTCAGTTGACTGACTTTGGCATTACATGGAGGCTGCTTCCCGTTTCTCAGTCAAGCAAGCACAAATTGAAGCTAGTAGCTAATTAATTCCCAGCCACTCCTTACATTGAGCTTCTAAGATACTTTAATTTCCAATCCATTACCCCGTCAATTAATCACCACATATAAACAACTCCATGGCATGACTTCTGCATGCTACTATTGTCCTGCAAACAGCATTAGCAAACTAGGAATTCCTCTGGGAAAGTGGGAATGCCCTGGAATCGAAACCAAACGAATTATAACCGAACAGAACTGCGTCCTGAAGTTTGATTCGGTCTTAGGCTAGTACTAGAGAGGACATTAATAAAGGATAAAAGTTGCATGCAAGCTGCACCTAGGCACTCTGGTATAATGTGCTGTAGCTGGAGACATGTACTGTAGCTATTAGAGGGTAGGCACATATTTTTTTTTCTGGACCTACTTAACGATGGAAACTTTCAAGCATTGCTAGTTGTTGACAATTTCAAGGTGATTGATACCTTCAACGTTCACTTTACGGCAACTGCATCCTGTCACGAGTAATTTTACAACATTAAAAGATAAAAAGAAATCGCCCAAGTTCAACAAACACCTAAACATGACGGTGGAGATGCTGCAACAGCGTTATGCAGCAATTCCATGTGGGGATAAGAATAATTGATTGATGTTTAGAATAATCCATTCTAAGCTTCATCTAAATGTCATTAGCCTCTGTTGAGAATCTCCATCATATCCTAAGGCGAGGTCAACCAGTTGACCAATTCACAAGTATTTATACTCCTCATGTTCTATTGTAGATGCTTCAAATATTTATCATAGGTGGTTTCATTGACCTTGTAGTTGGTTTTTGATCAATTCCAAACAAGCTGGACCACACACTTTTTATTCTAGATTTAATACAAATGCTAACATAATCATTCCAGGCGAATAAAGTTTAAGGCAACTCTGTTTTAGCAAGAGACTCTAAACAGCTGCTTATGGATCATGGATGGATAGTGAATAATTGAATTTTGGAAGCTGAGGATCCAAAGCTCAAACAAATTTGGGTGGGTTGGATTGTTGTCTGGAATGCAGTTGGACCGGGCTGGAAAGAAGAAGATGAGATAAGAAATGGGTTGGGCTTAGCTCAGACGTCGGTTTCAGCTCAGATATCGAAAGTATTTCCCTTTTTTCTGAAGTAAATGAAAGAGAAAAATGAAAAATAAAATAGCATATATTACCCCTAGAAAACTATATCACGGGGTACCTGGATGGATTTAAATTTTGAGTGAGCCTCCTAGGAATCTAGGACAAAATCTATCTCTTCTGAAGATATCGACTCATGTAATAAGATCGTGTGGGTGACTACAGAAATACAAAATCGCTATTGCGCAACGGCAACTTCAGGTTAGCCAAACAATTTAATCTCGGCGGATGCACGTGAGCACGCTTGTCTGTGAACGACCGTCTCCAAGCTGTCAGCTGAAGAATTCCAGAAAGCAGTTGGTAAAAATCCTGTCAGCATAGTGACCCATCTCTCCGGTATTCTTGGTCAGCGCAGACCTCTGTATTTCCAGCAGCCTGAAATTGTTAATCTCAAGAGGTACATCTTCTTCGCATCAGGCTTCCCGGAAGCAATCAGCTGCAGTGGTCAATGAACTCATACCAATATATCAGCAGTCTGAGTCAGCATAGTAAAATTAGCTTTCTCATCATTTCCATCCACACTTTGTACTATCAAGTTTATCTACCAAACTTCCGGCTTCTTAAGATCTTTGCAGCCTGTCTAGCATCAATATGGTGCAATCCTTGATGCTTTAGGCAACTGTTGCTCCTCGCATCATCCGTTAGCATTTCCAGCAGGCAATGTGCATCTGGCTTCTTCATGGTTAACAGCTTCTGGGATTCGCTTAGGAGGGGGA
Source organism: Digitaria exilis (assembly GCA_015342445.1). Lineage (NCBI taxonomy): Eukaryota > Viridiplantae > Streptophyta > Magnoliopsida > Poales > Poaceae > Digitaria > Digitaria exilis. The sequence goes on from JACEFO010001042.1 coordinate 149,053, forward strand.
GAAAAGCTTCAGGTCTCGAACAGAAAGGCTTAAAGATGCAAAGAAGGGCTTTTGTGTCAACTCTCAACTGCATTACTCCCGTGTCACAGAAATTTACTTCACCCCACCTTATGCTGCTGTAGATGAAGTAATCGAGGCCTTCCGCTATACTCCTCCATAGATCAAGGAAATCTTTGGAATTAAGATATAGCTTCAGCTTAGTGGTCCTGTCTGTCAGGGCATCTAGACTGGCAACAAAACCAGGAGATACTCCTGCATTCTCTTCATCCAGGATCTGATCATCCAAGGCAGTTTGCCCACTCCATGATCCAATGTTTTGGACATATTCCCATGACAGATCTTCAAACTCAATCAAAATGGCAGACAGTATCTGTTCGAGATAATTGGTCCCTAATTTAACCAAAAAACTGATTTCATCTGTAAACATGGATCCTTGAGGACCCAGATCCAAGAAGGCGGTATCTTCATCCCATTCCCGAAGCACACTTTCACAGTAGCGTGCAGCGTTAATTGCACAGGAGGCTTTTGATAAAGGCTGATCTTCCAATGTCGTATTTGACAATTGCAATGCCTCACATCGATCACGCAAGACAAGAAAAAAGTCATTCAGGAACTTGACTGAAGAGGATCTATTATACTGGATCTGCATCCCCCTATTTGGCAGGGCACGGCCTCTTTCAATCATTGATAAAGCAGTTTTGATGACAAATTCAGAAACTGGTGGAGCTTTGTAGTCTTCTCTTGTAGAGAGAAGAAACTTCATTGAATTTTCCATGTGACCAAGCTGGCCATGCTGACTATCGCTACATGACCAGTTTGTCTCATCCTCCATTTCAGATTTCAGCTTATCCTGTGCTGAACTAAGCTCAACACTAGCCCATATGTGAAGCCAATCAGGGTGTTCACTGTATATTGAGAAGACAGATAATGACCTAGACAGACCTTCAGAAAGAGATGCAATTTTCTGAATCCCTGAGTCTGCCAGAAGCTGCATTCTTTTATCAAAAGAAATCATTAAGTCATTTAGGTGCATCCAAGAGGACTCTGCTTCAGGTTTGCCAACAGTAGCATGGTCCTTATTAGAGGTGACAAGAGCTGGGAAAACTTGCCTCTCAAGGTACGCTACAAGCATTTTCACCATTCCAGTCACCCAAGATTCTTTGGCACTTAAACCTGCTAACCTTGCATGATCGATCAAAGGCTGCAATATATCATCCACCCCTTCCATGAAATCCTTTGTTATCTTGTAAACAAGAGTAAAAATGAACTCTGGCTGCTCAGACCATTTTGCAAAATGGTATTCCATCCTTGAAGCAACAGGTTGAACTAATTCATCAATTGCCCAAAGTCCATGGTCCAAGCAAGCGGTTTTATCAAAGTACTTGGAATCTGCCGAGGCAGGGGTGGCTGCTGCTATTTGGCGTTGACGCACTTCACGGTTTGCTTGTACATGTTGCAGGGCACACAGTGCTAGGAAGCTTTGTGAATATTTTTCTTTGTTTCCCTCATTCATCAGGACTAGAGGATTTGGAATTTGGGAGTACTTATCATTCTGTGTGTCTGGTGAGGACAACGAAGGTGGCCAACCCAGTGCTGCAAGTAGAGCCCGGTAATCCGTGAGTGCTTGAGGCCTCAAAATGGCTAGAGTTTTGTCCACCCTAGAATCAACTGCCGTGATAAGGCTGGTCCACTGTGGCCTAGTTGTGCTGATTCTTACCAATTCTCGCTCAATATCCCTCACGGCATTCACAGCGTTGAGCAACTTTACATGCTTCAGTTCTGTTTCCTACATTTGAAAAGGAGGGGTCAGCACTACTTTGCAATATAGTTTGCTCAGACATCTAACATTAGCTGCAAAGACAATAAAATTGATGAAACGATAAAAATATCTCACATTTGATTTTCGAAGTATGGATGACAGGTCCAACTTTGAGGCCTGTCTGACGATGGAAAATGCGGCATCTTCCAGGTTGCCAACCAAAGTTTCCAACTGTAGAGTAGCTTCTGGAATGTCAGCATAGCAAAGTTATAGAATGAACTATATATTCCTACACCATAGTGAGACAGAGGCATCAAAGAAGATAAGAGAAAACTGATAGCAGACAACAAATCCTGTCCGTATCAAATAGATGCAGAGGGGGCAGGGGGAATCAAATAGTATGGCAAGTTTGACACTGCCCAGAAGACATTTATTGAGATAATGAACTCAAATGTGATACTAGTTTATGGGGGGCGCAAATCTTCATGAGTACCTTAGTGATGTGCTGGCAGCTCAGTCACATTCTATTTGCTGGCCACTAAATATAGATGTGCGCATGAACCGTACCAATAATGTACATCGAACATTGACAGTGAATAATTTTGCTAACGGTGATTTCAGTAGCGCAGGCAGTGGGAACAGTGCAGTATTTTGATAAATTAAAGGCGAGAAGGGAAAAAACAGAGGCAGGGGACGAGACGCTGACCCGCGTAGTGTCGAATGGTGTCGATCCGTTGGATTTCCCGCACGAGCGCCGGCAGGGCGACCTTCCGCAGCGTCTCTGCCCGCTCATCCTCCTCACCGACGGCTCCGCCTAGCAAGCAAACCCGAGGCGGATCAGCAGCGGAGCGACATTGGCAGGGTATGCCTCTAGGGTTTACATTTACAACCCAGGGAAGAGAAGGGGAGGGGACCGAGCGAGCGAGCGAATGAAGTAATGAAGAACCTGGCAAGCGGAGGCGGCGGAGGTCGGAGCGGGCCCCGGCGGAGCGGTGGAGCCATGACGCGGCCGCGGCGGCGAGCTGCTCCTCGAGGCGGCGGAGAGAGGCTTGGAGGCCGGCGCACTCGCGGCGTAGCAGCTCAGCGAGCGCGGGCGCGGCGGCGAGGTCGTCGGGGGAGGCGAAGTGGGCGTCCAGGAAGGCGCGCAGGTTCGTCGCCGGCGGCGGGCGCGGGTTGGACATGGGTGCGTGTCGTGTCGTGTGGGTGCCTGGGTGGAGAATAGACTGTGCGGTGGGTCCCCTTGTCTGTATGTCGTGCCCGTTTCTCTCTCTCTCTCTCTCTTTTTTGAGGTTTTTTTTTCTGAGAAACGTTTGTTTTTTGGGTTTGTTGTAGGATCTGGAGCAGGCCCAGACCGTCGCGGCTGGGTGGGCTGGGCTTCCTTTTATGGGCCTTGTGTTGCTGGGCTGCCTCTTCCTCTCGCTCTGCTTTTCATGGAGATCTCTGCTTTGCTCCCACAAAATCAAAATCAAAATGACCTTTTTTGTATGTTCAGTTGACGACCACATCCCGTAAGTTTTGCCGCCTCTGTTGTATTTCACAAACGTGTTTCTACCTGTGGCTCAATTCCTAAAACTCACAATCACCAGAGAGAGGAGATCTCGTCTGCATTCAGCACTAGATACTCCATCGACGCATTAACATGAACAAGCAGGCCATCAAACAAGTAGATTACATTACATAGCTTATACGGATGGTACATAGCTAGAGAGAAAATGAAAGCATGGACGGACGAGGTCCGATCCAATCCATGCAAGATGTGCTAGCTAGTTTGATTGTCCTGCAGGTAGTACAGTACGCAGGAGTAGAGTAGTAAATCAGAGCAGGTCGGTGCTCTCGTACATGACGTTCCACGAGTCGAGCGTCGGGAAGCACGGCTGCTGCTGATTGAGCTGGAGCTGCTGCTGGTGATTGTGACCATTATTAGCTGCGGCCGCCGGCGACGCCTCGTCGGCACCTGGCAGAAGCATGGGCTGCTGCAGCATGAGCAGCCGCATGTCGTCGTCGTCGCCCTGGGCGCCGGTGACGTGCTGCACCATCATCCTGAAGTTGGTGGGGTCCGTGCTGATGTACGTGGTCGGGGCGCGCTTGGACGCGCGCGACCGCCGCTTGCCGGCGCGCCCGCCCGCCGGAGCCAGCTTGAGCTTGTTGTGGTGGCGGCGCCCGGCCGCCGGCGGCGAGTCGGCGACCAGCACGGAGTCGCCGCAGGTCATCATCGGGGCACCGTAGGCTCCTGCTGGTGGTGCTGGTGACGCGAGGTCGAGCAGCAGCGGCGAGTAGCATTGGTGGCGGTGCGGCGCGGGGGCGGAGAGGGATGAGGAGGAGGAGGATGCCGACTCGGAGGACATGGTGGACGACAGGTGGTGGAGCGCGCGCGCGATGGCCGCGTCGGCGAAGGTGAGCGCCGGCGGCGGCGGCGCCAGGCACGACACGATGGCGTCCATCGATCTATCTATTGATATCGGACGGAGCTGATGAAGAAGCTAGCTCTAGAAAGAAAGAAATAATAGGAAGGAAGGCGATCGAGTGGGAATGCAGGGAAGGCTGGGCTGGTAGTCGAGTATATAGCGAGCGAGCAAGGAACAAGGGAAACCGCGTGGGGTCGTCGGCGGTTTTTGGTTTTGTCTCCCCATGGATGGATGGAGCAGTCAACGGCAGCAGAGCAGAGCAGCATGGGCACACAGCCTAATAGTGTGTTAGATCATCCAAAAAACACTATTTATCTAACTTTTTCATATTCATCTCATCTCTCCCATTCACAGAATACGTTTACTAGCACGACCTATAGTGTTTTTTCCGATCTACAGTGTTTTTTTTTTCATAATCTAAGCTCACCTAAGCTGCATGCGGCCGTGTGTGTGGCACCGCCAGCCCCGCCGTGCGACCCTTTCGGCGGTGACGTTGACTCGGTCGACCCGGCCGACCGACGGCAAGGTTGCCATGCATGTCATGTGCAAGGCCACCCCGGAGGAAACAAAAAAAAAATGTAATATGTATTGTACCAGTACCACGTACTACTACTAGAGACGGAAATTCTGATGAGACCGGGGCAGGAACAGCTGCCGATCGATGCACTGCCATTGCTTGCTGCTCTTCCCAGCTATGACGCCGCCGGTGCACTACATTCTCAATCAGCAGCAGCGGTCGATCGAGGCGGTGGGCTGGCCGTCGCTCTCGCCGGAGATTTCCTCTGCCGCGCCGGGATATCAGATCTCGATCGAAACGGTAAAAAAAAAAAAAAGGCAAACACGCACTGGAATCACATCCACCTGTCTGTCCATCTCTCGATCGCTCTCTCCTCCCATCAGATAGACGCAGATGCTGTTGCTAATGCTACGCCGCTAACCAAATGAAAAGCAAATAATATATTTGGGCAACTTTTCAGAGGATCACCGTTTCGCTCGCTCACCGACGCCAATTATATATGATTTATTTACCAAGCGAAAACGACCGGCCAAGCGAAAACGACTCCATTCCTTCAGATCAGTACCCGCGATTCCGTTCGATTAACCACCTTTTACTTTCTTTCGACTTTCGATTTGGGGGGGGGGGGGTAATTAAGATTAAACAATGAGGAGGTCAAGGAAACCTTTCTTTCTCTTCTTTTATGGATGGATCACTTCACATAGTATGTAGTAGCATCTCTCAAACATTGCGAATCCTTGACTGACGCTGTATTACAACAGGTTGACCTACCCTCCGCACTGCACACCTCCATGCAAATGTGCTTTCAAAACTCTACCATTACAAAATCAAATACACGGAGTAGTCATGTATACAGACCCTCCATGCCGCCTGCTGCCCAAACCGTGTGTTGTAAACATAAACCAGCTAGCACAAACTCGATCGAGTCTGAACTCTCAAAGCAGACGACAGATAGGCAGCATCCCCTAGCTAGGGCCTACACTACACGGCACGCATGATATGCATGGCAGCACACAGAGACGAGGAGGAGCACATGATCATCGGTGCCCCGACAGCGAAGCAGTACAGTAGCGTGGAAGTTTGCACATTTTTTATGTACACACAAACAAAGCTCAACAGGTTTGACGGGTTCCGACTTCCGACCGACGTTTTGTCAGCGTTGAAAAACCATATTCTGCACTGCTGCATGCAGCGCCCAACCACCCCCACAATTTAACTGACGGACGCCGCCAAGTATATAGTGGCCAATACAAATATACTAGTACAATACTGCTGTTTGGCAGTACGGAGTAGTACTATACTACTCCTATATAGTTGAAGTCCACTGTCTTCGAGAAGACCCTGCATGGCTTTTAGCTTAGGGTGTGTTTAGATTGGGAAAGATTCCCCAAAAATGCACTGTTCACCAAAAAACACTGTAGATGAATAGTGTTCTGTGAGTAGAAGAGGTAGGATGAATAGTGAAAAGTTAGATAAATAGTGTATTTTTGGGGAATCTTTTGGGAACTAAACGGGGCCTTATTAGATTACATGTTAGCTAATCAGGCAGGCAGGCAGGCAGAACATCCCATGAGGCATTCCCTAGCTTGTAATTGAGTGCTTTGCAAGACTTTTTTGTGCGCTATTGGGTCCATCGTCAATCACTTCATTACCTCCACTAATCCTACCGCATGCCTTGCTGGTCAGATGGATGGTTCTTCAATTCTTCCTTTGATGATCTTGCCAGCACCACAAATACAGGTCTGTGTCAGCATCAGGTATTAGAAAGCTCAAGCCTCTACCTTTTTTTGACGTGATCATCAGAAAAGTAGTAGCAGTAATACTGGTTCAGTCGCCTCTCATCTATCCAGATTCCAGAATAATACTAATAAAATACGGTAGTAACCTGTAAAAGCATGCATATTTGATATAACAAAATGGAGCAGCTAGCTAGTAGCTGGGTTATCTTATTATATTAGCAGCTCCTCCCCTAATTAAGGAGTACGCTTAATCAGTACTGTAGCACAGCACACACCGATATACTGCTCTGACCTGTATTTGTTTATTTCAACGATTTCTGCTGAAAACTGATCACGAGTCTTTCTTCAACCTTGAGCTAGCTAGCTTGAAGAGTGTGACGGGTTTGTGAGCGCATGATGTTGTCAGCCTGTGCTAGCCATCCACTTCTCATCTTTATTTTAATCTAGGGCTCATACAGTATGTGATACTACGCCTGTTTGACTTGTTACACCTGCTCCCTCATCCACTTGTTGCTTCTTCATTTTAATACTCTGATCGATCTGAACAAGTTTCAGAATATCCTAGCAGTTCCAAAACCATGCCAATGCCGGATCGATGGGATTCCGTGGGCGCGATTATAGTAAGTAAATAAAGAAGCATTTGAGCTTGGAACATCTCCTTGTCGCTTGATTATTCCCTTTGACATGTAGCAGCACGCAGCAATAGCAATGTAGCATCACGCAGGGATGCATGTGCTGGGAAGAACATCCCTATCCACAGGTCAATCAGATTCAGATCACAGAGGGTGTGCTGGCCGTGTGAGCCCGCCCCGGAGCTTTGTCTTTTCTTTTTTCTTTGTTAAAAAAAAGAGGAGCCCCATAGCTTTGTTTTCTTCATGGCTTTAGTTTTCAAACCTCCTTCTCTCTCATGCGTTATGGTGTACTGTACTCCGGCCTACTCCCTCATGGCTAGCATCATGCGCGTGTTCGATCGCCTAGTGATCTACGTGTGTTCGATCGTCTACTGAAAAAGAAAAGGAGATATACAAACCAAACCCGGTGCCCTCAGCTGGGTTTGCATCTGAACATGCACATGTATAGGGGTTTCAGCGAGTTGATGCCTCCCTGCAGTGCAGAACGATACATACAATTTTACAATGATTGGCAAGTACCAGCTGGTACTACCAAGTACTTGCAGGTCCTTAAGTACTTTTCTTGGTACTTACCGGTACTTTTAATAAGAATTTTGAAAAATTAAATAAATAATAATATGGGTATATTAGTAATTTCCTATACCCTGATGGCCTAATTAGAATATACCCTCCCACAACATATCATGATAATTTTTTTCACCCCTCCTCCTCCCCCACATCTGCGGGAAAAGACGTATATACCCTTTCTTTTTAATTTAAAAATAAAATAAAATAATTAGGTGGGCCTATTTATCCGGTACTTGGTCCCACAATTTTGGTGTTTTGGATGGGTACTTTTAGGTACTGATATTTTTCTCACCGTCGGATTCTATATCCTGGTAGTACCATAGTACTTACCAATCATCGTAAAAGAACTCAAAAAATATATGCAGGCATCGGCGACACCGCGCGAATCGACGACATACAAACAGGCGGCACGAGAAACAAAGGAAGCGGCATCAGGGATGATTCATCGTCATGGCCTCATGGGAGTGACTTTTGACTTTGGAGGGCTTCAATTCAACTCCACTCCACTTGCAGCATGCAGTTTGTTGGAATCTGGTGGACCTGCTTGTTGGTTTCCCAGAGGTCAGATGCTTGCCCGTTGATTCTGTCCATAAAAAACTGCTACTACCTGCCAAACTACATCGCATCGCATTCCTGCTCTGTCAAGTGTCAACCGGTTTGAATGTTTCAGCACAACCTTGCCTGGCTCAGCCACTCGTGTTCGTCAGCTTATGCATGCTTGGATTTTGGGTGACAGCTTTTAAAAGGATAGCATATCAAAATTACTTCTGCCGAGCATGCAAACTAGTCATAACGGTAACTCTCATTCTCATAGAGGTAGAGACAGACAGCCACGGGATCATGCCAACAACAGTGCCACGAAAAGGTCAAACTGCAAAAGTTATACATGTAGTGTGTGTTTTTTCTTTAGAAAAAGGAAATTGTTCCGGCCTCTGCGCCGCACACAGCCATGTACATGTAGTGTGTATATTGATACTTGTTTGATTCTGAAATTTGATTAGCATAACGCATGCTTACATCAATCACCCACTTACAGCATGATTGCACACTAATTTACATCACATTCTGTTTTGTTTTAAAAAAATGTTTCTTGCTAGCAATCCCTCTTGACAGAAATTGCAAGTACTCACTTGGTTCAATCACCAGCAGCAGACTTGGTTCAATCAGTTTTTTTTTCTCAACACAAGGGAAATTTACTTAGCTAGCTCTATACTTACTGCCCAGCATTCGCCATTCTCCAATGTACAATTCCTCTCTTCCGCTGCACTGACGTTTTTTCTGCAGATCGATATACCTCTGCACCCAAATTTCAGAAAAGGCTTCAAGCTTCTCCAGGAATCTCAGCAGGCTGGACTGCAGATCAGCGGGGGCATGACTTTTCCGGACATCCCCCCGCCCCCCCCCCCCCCCCCCAACCCCCGTTTTCCATCATTTGGCACCTGCCTTGTTGAGGAATGGAGCGGCCTGTATCTGCTATGAGACCTTCAATGGCTTGTTGCATGTCCCTAGTTGGTAAATCATCCCGTAAAGATCGGTGCAGTAGTAGGCCCTGTTACGTCAAGTGCATATCGCTTCCTGGAGACCTTCCTCTTCAGGGGCTTCATGCACTTGTGCAACCATAAGTTTAAACTGCAGAAGTATGCCTTTTGGGACGCCAGCCAGTTCCGGAACATAATTTTCTCAGCTCCACCAATAGCAGAAGCGCAGATTGGCATTGAGATTCTGACTGAAACAGTATTTTCAGGCTGCAGCTTGCGGGTGCTAACTTGAATATCTCACATTGGCTTTGATGACACTCAAGCATTGTGGACCACATCCTAGTGAAACTACAGTCTACAGGGAGAACAGATTTTCTATCAGATGCGTGAAGAAATCAGTATATAAACATCTAAACAAATGGGTTCCCTATTGTGATGAAGTTAATATCATCTTACAAATGGTTTGCAGTGATGCCTTTTGCCTAATATGATAAACCTGTGTACCATGCCTCCTATGTATAAGGTGCTATAACGCAGAGAACATATTTTCACGTAGACTGATAGACGCTGATATAGACAAACATACCATCCAGCTAGATCATCCAGCTGTGATTGAAGATCTTCATCTCTAAGATCTTCTATGTTCTTAGAAATGAAGTATATTTTCTGCACAGCCACTAGAACTCTGGAATGCAAGTCCTTAACAGCAGAATGGGTAAAATCGATATCAATTTGATTCGCCCCTCTTGATTCCTGCAGTATCAGCTTCTTACGTTTCTCATCGTACTTCCTGCAGATGGCACTACTGACCTGAAAGCAGAACAGTATAAATTAGCTCCAGGTGTCTCAGTCACTGATTGTGGAACACCCATCAAACAGATGGTGCTACTGACCTGAAAGCAGAACAGTACAGATTAGCTCCAGGTGTCTCAATCACTGATTGTGGAACACCCATCAAACAGATTAGTTAAGTAGAGGCGTAGAGGGTTACCTTGACTAGTTGACTTCATCATAAAGCTTGCTCTCCCATGCATACAATCTATCAAGTGTTGAGCTATGTCTGCCAGCATTAATCCCCAGAGGGTTTCTAGATGGTGACAGTTGTGACTTGTGAGGATACTGATCTATGTTTCCTAAGAACAAAAGAGGACACTGATCTATGCCAAGTAAGGTATTTTATCTGAGCTTGAGGAGGAACTGCATCAAACCATGGTGCAGCACATTCTTTGTGCTGTGGGAGAAGCCATTTTTTTTATTTTACAGTGCAACCCAAAACGCTGAAAAACAGCCAGTTATCTAAGAAGCTAGCGTAATGCAGAATTGCAGGAATCACAACGGAATCAAACCAATATTACGGCAATAACTTCAAACAAATTATCTTAGTATCGCATTCCGATCATACTCACTAAAAGAATCCTTGTAATTGTACCCGCAAAAAAAAAAAAGAATCCTTGTAATTGTACTTGTAAAACAGAAATAGTACAAGACTGCCACAGGAAAAGAAAAGGAGGCAAACATTTAACTCACATTCAGGAACAGTGATGTCCGCCATGCAACAAGCAAAAAATGCTACCAGAAAACTTGGTGGTTTTGATCCCTGTGCTGCAGAAAATCATTTTTTTTATTTTAACATTATCTCAGATTGTAAGACAGAAGCTAGGAAAAATGGTCATGGACATAAAGTTTAATTTATTTGCTTGATATCTAACCTATTTCTTGAGGACGTAGAGGACGGGACTGGACTTGTCTTCCACAAGAATAATTGGGACTTATTTTCCAGAATCACATGCCCGAAAGAATAGCCTCTTTCATGCATGTATCCATACAGAGGTCGTGAAGGAATCCGGTATCCGGCGCCAAATCCCGGCGTAGGCCGTTGCCGCCTTGCCCTTCCATAGTGAGATGCGAGGAAGGACCATGGCCCATTGTACTGCTGGGCCAATCTCGCTCGCTTCCTCCTAAACAGGCCGAACGTCCACTCGCAGCAACCCGCTCCTCACGGGGGCCCACTAACCCCACACTCGCCGCTCCAATTCGAAAACCTCCCCCCTTTTTTCCTTTCCGTTGGAAAAAAAAAAGGCAGCCGCGGCCAGCTGTTATAAGTAATCGCAGGCAGGCAGCAATTAGTGTGCACTAATCAAATTCCCCGACCCGACCGTTGGCTTGGCTTGCCATCCCAATTCCCATCCTCTCCATATCTGCCGCGGCCGCCGCCGGTCGACTCCGCTCTACTCGCCACGCCTCGGATTCTCACAGGTCTGCCTGCCCCTCCTGCTTCTTCTCTGCGCCGCCGCTCCGGTCTTCGGGGTTGCTCAGTCTCGTCGGGGTTTGGTTTCGGTCGGCTGGATTCCGCGCGTTGGGTTTTGGGTGATTGCTGTGCGGGCGATTGCGATCGGAGGGGCGTCCCTGGGCCGTCGGGGGCTCTGGGATCAACCATCGATCCAACATGGTCCGCGGGGCGAACTTTCGTTGAAGGTTGGTTTTGGGCGGCTCCGTGTCATAGGATCGAGGATCAAACGAGGATTAGGGTGTTGGTGGCCGTGCGTGCAGCCTGTTCGCCTGATTTCCTACTCGAGGTGCTGAGATGCAGGCGTGCCGCTGCGAATTCTCGTTCAAGGTTGGTTTCGGGCGGCTCCGTGTCCTAGGATCGAGGATTAGGGTGTTGGTGGCCGTGCGTGTAGCCTTTTCGACTGATTTCCTACTCGAGGTACTGAGACGCAGGCGTGCCGCTTCAGTTGGGAGTTCAATTTCCTTGCCAAGGGAGGGATACGTTCGTTTTCTGCGGTGGTTTTGTTTCCCAAGTCTCTTTGTTACATTTTGTTCCCGGCTAGTGCGTCAAAAAATAAAATGATTACCTGTCTTGTTATTTTCAGAAGTACAGCTTGCCACCTAATGTGCTTTACATCTAATAATTCTTTGCTGACCAAGATCCAATCCGCGCAGGGGCTCAACCTGTAGATAACCTGTGCTGTGAGTGTTCCACACTTCTGAAAAATGAGAAGATTCTTTTTCTTTGGCTCCTCCGCTCCAAATGCTGGAGAGGAAAATGGAACACCGGACAATGGTGCCAGGACTAAGCATAAAAAGACACTGGAAGCACACGAGGGCAAGGAAAGTTCCGCTTCCTGCAGCACAAGGTTGTCAAGATCCAGAAGCCGTCGTGACAAGCGGAATAAGGAGGAACCAGCCAACCCGAAACAGCTCAGGAGGTCCATGTCATTCTCGTCCCCAGCCAGAAACAGTTGCTTGGACGAGCGATGCTTTAGCTTCTCTGGTGATGTTCCATGCACCTTTTATGATGAATCTGAAGTATCTCACCATGCAAAAGATGTCTTGTAAGTGCTTCCATTACCTTACTCCCTTATAATCGAAGATGTATACCATGACTGAAACAATAGTATTAGCTAGAGCTGGTGTTGCCTATTTTCGATGTTGATACACGTTATTAAAATCTACAATAAAAAAGGTCAAAATGCATATAAGAAAGGAAATACTAAACACATCAAGATCTGTCTGTTATGTGAATATGCGAACTCTACTCATTTCAGCTATGAAATGTCAAATGGGCACCTTTTACAATTGTTCAGTTTCAGTGTGTGCATGCAAATTTTCAGTAGTATTAGCTATGAATGATCTGTACTTGATGTGACTGCATACTAGTTAAATTATTCCATTTTCACCCAAATATATATTCTTGCAATTCAGTTCCACTTTAAATCTAGCATTTTGTGGCAAATCTCATTTTCGTCGTAAGGCCATGTTTATCCTAGCTCATTTTTTTTTTCAACAAATCATCTGAGAAATGATTTTAACAGTATCCTTAACTTGCAGTCCCAACATGTGGTCACCAGAAGGGAATCCAACTTTTAGAGAATATGCAATAAAGACCCCGAAAGAATATTCTGCATTGGAAAATGATTCTCCTCGATCACAATGCTGTTCATACTCAGCAGGGCACTCTCCCGTTAGCTCCCCCGTTTCTCTAAGATGCAGGTCAACAAGGCTAAGCAATTTATTTAACAAGAATGAAGTACTAGATCGATACATTGATAGAGGGCATGAAGATGCAATGATAAATGAGAAACAGAGGCAGTACTCCTCTGCCACATCTATGGTGTCTAATTTGGGAAGGCCACCTCGACCCCAATCAACAGTACCATCTGTACCAAAATCAATGAAAGAGACTACTGAGAGATACCCAGATGTAGACTTAAAAGATGCCTTCCTTCGGCAAATTGCTCAAGAGGATACAGGAGATAACTGCAAGATCACAACTATGTGCAATGCAGGTCGAAACTACATAAGCATGTCAGATGCTTTTGAGAGAGAGAGCGCCACATCTGTGGAAGATATTTATGAAGATTTGCAAGATGTGAAACCTCCAAATGTTATTTGCCCCTCCAGTTGTCCTACTTCAGGTATGACCTCAAAGATGCTCCATTCATTGCAGCTTTGTGCTTTTATGATGCTTCTCATTTTCGTGATGACTTGGATTTTACATCAGGGGAGCAAGAAACTGATGACATGTTGCTGCAAAGAGCTAAAGAAGTTGAATCAAAGTTTATTGTTCCTTGTGGAGATGAATATGAATTCAGCATGGCCAGAGATAAGCAAATGAGCCCAAATGACATGATTCAATTGATCCAGCAACTGACAGAAGATAGGAAACAGTTAGCACACGAACTATCTTCACAGATCAAGGTGCGTGTTGCTGAAAGATTTGCTTCCAAAGAGCAATACAAGCAATCAAAGAAAGAATTGGATACTAGAACTGGGAGGCTGGAGAAGGAGAAGATCGAAATACAAACTACACTGGAGAGAGAGATGGACAGACGGTCACAGGATTGGTCCGTCAAATTATCAAGATTTCAATCTGAAGAAGAGAGGCTACATGAACGGGTGAGAGAGCTTGCGGAGCAGAATGTCTCATTTCAGAGAGAAGTTACTTTTCTTGAAGCAAGTAAGTCTGAAGCTTCAACTAAAGCTACAAGTCTGGAGATGAAAAACAGCAAATTAAATGACGATCTAGAGAAACTCAGAAACGAGCATGAGAAGCTCCATAACTCCTCACTAGATCTGCATGCTCGTTTTGCTGAGGTTGTAAAGGAAAGGGACCATATCCAGGAATACTTGAAGGACAAGGAGAGAGAGAACAAAGCATTACACAAAGTTATTGCAAGACTACAAACAGAATGTAATGAACAGGAAAGGACAATCACAGGCCTAAGACAAGGATGCAAAGCTGAGTTGGATAAGAAATTTGTTGAGTGCGGCAGTGACAAAACGAGGAAATTGCAAATGGAACTTCTTAGACTGACAGGGGTGGAGCAAAAGTTGAGAGGTGAAACTCGATCTTGTCATCTTGAAGTGGAGTCCCTCAGACAAGAGAACATTGCACTCTTAAATCGTTTAAAAGGTGCTGGGAATGGAGCAACCTTCTCCTCAATTCGCCTTGACCAGGAGCTTCAGGCTAGAGTGGACAACCTGCAGATGCAAGGCTTGTCATTACTTGATAAGATCAGCCAACTTTGCACCAAATTGTTGGATTTGATGAAACACAAGAAACTTGAAAGCGAATCTTTCAGTGGCAATGATGTGTTGACAGTCAGTGATTACACTTTTGAATACCAGAGCATCAAAGGAGGAATTGAAAGTTTGAAGCGAAGTTTGAAGACAATCAATTCTGTACTGAATGAAAAGCAAAATGTGAACCAAAAATCTGGTGAGATTGCAGCTGGTGATAGTCCTTCCAGAGAGCAAACGGTGAGTTATTTCGGGTATTTAAAAAAACTTTGTTTGAAGTGTTGTTTACCTCTCAAGTATACAGGATGTTCCTACCAAAACTCAACAGTAAAGGTTCTCCATAAGTGTGTTTATGGGCAGTTACATGTTCTGTAAAACGTGTTTTCATGAAACCTATGTGGCAAGAATTTCCATAGGATGCCTAGTAAAACCTAGTCCAATCAGTACCGATTTAACTATTATGAAAAGTTGAGATGCTTTAACAACTTGAGCATATATATTTTCATCACTGAATAACTTGCATTCTTTTGTAGGATGATTTTGGACTCAAGCTGAAAGAAGAGGCGATGCTGAGCAGAGTACTAAAGGAGGCAGTCTTGTCAAAGGAACTTGACATTGAACAATTGGAGTCGGATCTGGCATCTTCGCTTCGAATCCAAGATGTTATGAGAAACGAGATCCAGAGAGTTCAGGATGAACTTTCTTGCATCACACACAAGGCTAAGCACTTAGAGCTTCAGGTAACGTCACATCCGTACTCCCGAATAAACAGACAGTTCATTATTTTTCCTCCAATCAAAGTAGGATATTAAGAATGGTCTCCTTTTCATCATGTATTACTGTTATCTGGTGTTTGCCAGTTTTAATGTTCAGGTATTAGTGTATCTCAAATTCTCAATAATTATAAGCAGGCAAGCCTTTTTTGCTCAGTGACTTGGTTACCTGACTGTGTTTGGAGGACGGGAGATGTGACTTCCATCCCATTGGTCTAAAATTACTGTTAACCCACGCAACTCCATTTTAGTGTTTGAGAGATATTTTTCTGATTGTTTAGTCTTTTCTTGTCATTATTTTTCAAAATTTGACATCTTGCTAAGGATTTAGGATAAAAAGTGCCCAATTCCAGATTTGGTCTACTGTGGAGGTCCTTCCAATAAGTTTTATTGTTTAAAATCTTCAGTTGCATATTCTTCTGAATGGAACCATGTCTAAAATTGAAATGGTGAAAAGGTATTATATAAAACAGCATATTATGGTTCCAAAGATATCTGGTCTGCAAGGATTCATTCCAGGTATCATCACTGTTGGTCTTAAAAGAAAGGAATGCCTGAGAGAATCCAACATAAAGTACATAAAAAGGATATTACACTGTAATAATGTTTTGTACACTAAGTGGGGCACACAGCTTTTGAAAAATCCAACCATACAGTATGAGCATATCAATATCCGTCAAGTAGCAGATCAATATCCGTCGAGTACTCTTTTGATCATCTACAGTCTATATGATTCATTGTTACAAATGTATTGCTTTGCAATTAACAGGTATCCAAGAAGGATGAAGCAATCAACGAGCTCCAACAGGATTTCCAAGAATCTGCAAAGGAGCTTGCCGCTCTTCGTGGAACACTGAAAACAGTGACTGAGGAGAGGGACCTGTCGTGGAAGGAAGGAAATCAGCTGAGAAGGAATATCAGCATCATGCAGAATGAGGTTGTGTCACTGAAGAAGAAGATCGAAGCCCTGGATGAAGACATTCTCCTCAAGGAGGGGCAGATCACGATACTGCAGGATAGCATCGAGAAGCCATTTGACATTATCTGCAGCCCCAGGTCATTAAGGGAGTTTGACATGGAGTGAAGCATGCTGCAGCACTGAGACTATTTTCTTCTTGTTACAATAGATCGTTTCAGATATGATGTGCATTTCGTGAAGGGTTGAGATGTCCTTGTGAAGAGGTTGTTCATATGCTTCTGTAGCGTCTTTGTGCAACAACACCATAGTGGCTTGTTTTGCAACTCATTGCCCGGTTTACACCATTTGTAAAGCGGCATAACATCAGATATGTTAGAGCATTTTGGTATTACTGTCTGGATCTTATTTACTGATGCTTACTGAATGAACATGGATGGGCTTGCTTCCGTTCCACTTCCATCCCACCCATTCCCTCCACACTTACTGCTCTAATGTAACAACCATGAGGGCTTGTTTGGAAACTAGTGGATTGTAATAGAATGAGAGGGATTGGAGAGGAAAGTAGTTTAATTTATACTCAATTTCGTCTATTCCACTTGAATCCCATTCCGTTCCAAACAAGCCTTGAATCTGAATGTGGGCAAAATGTTTTGCCTTGTGAAACAAATTAAGTACCAAGCCCATCATTATCATGGGCACCGTGTGTTTTCTAGAGAGGCATGGCTTCAGAGTTGTGAAATTCTGGTCAAATTTTTCATCAATGCTGGGGCAGTGGACGCAATATATTTAAGCTACCAAATCGTCTAGTCAGCTTGCAGCAGGTTTACCTGGTTGTCGGACCAGCTACATGCTATCACCCCTCTTCCGGGGCACTATGGATGATGGATCCCCTTGGTCGTTGACCTATCATATATAATGGTAAAAACTTGTACTGCTTTACTATGGTTAGTCGATCCCAAGACTTCACATTCACCCAGTGTATTGGTTGGGTCAAGCAGACAGCTACTGCATGTGTTGGCAAATTCATCATAAATATAGTGCTGGGCCAAGCAGGAAACTTTCATTAAGCAAGATAATTATATCGAGTTGATACAATAACAAGGACACATTAAGTAATAACTCGACCGGTTATGTAAGTGTTTGGTAAGCGAGGCTATCCGGATATGTTTAATCTTCTGGATAAAGACAAGCTGAATGATCTAAATGAGGCTGTAGACATTCACTGTCATCGTATTTAATTATGATCTAAATGAGGCTTTTTATTTAACCAAGACGATACCTAGCTTGCTTGATGATTATCGACATCATCCTCGTTTCAAGATGTCTGATGTGGTTAGTTACAGAGAACTAACAGTGACTGCATCTCCTATTGTTTCCTGGACGCGCAAGTAATCGGCCGCTCAGATTTGGGCTGTCGATTTCAGATCGAAGCAAGTTGCCCATCGAGATATTAAACGTAACCACATTGTGGTTGGATTTTTCTCCTCATTTCCAAGACTAACCACAGTTTGGCCTCACTACTGGGTCACTTTGGGTCGCCCATTTGTCCATGTCATCACGTTGGTGTCATGCATCATGCATGTCATTATCCTGCCAGTAATGTAGAGTGGTGAATGCTGCGATGGACAAGTAATTTTTAATTTGGTGAGCAAGCTAATTAAGGTGGACAACCAGATAGTGTACCTAAAACGACAATAAATTTTTCAGATGTGCTCGATCTAGGTATGCTTAAATTGTCTGCTTAATTCGAAATCAAATAAATGATCGAGCTACCTCTGTTAGCTAGGCGAGCGTTTTCAAGTTTTAGGTGGTGAATTGTACTAGAACATGCATGTCAACAAAAATGGAAGCAAGCATTTGGTGACGAATGAATTAGCAAACTTTGAAAGGTAACCGAGCACAAGTGTGTGTGAGAGAGAAAAAAAAAGAGTAGTATGTGCCAAATTTCTCGACCAAGAAAAGAACAGGACACGCATCTATTTATTTGACAATTGATCCACGACAACGATGGGTGCAATCTCTGACTTTTTCTCGTTGGGTCGTATAGTCTTTAATAACACCATAAATGTAAACTAAAAAAAAAAATCGTGCAAGCTAAGAAGGATTTGGTAATGGCCGATTCAGTCTTGTTAAAGATATAAAACTGTAGATATGTATGTGGACCTTGTCGTCGGCTAGGATGCCAGTGCTTGTCACGAACAGTTAAGGCGCCTGTGCTCGATCGTTTTTCTTACTTATTACTCCTACACTAGTGACCTTTCAGTAAAGAAAATGATGTTTTGGGCATGGCATTATCTCAAATAAACACGTCGTCTGATCATTATTCTAAAAAAAAGAAATTAACATACATTTATAAAAAGAAAAGTTATTTGTACATATGGAGCATACTAGTATGAGATATATGCTCGCAAATGACTAAATAATTAATGTCTATATGGAGCATGCAGGAGCACTGCACACGTCCTCATCATCAGTTAATAACTTGAATTTGAATGAAACAAGCATTGCCCACGGCGCGGGAGCGGGACTGTACGTACAAAATAAACAAAAAAAAAATCGGGTGGATTGGAAAATCGGAAGCAAAAGTCTAATCTGCAGTGCATGCACAGTACTGGAAATTTAATAAGGGTGAGTGGAGCGCCTTGTTTTTTTTTTGTTACGTTTAGAAAGAAATAAAAAGAAGATAATAAGTTAGAGATAACACTATAGTGTTGACGTGCCAAACATATATGTTTGACACGTCAGTCGTCATCACTCATCACTGTATAAAAGGCGAAATATTGATGAATGAGTACTACTAGTAGCAGGTGGACACGGCTCTCGATCAGTTGAGTCGTCTATCGGTCGGGAACCTGCAGGTCCATCTCCCCAAGACAAGGATGGCGGCGAGCGCGGCGCTGCTGCTCCTCCCTCCGGTCTCCGTGGTGGTCATCGCCATGGTCTACCGCGCCGCGTCGCGCTCCCAGTTGGTGGCGGCGGAGAAGGGCGGCGAGCTGCCGCCGGTGGCGCTGTACAACAAGAGGAGCGGCGGCGATGAGGAGTGCGTGTTGTGCCTGAGCGGCATGGAGGAGGGGTCGGAGGTGAGGGACCTCAACTGCTGCCACCTCTTCCACAGGGACTGCCTCGACCGCTGGCTGCTGCTCGCCGCCACGTGCCCGCTCTGCCGCTGCCGCCTCATCCCGGAGGACGACGACGACGACATGAACATGATGCTGCTGTTCATGGCGTGCGTGCACAGCCGCAGCACCTGGCTCTGGCCCTCCTGATATATAGACCCATCCTTCCATTCGTTTCCATGGACTGATCGACGTCTGCCAGTGCCGGCGACACGTTCCAGTTGTTGCCGTCCGCTATAGCTTTCGCTGTTTTTTCTTTTGTACAGTAGCTCTTTTGTTTTCCCTGTGTGTGCCGTAGTGTGCGTGCGTGTGCAGTATCATCATCTATCATCAAGGCATAGGCATGCATGGTGTGCGCAGCAGCATAGCGTTCGCATGGCAGAGGCCGAATCGAGGGCATGTCTCGTGCGTATGCCGCCTCGGCCGCCGCTCGTTTTTTTCATTCCGCCATGGGGATCAATTAAGCGCCTCAAGTTTCTTCCAACTCACCTCATGCATATACATATACATGCTGCTGTCGTCGGGGATTGGATTGGATTGGATTGGTTAACGGAGGGCGAGGTTCAGGTACAACCGGAGGGAGAGACCGCCGCCGGTGGCAGTGGCAGGCAGCGAACAACAACCGATTGCTATGGCACCAATCGCGCCATGGGCCGGCTTTCCAGTCAGTAGTCCACCGGCCTTTCTGACAGGCCCACCATCCTTCTTGACCCGCCAACCCAAGCTTCTCTTTTTATTATTTATTAGCTGCTTGGGATGTTCCTTTCTTTCATTCTTGCTTGATCTTCAGGTCAGCTCCTGCTGCCGCACAGCACGGTGGCACTCATGGCTTCCTTTATGTTCATCAGTAACTGATGATCAGTTGATCCTTTTCAAGCCTGATGATGAACGAAAGGCAGGCCCCATTCCAAACGGATGTCACTAGTATATATGCGCTACATACACATCCTGCTCTGCTGTTGACCCTGACTGACAGCAAACAACCCACACCAACATTCTACTCTATCCATTACAACCATTACTGCAAGGCGGAACAAGAATGGAGGATCGTCTTGCTACAGACATGCATGCAAATATAAACCGCAGCACGATGCATACATAGCTTTCTTCATGGCAGGCGGCAGCAACATATATAACATCGCGTCCACAATCTGCACTGCAGCTGCAAGAGGAGCTACTTAATTACTGCAGACAGAGCAGAGTTGGTTCGTTCACATCAACATCCATGGTCCATCCACACCACAGACCCAACCAAATTAAACCCGTCAATTAGGCGCCCTATGAACATATATGCCAGCTTCTACATTACATACGCCTCATCCATCAGAAGGCGGCTGAATTCGTTCGCCGGAGCTGCTGCTTCGCCTCCTGTGGCGGCATCGGCATCGGCATCGGCACCGGTGGCGGCTCCAGCGGTTGCAGCATCTGCACCATCAGACCAGACGCAAGCACACATCGTCGTTAGCTACCTCTCTCAGACAGTTAGTAGAGACCTTTTATTACCCTACCATCCAAACAAGCATCACACTGGCAAGTACTAGCTGCAATCAGCACGATGCCAGGATCCAACACAATCAGGGAATATATATATAAAAAAAACCTCTTGAAATGGGAAACTGTGGATGGATCTATCTAAGGCAACGCGCATGGTCCAGGGGGGGCCTTCATTCTTTGTTTCGTCAGGCAGGCATGATTTTGAATTTTGTAGCTACAGTTCAGGCTTAAATTAAAAACAAGCCACAACCGTCATTCAATTGCCTGCCCCATTAGAGCGCATTAGTACACTGCAATTGCATATTATATGATCGCAATAAGAAAGATACTAGAATATAGGACTAGATGATCGTCCATGCTCCCCTTTTATTAAAGCCAAATGGTCCACAACAGCTGGTACCAGATTTTTCTCATCTTTCTATGTACTTTCTACTATGACTCAGTGTGCCAATATCTGCTATTAGAATTATTGCTACGGAGCGTTTTCAACTCGAACCCCCTCCACTAAGCAACAAGTATACTTGCCACTACTCTACTACTAGTAAGCATCCATAGCCTGATAGCCAGTTTAAGCCTACATCTCGTAAACAAATAAGGTGCCGTATCTTGCTACTTTTGTTAAGGCTAGAAAATGACTCACTTTCTGAGAGTGTGTGTGTGTGTGTGCGCTTTTGCAGGCTTCAGTCCACAACTGATGAAGCTCAGAAACAAGAGATTATTGTTTTTGGATTGCTTTTTATTTTACCTTGAGCTTCCTGAGACGCTCGTTCTCCTCCTCCAGCCGAGCGATCTTGTTCTCGAGCTCGTTGGTGTACGCCTACACGCATCCATATATGGAACGCAAGCAGAGAGGAACCTGAATTAGATAGAAGGCAGTTCTAAGTGGAAGGGAATGGGAAGTGGAACGGAAGCCCCCACCTGCTTCCTCGCCCGGGACCTCGCCGCCGATTCGCGGTTCTTGATCATGCGCTTGTGCCGCCGCTCCACCGTCCTCTCCACCACGCCGTCCGCGGCCATCGCCACCGCCGCGGCGCGCTTCCGGCCGGCAACCTGGGATGAGAGGAAGACCCCGACCCCGTCGTGATGCACGCTCCCGTGCTGCGGCACCACCAACTGCTGCGGCTGCGGCGGCGGCGGCGGGTACTGGCGCAGCAGCCATTGCGGCCTGGCATCGACGGCGACGCCGGCGCGGGAGAGGAAGTCCTCCAGCGTCATCTCGCCCATGGCCGTCGGCTGCCGGGCGCCGCCGGCGCTCTGGATGTCGCGCCACACCTCGTCCACCGTCTTCTTGGCCGCCGGCGGCTCGGCGGCCGGGAGCACGGTGCGCAGGAGGTCGTCCAGGTTCATGCTGCGCAGCGGCTCGCCCAGCTGGGTCTCCACCTCGGTCAGCGTGAGGCTGTACACGGAGCCCTGCTGCCGCGAGAGGCCGCGGCGGCCGTCGTCGCCGTGGGACGACATTGTCTGAACTCCCATCCACGCCCACCGGACCGGAGCGAATCACCTACCTGCACTGCCTGCATCCCAGTGAGCGCACAGAGAAGAGGCTCAATCGAAGCAGCGACAAAATCTTTGGAGCAACTAGTGACAAGAAAGGGAGGGAGAATCTTGCGAGCAACAAGAGCAACAACCTGAGCAAGGGGAGGAGGGACCAGATCGATGCACCAGGAGCAGATGGGAGCATTTAATTTTAGGATCGCCACAAGGGAGTTGAGTTGAGGGTCCTAAAAGGGAAGGAAGCAGAGGAGGCTCTCCCAAAGGAGAAGGAGAGAGCTTGTGACTCGTGAAGGAGAACCAAAAGAAGAGGGGCTGCCTTTTTGCAAGGCCAATGCTGCCTTCAGTCCAGGCTTTGCTGCATTTTTTTATGTTGTTTTGTTTTCTGATCAGCAGGGGAGAGAGAGAGTGCTACACTGTGGCAGTGGCCCCCCACCAAAGGGGTCTCATTAATTCACAAAAGAAGCTGTTTGGGGTTTTCTGCTTGAGATTTTGTTTGCGACTGCAACTGCAATGCTCAGCCATTTCTTGTTGTTAGCATGCTAATTATATACTCACTCCGTTCCATTCTAAAATAAAAGTAGTTTGAAAACTGTGTTTGTCTCATAAACACATTCCCAAACTGCTCTCTTTTTTAGACAGGGAGAGTACATCTATATGTGTATGGGTAGTCTACAATTGATTGTAAATCTTATGACAGCTTTTGTGGCCTGATCTTGAGAGACAGTGCTAGACTGTAGAACCAGAAACCTTCTGGGCGCTGGCTGGATAAGAAGTGGCGCCCAACAAGGACACGTCGATCGCTAGCTCCTTTCCTTGTCCAGTGGGTCAAGGATGACATGCTCCGGAGTCGACGTCCCATACTCCTGTAGCCAAAAGGAGAGAATAGTCAATTGACTGTTGAGGATAAGGCGATCTGACATAATCTTGGCTGCTACAAACTCGCTCGATCGGTGAAACTTTCATTTCATGGTAACTTTTTTTTTTGTGATGATCAAATGATTGGTCCAAGGGTCATTTTTTCTCAACTCTCCATGTTCTGCTGAATGGACACACAATGTCAAATTCCCCATGATGAAAGTGAATGTGATCGGTTTTTATTTCCCCGCCAAGAAAGAAATTACCCGTTTACCGAATCTTCTTTTGTCCCCTCCCCCTTTCTTTTGCAGATAGTAGCAGCCTTGTATTGAAGAAGAATATCTTTTTTTTTTTCTTTTAGGCCATGTTCAGATTCCCAACTATTCACTATTCATTCCAACTTTTCACTATTCATTCCAACTTTTCACTATTCCTCCCTCACAAAACACGTTTCCCAGCGAATGCTACAGTGTTTTTCTTATGCTACAGTGTTTTTTCCTACAATCTAAACACACCCTTACAGACACTCGTGCAATTCCTAGCTAGTGAAAAGTCCGGGCATGGAATCATTGTGACTGAAAAAAAATAAAACAGGATTCCTTCAAGTTAAAAAAGAAACAGGATCCTAGCAGCCATAGTGACGATGCATGGCTATGTTCGTTAATTTGGTTTCATGGGCAAATAAAGAAGCCAGACAGGGAATTTGTGCCACACACATGAAAATTCTTCATGTTTCCATTAGCAAGTTATTATTAAAGCACCTGGCTACATGCAAGGGGAGGTGATAAGTTGCTAATGGACATTCTCGAGAGGGGAAAAAAAGCTAGTGGAAGTATGATACCAAATATGCTGTCTCCTATTCTCAGGAAAAAGGCCCTCAGAATGTAATATGATGGTCGGACGAGCATCAGATGAAGTTTCATCGGTGTCGTTGTTGCACGTCGCCGATAGAAAATCCATATCCCTTTAATTTGCCAGCGGCATATATAGCATATACATAAAATATAAAATTATTAATCGGTTCCCGTTGTATGAAACAACATCACCTTTGGATTGAAGAATAATCACACATCATATGTGCTTTGGTGGCCCAATCAGAGGCCAGCCAGATGCACTAACAAAGATTATTTTAAACATCTCTTAGAAGCAAAAATTTCGTGGCAAGCTTATCCGCTAATGATGGTAATTATTGCATCTTTGAACCAAAGTTATCCCCAGCTGGGAAATATTCCTATATTTTTCTTTTTTGCGAGGAAAAAGGATAAATACTATGCTAAGGATGGAGGCGCGGTGGAGAGGAATTCCACCATGGAGGTTGGTTAATATAATGGGGCCAAGCAAGTCTAGTAAAAATAAAAAAACCAAGGAAACTTGGAACAGATATTTTGCAATGCAAGCGACAGTGGGCCAGCCAGAATAGAGAGAAGAGTGCCCACTGAATCTTTCGCCTGCCTCCTCCTTTTCTTGTGATTCTTTTTGGGAGTGAGGGATGAGGACAGTTGTGATGTGTGGCCACTTAACTGATCGATGAAGTGCTGTTTGGTGGCTGACAGTTGTTGTCACGGCTGGCTCCAAGCCTCCCGGGACAAAAATTCTAAATTCAGAGAGGAATGGGGGAAATTCTTTGGTTGGCCCGATCATTGGAGAGCCTCTCGGAGGCTGTAGCGATAATTGGCACAGTACCTGCTGCAGCACAAGGCTCCGTGGTTTATTTTTTCTTGACAAGTAGTATACATAACTCCTATTATTGATCCCTTTGGGGCCAGAGTCTGTCTGATGAATCTCTCCGACGACTCCGATGATGCAGGTAGGGTAGGTCCCTACTTAAGCTTACAGTGTCCTGAAATTACAGGTTGCTAGTACGCAGTACCTTCTACTGTAGCGGTATCATGCAGGTGTCAGTCACCATTATTCATATTTCAGGCTGTAAGGCGCTGCTGCTGCTGCTGCTACAGCTAGTGACTATTCATAATTCAGATTAATTTAGGAACTTTTGGAGTGTTGGACCTGGAAACGCAGTTGGTTTAAGTTAAACTGGAAGCCCAAGCCTCGGTACACTAGAGGAGTCCATGGTTGCCGTTGACGTCTTGATGCAAAGCTTTTGCAGATCCAGCAGCACGGTGTGTGTGTCTGAGAGAGAGAGAGATTCCGAGTGGAGGTGGTGTGGCCTCTGTTCGCTAGCAGTGTGTGTGATCCACGAGGCAATGCAATGCAAATGGCTCTGCCTCGGCTGCCGATGCTGTTGGTTCAGACTTCAGATCAGCAGCCGTGCCACTTGGCAGTTGAGCATTTGAGCCTGTTTTCCCTTTTGGGAATTCCAGCACAGCAGATGCTCCATACTTTGGCAAAAAGGGCAAGTAACGCATCTTTATAGTCCATGGAGTACGCATATTGTATGTTTAAGCACTAGCTTAGCTTAGTCAGGGGGACAGGGAAATCTGATCGAGCCCTTGAAAACAGACGCATTAGCAAGCTTCCTGAGCACTCTGGCACTTGTTTGTGGCTTGGTTTGGTTGCTGACAGTGAGCAAGATAGGGTTTTAGCTGCTCTGCTAGCTGATCAATGCACACACGTAGCATGAATGAAGAAGAATAAAGCCTATCAATCATTCTTTTCCCTAACTTTTGCGAAAGCTCCTTACTCACCCGGTTCCAATTTGGTTTCGTTTTCTATTGGCGGAATAGCCGATTTCGTCCGCCAACTATCAATCAAGGTCAATTTAGTCCCTCAACTACAACAATGATCATTTTAGCCCCTAAACTTTCACGATAAGGTCAAATTCATCCCTCTCGATCCATGTGGTCAGCTAGTGGTTTTGAAATTCCCTTTCTACCATTTCTACCCTATCTCTTTATTATAGACATGTGTAGAAGTGTTTTCCATTGAGGCATACAATTTGACATATCAAAATGTCTTGCAACCAGTAGAACATGAGTCAGCACAGCCTGTGCCCTATAATCCTAAACCATTGCCTCCTAGATTAAAAAAGATGTCAGGCCGACCAAAGAAAAATTGAAGGAAAGATCCTATACCGAGCCAAATAAGAATCAAGCACTAGGTCATCAAAAGTTGGCACTTAAATGGAATGTGGCCGGTGCAAAGAGTCTGGTTACAACTCCACGACAGGCTCTGTGATACTTGGTATCTACCATTTTGAATTATTATCTTGTTCTAATTTGCATGGTGGCTTACATGCATAGCACTAACTTTTGGTGTCTAACTGCAGAAGCAGAGCACGTAATCAGTCACAATAGCAGGCCGAAGGTGCAATGAGTCACGCAAGTACCACACCATGGGCAATAGAACCTGCACAATCCAAGCGTTCTAATAAGGGAAAGTGAACAACCCATCTTCAAGTCAATCAATTCATATTAGTAAATTTCAGTTCAAGTGATAGGGTAGAAAAGCGAATTTCAAGACCACTAGCTTACTAGGTGAGGCAAGAAGGACGAATTTGACCTAATTGTGAAAGTTCAAGGACTAAAATGTTCATTTCTGTAGTTGAAGGACGAAATTGAGCCTTGGTTGATAGCTGATGGACGAAATCAGCTTTTCCGCCTTTTCCATTATTAGGATAGTATGATGCAACACACCATACACGAGATACTTTATTTTCTACACACACGCACAAAATGAGAGAGAGAGAGAGAGAGAGAGAGAGAGAGAGAGAGAGTCTACTATCTTTAGCTTCAATATGGTTCGGTTTTGTCGATTTTCTTCTAAAGGCCCTTCAACAAGTTTTCAAGCACGGCTTGGAGATATCCCTCTAAGGATTCAGCACCTAAGGCTATACTCTATTTGCAATTCCAAACAAGCACTGGTTAGTGAATGCTGCAAGGATGGAGTTTGGGACATCAACTTTAACAAAAGCCTCACTCAATCAGACCTGGACTCATAGAATAGCCTGGTGTCTAATCTTTCATATGTTCAACTTGAACCTGGGAACAAGGACATGGTGTCCTGGAAATTATATAAAACAGGCATATACACTACTCAATCCATGTACAGAAGCATCACACATGGGGGGATCTTGTCCAAAGTAGATGATGGCATCTGGAAGTGTAAAGTGCCAATGAAAATTAAAGTCTTTTTATGGCAAATGCACCATGGCAAGTTACAGGCCTCGGCGGTACTAAAAAGGAGAGTGTGGAAAGGTGACCACCGATGCTCTCTGTGGGGTAACAGTTACTTGCCCCTTAGGTAAATTCATTTGGAGCTGCATTAGAGATGTCTTTGGTTAGAATGGGTTCCCAACCTCGACCACTGATTTCTTTTATAATTGGCTACCCCGTAAGCTCAAGGCCAACAAACCTTTGAGCTTTTTCATGTATGTTGCCTTCTCTTGGGTAATATGGAGGACAAGAAACAAAATGGCGATAGAAAAGAAGTTCCCTAACGCTCCTACTGAGGTTGTGTTCTATGCAACCTCATTTTTGCAAAAGTGGAAGATCTTACTCAAGGAGGACGAGCGGGAAAAGCTGGAGCAAGCAAGAAGTCAAGTGTTGGGATGGATCCACAACTTCCAACCGCGTCAGATGTTCTGGACTTCTGGTCTCTGATGTGGGTGAAATTTGAGCTCAATGTAATGAGAATCTTCTTGATCTCAAATAGGCTAGCTCGGTCTGGATTGCTTTTATATATGGTTTCTTGATACGCTGGTTACCCCGACCCCTGTATCCACTGATTGGTTTCTTAAAAAGCAGAGTTAATCTCATTTAAAAAAAAGTTTTCAAGCATGGTTTTGCGATGTCAGCTAGTGCCACTGATCAACATACTTAGACCACGTTGGCAGGACATCAGAATGCTTTCTTGCTTGGCTGCCCACATGGCAAACCAGTACTCTTGGAACCAACATGAAGTCAATGGATGAGAATTGGAACTGCCATTTTTTTTCTATTGTATGCAAAAGCCTTTCTTAAAAGTCCAATGGCAAATACAGAGCAGTAGTACTGTATGTTAATCTATAGAAGAAGTTTGGAAGTCAGTTTATTGGTAACCCAGAGCCAGAGGAATAGTATACTCTATTATTGCTGCCTCGGTGCACAGGCACATGCCCTGGAGCTTTTCATTCGTTCAACTTTTTTTTTTTACTTTCCTCTTGAGAACTTTACTATTTCTCTTCTTTTCCATGGAAAGACTAGCCAGGAGGTGAGTAAAGAAACGGTGAAGCAAGCGGGCTCGCTGGCAGATACGCTGTGTGCCAATGACAACTCCCGCCACCACCTTGATGGGAGAGCTAGCATAATCCCAGCAGGCCAGACCTTAAAAAAAAAAACACCAGCAGGCCATCTCTGTCTCTCCATCCTCCACTAGCAGCATTTGAAAGCGCATGGCAGCACGCAGCAGTACTGCAGCAGAATTTCAAGATTCTTCACCAATTTTTCAGCAGTCTACGTTACGTACAGCAACTTTGAATGTGGCTTTTGTATGCCAGTGGATGTACTCATGGCTGCCTCTGCCTCTCGCCCTCTTATTCCACAGTATTCCACAAAGGGCAAAAACTATGAGTTGAGCCACATTAATCCTTATATTTTTTTTCGTTCACAAATCACAGCCTAGCTACCGGAGTACGTACATATAGTACTATCTCCTTTTTGGAACCAAATAACAAATCTCAAGTTGGCATACTAGAAATTAAAGATTTAAATGTCTCGTTCTCAGAGAGAGAGACAGAGAGAGAGAGAGAGTATGCAAGTATTAAGAGAGGATGATAGGCCAGAGAGAGAGAGGGGGGGGGGGGAGTATGCAAGTATTAAGAGAGGATGATAGGCCAGTCAAAAGAACTCAAAAAAAGAAGAAGAAGAAGTCATCAAGTTCCAAGGCATGCATGTACTCTGTCTGCCTAGGTAAGGTAGTTATATCGACACTGTATTTGTTATTCTATTCCAAAGAGGAAGCAGAGCGTAGCAAGTTTGATCGATCGGGTACAAGAAAGAATCATACGATTAATATCAGAGGGCTTGCTTAGCTGCTTAACAGGTTCGGTGAGATTTTTTCTCATAATGTTATTCTCTTGTTGATATATATTTTTTTGCACAAACTAGCATAGTAATTATGAAGTAGTCAACTAAACTAAACTTAACCTTATGAGTAGTATCAACTAGCCAGTAGCAAGGGATCAGAGACATCTGGTATGAGGTGGTAGTTTAATTATCCAGTTTCGACGCCGTTGTTCAAGCATGGGCAGACATGCATGTGTGGAGGTGTACGAGGAGATTTTTTTGATTGAGAGATCTCATCTAATGACCATCATCATCGATCACACAAGCTGTATCATTAGCACCCGCATTAATTAGTGGTCTCAGGCATTTTGCTTGTTGACTACTATTCCATCCGTCCCAAAATTATAGTCGTTTTGGGTGTCTGTGCCACGAGTTTGACTAGATTTATAGAAAACATATTCAACATTCAAATCTCTAAATATTTTTTTTATAAAAAAACTAGATCTAAGTATCTATTTAATGATATCTATATTGTATCATAAAATTTAATACATAATTTTATATAATTAGCCGTAGTACTTTTCTAGGTAGGTGGAAGAGACTAATTTTGGGACCGAAGGAGTACTTAGAGCAGATGCATTTTGTCCTTTAAACATGAAACTGAAGCTGTTGTCTGCGAACTCTTGATAGCTAGCTGTTGCTACTGGGGTACAGTATACAGTAGCAAGTGGCAACAGCCAACAGCTAACGATGACGAGCGGCTATTTGGTACTAGTGTGACGTGGAAAAGCATGCAGACAGGCAAGTAATTAATTTTAAAAAGAATGCAGCAACAGTAATCTGTCTGGGCGTTCTTATTTTTTCTTTTAACTTGCTTGTTTGTGAATGAAGAAAAGAAGAACGTCCCAATAAGGAGGGCCGGCCCATAGAAGCCGACGTAAAGCCATGGGCCCAACTTAATCGAAGCCATGTGAGTCGGGAAAAAAAAAACACCTCAAGGCAACACTCATGACACACAAGCATCAACCTTGTAGTTACTCTCAACTTTTATGTTTTGTTGTCAACATAACATATTAACATATATGATATTATATTTGGTTTGGTTGAAAAAAAAATAGCATATGAGTGCATGAGATAGAGAAGAGATAGAGAAGCCTCCATCATACGTTCTTAACGTTCTGAATAGGAGGAACACATGCATGCATGAACAAGCAAGCTACAGTCCACCATCGTACCGATGCCTCGGCCTGCTCCGCCACCCGCGCTGGCGCCACCACCAACCTCCGCCGCCCACTCCACCGCCAAAACCACCTTTCACTCCCTTGCCACCGCCAGCTCCGGCGCCGGCACCACCGCCACCAAGCCCACCTCCTCCTGCGCCGCCGCCAAGGCCAGCACCGGCACCGTCACCACCTCCAAGACCGACCCTCTTATCTTGTCGCTTGACATTCGATCATCAACGGCAGCACACAGACAGGCACTACCGACGGGCAACAGTATAGCACCACATGACAGGTCCCGACCTCCAACACAACAGTCATCCATGCGATGCGAGACATGTACATCGTTTCAGAGACCCAAATCGAAATCACAAATCTCACTGTCGATTTCGATCCCTCTTCGTCTCTTGTCACGAACCTCGCCGTTTACATTACATCCAATTTAAAATGCACTTGGCGTACATATATCTATCCCCAACAAGCTTGGGGAGGATACTGCGTCTAAAGGCTACATCACTCAGCTGGAAGAAACTTCATCTGAGCATTTGAACCCCTCAGTATTGCCTCATCGCCTTTTCTTCTTCATCGTACCTGGAGCCGGGGCAGAGTTCTGCTCACTGATCATCTTTACCAGGTTCACGAGAGACCGCAGCCTGTCCCAAACACTATAGCCGTACAGCGTTTCCGCAAGGAGCTGCTGGAACTCAAATCCATGCTCTGACACAGGATACTGCAAACCAAAATGACCAGCAGCAGAGTGTCAGAATCAAGTAACCCATCCGTGCAAATCAGACTATTTTGTTAGGGGAAGGAATTGACCTGGATAGGTTTCGGGATCATTGTTTTGATATATGGCCAGAATCTATCTTCTACGACAGCCTTCACAAGGCAGCACGCTCGCAAGCCTTCTACACCGGCAAACCTCCCAAATCCACTGTCTTTAACACCACCGAATGGCAAAGACTGCAGCCACAAACACAAGTAAACCTATTTGCATTGAAAGTATAGCACAAAAGTAAACACATGGCACAGGCATGAGCATGATGACATCGCACAAAAGAATAGACGCTACATGATAGGTGGGCCTACTAAAGGAAATTTGCACGGTGGTATAGCTTCTTATTGCCATCACCATGTACCAAATACGTGTTTCAAATATTACAAAGGACAGACAGGCATGAACTATATAGTTACCTGACACATATAACTCGAAGCAAAATCATTGATTGCTGCTACACCGCAGTGTAATTGGGATGCTATTCTGATAGCCCGCTTCTGGTTACCAGAAAAAACAGCACAACCAAGACCGTATTTTGAGTCGTTTGCAAGTTTGATAGCCTCATCATCAGAACTGAACTTCATGATTGGTAGAATTGGTCCAAATGCCTGTCGACCATCAACAGACAGTACTAAGACTAATAGTAGTATCACTGGTACTAAAGGAAACCAACAGATCAACTCCAGCTTACCTCTTCTTGCATAATTTTCATTGTGTGATTAACATTCACCAGGACAGTTGGGGGAAAAAATTGATCAACTGCGTCTTCACCGAGGTTGCCAAAGCTCCCTCTGACAGCAATTTCAGCACCTTTGTCAAGGGCGTCATTAACAAGATTCTGAAGTTTCTCAGAGTGCTCTATCATACAGATTGCACCCATATCATATCTGCCTGTCAATGGGGGGCCCTGGGGAAATAACAAAGGGGTAAATATTAAGTACTACCGCAGAAGTACAAAGTGTTCACAAAAAAAATTGAAAATTAATGAATTGGCATCTAAAGATGTTTCCTGACAAAACCATGGAGTTATCTACCAAAAGTTCAAGGATCACCCATTAAGTTTTAACTGAAATGTCAGAATATTTGGTGTCATGGAACTTGAAAACAACAAAACACAGAACGAGATGTTAGAATTCCGAAAACTTTACTCATTGTCCCATGTGTTAAATTGTTAATGCATATGTTTGCGCTTGTTCATAAGACAGAAATAACAGATAATAATACAGAATTGACAGCACGAGGTTGCAATCCTGTTAAACAGCACAAGACTCATAAGGCAAGGTAATAGAAGTTATGCACATGGTTTGTGTACTTACAACACATATAGATTTGACTATCTTAACTACTTGAGAAACAAAGGCAGAATAGATATCGTTGTGGACATAAAATCTTTCAGCACCAGCACAATTTTGCCCACTAGATTGCAGAGCAGCTCTAACAGCGACTTGGACAACCTTCAAATAGGAAAAGATGGCAGATTAGTTTCAGTAAACTGTTCCAACTTCTTGAAGAAAACACGCTGTTCATGGCATAGGCAACATAAACTACCCTTACATTGGGTAAATCAACATCTTCACACACAATAAATGAATCTTTGCCACCAAGCTCAAGAGTTACAGGTATTAGAGTCTCTGACGCTCTTTGCATGATCTGTAACAAGCAGAAAAGTCAAGGCTTTAGAACAGAGGAAATGACAGAGGACAGAAGCACTTAACATCAGACAAGATTCCATTTTAAGAGGTACTCCCTCCGTCCCAAAATAGATGTCATTCTCGCTTCCCAAGAAAAACAGCATATTTCAACATTAACTAATTATATATAAAATAACATTAATATTTATAATACATCATTAATATCATTAGATAGATATTTGAATCTAGTTTTTTAACAAATTTATTTGAGATATAAATATTGCACATATTTTTCTACAAATCGAGTCAAAGTTGAGAAAGTAACACGTGCACGCATCCCATAACGTCATCTATTATGGGACGGAGGGAGTACTAAAACTACGGAAAAGTATATGCTAGAAGATAGGTCCTGCCTACATAGTAATTCCTATAAAAGATAAATGCACTGTGCTGCAGACAGAATATCTAATATACATCTAGTCTTTACGCCTGCCACTTTGAGGCACTTGGTCAAGGTCTACCTTAGCACTAAACTTAGGGGTAAATATAAACAATCAATTGATATAGTAAGAACGGAAGGTGCGTTTAGCGGTAGTAGACAGAATCCATCATGACATATACTGAACATAAAGAATATGAATAGTTGCATGAGCTTAAGAAAACGCTGCTTCAGATGTGAGTTATACCATCCTTCCAACGCCAGGTGATCCCACAAATATTATTTTGTCTACTGAAGATACAAGAGCTTGGCCTGTTTCGGCAAAACTTACAACAAACAAAAAACAGAGGCCAGGTAAGCGACGTGCGGTTAGCATGTAAACTAAGAATATCGAAAACTACATCCATACCCAGTTATTATGTGCACCAGATTCTCAGGTGCACCAACAGCTGAAAGAGCTGCTTGTATGATACGAAAATAAAAACAGCCTGACCAAGTCGCATGTTCTGAGACCTGTAAAAGGGCATTTAACCAATCAGAATAATCATGAATAACATTTAATGTGCATCAGAAAACAAATGAAACAATACATTTCAGAGGCCTCCTTGATGTCTACGTTCAGCAGAAAGGAGCATATAATAGTATGCATATATTTAACTTATGAAAACAAGAAAAAGTTAATGATACAATGTGCCACACAATTGCTATGCTAGCATTCTATCAGCATACAGTACAAATGAAAAGATTCATCCAAGAAAAGCTCGATAGAGAATTGTTCTACAGTTATTTTGAGAAGGGTGCTTCCTATGAGCCAACACATGTTCAATATGCTTGTGCTACTTTCTGGAAACAGAAGATACAGTGCATAAATAATATATATCAGCTTCAAGGCTGATAATACATGTTCCATAGCTGGGGCCAAGCTCCGTTGACAAGGCAAGGTAATTGACCGTGAAAAAATTAAAAGACTCAATCTGGTGCTAGATCATGATGTTTACCTTTATAACTGCTGCATTGCCGGAGAAAACTGCAGCCAGCATTGGATTAAAAACATTATGGAAGGGATAATTCCAAGATACAATCGCGCCAATCACTCCAAGAGGATAAAATTCAACTTTTGCTCTCTTGTGAAGCATTGATCTTCCTGTTGATCTGAGCAGCACGAAAAGCAAGTAGCCAAACAACTTACTTAATAGGAGACATGTAATAAGAATAGAAATAACTCCTTAGCCTTAGTAAAAAAAACTTTGTTAGTACTTTAGGCACCAGCACCAAGAAAGGAATGGAAAATGTTTTCCTCTATGCAAGAGTGAATAGAAGTTGCATGGTACTAAGTATTACAGATCGTTATATGCAGGTCAATTACACATGGTCCCAGATTTCATTTTGCCTCAAAATTCTTAATTTCCAGTGTCCATACATATCGGCCTACTAAACAGCAGTGCACATTAAGTGTAGTCTAACAAGTTTTCACATTCTACACTCAAGTCCTCTATGTCTCAAATCATAATGCAAGGTGACTATGATTAGATTGACTGGCATAAACACACACACCCCGCCCCCCTCTCCCTCCCTCTCCCTACAAAAAAGAAAAGAAAAAAAACACTGATGTGAACAATAACTATTTACTTGGTAACAATCATCCATGTGGTGCACTTATTTACCTCTGCCAGCAAGGATATAAAAGGTCCTAAGTTACTTTCCCATCATGTTGGAATAATTATGAGCACTCTAACCTGTATTCAGGTTTTAACCACTTCTCACCCTCATCCAAAAGCCAAGTAATCTTCTCACATGTGGTCATTATCTCGCCCAATGAAGCATCAACCATGGTCTTCCCAGTGTCCCGAGATGATACCCTACAACATAAACAGGACTGAGCTCACTCTTCCAGATGTCAGGAAGTGAGCATGTGTAAGAAAGAGTGGGCGCTTACTCGCATATGAGATCCTGATGTTCAAGTATATACTTGAGAAGGATACGAAGAAACTGGCGCCTTTGCTTGAAGCTGCTTTTTGCCCATATCTTTTGAGCTTTCCTGGCTTGTGCAACATGCTCCTTGACCTAATTACAATGAAACCCAAATAAAGCCACATTAATAAGGCTGAGAATGCTGTTAGAGAAGTACAAACAAGCGCTGCTGTTTCCCCAACTATTTGAGTACATAACAAGCTTTACCCTTTTCCCAGCTATTTCCGGGGTGATGAAGAGTATTACAGAAAACATCAAAATATCAATAAGAGACCCAACCTAACTATAGCAGGTGAGGAGCATACCTCGTCAGGAGCCAATGCAGGGAAATAGCCCAAGTACTTCATGGTTGCTGGTTCATAGCATTGGACCTTGTCGGTCTGAGCTGCTTTGCCCTTTCTCGGTATCTGCAAAAGTGCATCAAGTTAGAATGATATATTCTGGCAATTGATAAACAGAGCGAGATGAAAATAAGTCGTTGTTCCAAGGATAGCTATAGCCTATAGGGATGGCCACAGCTGGATATTTCAAACTATCAGTACTTGAAGCTGGAAGCAAATCGCCGGTGCACTTGTAGATAAAGCTCTGCCTGGTGCTTTCTAAAACCCATATCAGTGCAAATAAGACTCAAGCTTACTGCAACTGAACCAATACGAGCCTGACATCTGACCCATATCAATCATGGAAGTTGAAAATGCATCGATGTATACGAGTTACTTGTTCACGGCAGACTAACAGCAGCTACAATTTGCCAACACTAGTAGTACGGAATCACACTGGATCGTCATCTCCCGGGCTAACTCAACTGAATACAAAAGCTGCACTTGGAGAAATGCAGAGAGGAGAGGCACTTACGTAAATGAAGCTGTCCTCCTTGGCCAGCACTGCGCCAAATCGAGAGGGAACACAATGAGTGAATGAATAAACACTCACAAGGCCCTAAAATCAAAATCTGAAGGAACATCCCAACAGCAAACGGCGGCAGTAGAGTACCGTCGGAAGCGTCGACGTCGATGGATGGGACGGTGGGCGGGATGAGGAAGAGGAGCAGGCGGCAGAGCGCGTAAGCGGCGGCGAGCACCAGCAGCGGCCACCAGAATGCCATGGGCGAGCAGCAGAACCTCGCCGCCCTCGCTAGGGTTCCGGTGGAGGCGAGCGGCGAATCACAGTGCGTCTGTTGTTAACTAGGGCGACGGTGAGATTGCATCGAACGAATCGGATCGGGAGGGGATGCCTCATGCCTGCCTCTCCCTCTAGTTTATTCGAGAATCTTTTTTTTTTTAAAAAAAAGAGTTTATTTGAGACGAACAGAGGGAAGAAGGGTGTGTGGGTGGGGTGCTCCCTTGGGCCGGAAGAATGGGCTCCCCTGTCCCGTCCCTCCCGAAAGGCATGCGGCCGTTTTTTTCGAAGCTAGTCTCAGATTTTAAAGGTGATTTATGCCAGAAAAGTCCATTTGAAGGTGGTAGCCGCTCCCTCAGCCGCCTTCTGCTGCAACGAGATTTCCTTGACGCAACTGTGGAAAGCATCCAAGGCCAGAGAAGTGAATCGCTCTTCATAATTTCTGAAGACAGTAAAAAAATCCACTCCGTCTCTTATTTATCGAAGCGCACGTCTGAATACAATTAAAAAAAAATGAAAAAAAAAGTGTCAACCGGTCCAAAACTACTGGAGCAACAGTATCGAAGCAAACCGACCATCGGATCAAAAGTTCAAAAGACGTGTCGTGGATGAAGTTGTGTCTTGGATGATACTGCTCATGATTTTCGAAATAAAAAAAACTTTGTATCTGATTAACAAGGGCACTTACTAGTACAATTCAAAATATATATGGAAGAAAAAAATAAAGACAAAATGTCGATTGGATCCCAAAAGTTTGGAGACATCAGATCCAGCAAAATGGACGAACCATCCAACAAAACTAAACAAAACCAGCAATAGACACGAGATCCGATCGGAATCGCGCACAGCATCACTGAATTTGCACTATATTACGGCACAAGACAACTCAATGATTGAAAATGAGTAAGGCATACTTGAAGCTCTTAGAATGTTGTGAAGATTACAAAAGACTAACTTTGTCGTGCATTAGGATAAAGTCATGTAAATTAAGAAAAGTGTGGAAGTTTAATATTTAGATAGCCATGTTTCATGGTGAGATATGAAATATTCTAGAGTCTAAATATACATGGTAGGATAAGGAAGGAAAAAAATCCAGAGTTAGATATTTGTTAGAAAGAATGTAGAAGACGCACACATGACATCTCTACATGAGCCATGGTCTCTTATAAGTCGGTGTCATCTACCCCCTCATTTATGTCATGACATAGAGCGTCAAATGAGTCATAGGTTAGGATATAGCGAGGTTGTCATGTGGTGCAGTGGTGTCATGACAGGATAGTCACACATAAAGAGTGAAGAGTCCTCTCATGTTGTATAAGTCAAGTTGTGAATAAAAGTTTTTGAAGTAAAAAAAAAGAATTACTTGGTATCTGATTTAAGAAGAGCACTTACGAGTACATTTCGAAATATATGGGAGAGAAAACAAGATAAAATGCCGATCGGATCCCAAAAGTTTGGAGACGCGAGATCCAGCAAAATGGACGAACCAATCCAACGCAACTAAACGAAACTAGCAGTAGACACGAGATCCGATCGGAATCGCGCGCAGCACTGCAACATGATGGAATTTGCACTATTTCCAAGGAAACCCAACGAAACCAATAGACATCGTGCGTAGCATGATGGAATTTGCGCGCGCGCATGAAATCAAGCCGATCCAAAAACACGAGTCCCCAAAAAACGAGTCGCTCTCCAAACGGATCGGAAACACAAGGCGCACTACAAACACGAGCACTCCAAACACACGACACTTCAAGCGAACACGGGCAGTATCCGACACCAAAGACGCAAATATCTTCAAGAGTTCCAAAAAAGGAAAAGAAAAACGATGATCATGAGCTAGTTGCTGACGAGACGAAACGAAGCAACCGTGAGGAGACATGAACCAGAAATTCCGGGAGGAAGAGAGATTGGAATCAAAGGGAGGGAGAGACATCCGCTTACGTTTCCTAGAGAGATTGGAATCGAAGGGAGGGAGAGACACCTGCTTATGTTTTCCTTCGCTTCCTTGGGCCTTGGGTTGGGGTTTTGGTGTGGTTTTGGAAAGCGTGAGTGGTGTGTAGATGAGCGTAGGGATGGGTCTACTATTTATCGTGTCACGTGATAGAACGCTAGGAATGCCTGCAGGCTACAACCACCTGCTGCTGGCTACAACCACCTACTGCTTTTTGGCTCTGCTTTTTGGCTCTCAGGCTCGCTGTTACCGGCCCCACCACGTACCCAGCCGTGGGTGTCTTTAGATCGGAGGAACATTCCCTAAAATACACTGTTCATCAAATTACGCTGTAGATGAATAGTGTTATATGAGTAAGAGGGATGTGATGAATAGGAAAAAGTTAGATAAATAGTATTTTTGGGGAATCTTTTGGAACTAAACTGACCTTATTCTTTATTCTTCTCCTTTTTTTAAAAAAAAGTTAAATACACCCACAGTTGTTGAACTTGTCCTAGAGTGCTACCTAGGTTCACAAAATTGTAAAATTCAAATCTAGCACCTTAATCTTGTCAAATTGTGCCAGTTATGCCCATATCCCTTCAAGTGGCATAAATATATGAAAAAAACCCTCAAGCTTTATCATCTTATATTTCTACATCCTTCTCATCTCTCCCACCCCTCTCTCTCAATCCCTTAGCTTTGCAATCCTGCTACTTTGCTCTGCTCCGCCACGCCTCCATGCTTGACCGACCCTGCTGCCTGAACTGCTCCGCCCCGAGGACGCCGGTGGCGAACCCCCTTATCTGCTCAGCTCCGTCATGCCACCATGCTCCACCTGAGGACACCGTCCGTCGTCCCCTTGATCTGCTCTGCTTCGCCACACCGCCACGCTCCCTGCTCTGCCCCACGGCATCTCCGCCCTCCGTACGAGGACATTGTCCGTCGTCCCCTTGATTTGTTCTGCTTCGTCGCACCGCCACACTCCCTACTCTGCCCTGTGGCACCTCTGTGCTTAGCCAGAGGACACCGCCCGCCGGTCCTTTGATCTGCTCTGCTTTGTTGTGCCACCACACCTCCTTGCTATTCCCATGGTTGACTCCGTCGCGCGAGTGGTAGGCCCCTGCTTGGCCCTGCCGCGACTCTCTGCTCCGCCCCGCACTGGCCCAGGCGAGGGGCATGGTAGGATTGGAGGATTTATAGAGAGGTGAGAGATGAGAAGAATGTAAATGTAGAAAATGACAAAAATTGGGGGCTTTTTTTCATATATTCATGTCATGTGGTGCCACTTTAGGGGTATGAAACTAAGTGGCTCAACTTAACAAGTTCAGGGTGACAAATTTTTATTTTACAGGTTCGTGGACCTAGGTGGCACAGCGTGACAAGTTTAAGATCCGGTGGTGTATTTAACTCTTTTTTTTAAAAAAAAACTCACCAAGTGTAATTTAGGTGTTGATTCTGGTGCTGGTATTTCTAAACAGTATAGGTCTATGACATTTTTATTTTTCTTCTTTGTTTAGCAATGACAAAGAGACAAAGATTTGCATGTTTTGATCAGAGATTTTGGTGCACACTTTTCTCTGCCGTTTTGAGAGGTTCTGTCATTCGTGGCTAAGTACTCCTACATAGCCTGCTATCTTTGGTGCTGGCATTTTGCATTGGTTAAGTGAAGTTGATGTGCATGAATGTGCATTTTAGTGATGGTGCAGCCCTTAACTGACTAGGTTCTGTTTCCTGCTAGGTTTTTGGTTGTTTCGTGCATATAAAAGTAGGAATTATAGAAATAAAACACGGGTGAATCAAATAGTAGGAAGAACCATGTGAATCTAGAAATCTATGCACTTTTTCAGGCAATGGTTATTTTGAACATGCAATCATGTGTTGTCCATGTGTCTTGCCATATGTGCACAGATAATTAATCATGTAATATTTGTGTTTCTGATTAGCAAATTCTACTCAAAGAATTATTATTATATTCAAAAAATTCAGTACTACTTTTCAAAGTTATGAAACATGCCTGTGTCCTTATGTTGTAAAGTTACATTCGCTGATGTTGGGTTTACATGTTTGCCTTCATAGGGCCATCTTCTGTTCCAATTATGTTTTGTCATTCCAATTTTATTATTTTAATTTGGACAAGACTACTTGTTCAATTATATTGATTCAGCAATTTTGTCTTCCATTTACTTTGTTTGCGGCTTGCTAATAACTGAGCTTATTGTATTTGAGTTTTTTAATGATTGTCATTGAGACCATGTTTTAAATCAGGGATAGAGCCTAAAAAGAACAACGATTTGCATCCGAGAGCAATGCGTTTTATGATGGAAGTAGGCTAGGCTACGGGCATAGGTTTTAGTTCATGAGATGTTAATATGAAATTAATGTCTATTTGACAATGTCAATATGTTCCCCATAAATAGTTGTGCACTCCCTCAAACAATTTTGATACTAATTAGAATTACTAAATATAAGCTAATTACAAAACCAATTACACATACAGAGGCTAATTCGCGAGACAAGTCGATAAAATCTAATTAGTCCATGATGTTTTGATACTAATTAGAAGTATTAAGTATAAGGTAATTACAAAACTGATTAAGTTAAATATCGACACTCTCTGACTGATCCAGATTTATAAACAGCCTAAATTCTGTACCATATTGTTCAGATCCCTTTTCATTCATGCTACCAGCTTCCTTACCAGATTTCCTTTAAATGTTCTCCATGAATTTCTAATTTTTTTCAAAAACTTGGGCATGCTGTGCATTGGCCATATATTGGTTCTGAACTTCCGATAACATAATCACACAGGCTTCTCAGGATTATCATGTCTTTCTGCTTTTCTGAATTGATTTTTTTCATTAGCATTGGTATCTGGTTTCCATTTTCCTGCACAGTTTATTTTTCCACTTCTCGGGGTTCAGGCCAGGGCAGGTAGGAATATTGTATCGATAAGTAGAACTCTTATATTGATAGAAGACAGAGATCAAATGGTGTCATCAGACTATCAGAGTCAGCCAAAAATTTGCTCTGAGGGTTTAAGCGGATAAAATAAATAGGTGAGGGAAAAGAATGGACTTTTTCGTTTCTACTATTTGTTATTGTTAGCACTTGTTAGGAGTCTTGGGCCTTTTGGGTACTCCTACTCTGCCTCCCAACAGAACGCCGCTGGTGCCTAGTCTAACTCGCTTGGCAATCCTGCCTTGCCTTCTCGAAATGCCTGGCACACATTTCTAGTAGTCCAATCGTTTGGGGATACATTGCCGGTTGAGAGGAAATAAAGCCGCTGTGTGTGACTTGGCTCCGTAGTTGGGCCACTGAAATTGCATCAAGAAGGTATGTAAGTTGACAAGAAAGGCATTTACCATAGCAGAGTAAAACACGGAGCTGAGGGCTGCGGCTACTAGCAGGAGTGGCCTAGGTAGGACAAGTAAAGCAAAATCGAGGATTAACCGGAGAAGCCCAGGCTCCGAAAACATTGCACTTGTCGCCTTGCCGGACACAGGAAACAGTGGATGCATGCATAATAGTAACAACAGTACTTCCGGTATCAATGATTAACAGCAACAACAACAACCACAAGTAATACTGCTCCATGATGACAGACAGGATACATCTCTTTTT
This sequence comes from Digitaria exilis, assembly GCA_015342445.1. Lineage (NCBI taxonomy): Eukaryota > Viridiplantae > Streptophyta > Magnoliopsida > Poales > Poaceae > Digitaria > Digitaria exilis. Next base: position 190,981 of record JACEFO010001042.1, read on the forward strand.
TTTTTCCTTTCCTGTTTTGCTCCTCTGTCTCCACTGCTAAAATTTACCCCGGAGACAGTGAAGACAATTTATCAGAGGAATCATCAGATCATACTAATAACAACTCTCTCTCCATCGCTCACACCACACACGCAGACCATAATATGGTACTAGTAATTCAATAGCAACGACGGCATGCATGCTGTGAAACCCAGATTATTACCATGCATGTCGGTGTCGATGCAGAGGGGAATAATTAGATAGATGATGCTAGTTCCATGATCGATTGGTTGGTATATAGATGAGACGAGACGATATGACGATGCAAATTTTGATGGATCAGGACGGGAGCTGCTCGACGGGCAGCTCCTCCATCTTGTGGTGCGCCCGGGCCTCCATCTCGCAGCAGAGGAGGCAGGGGCGGGTGAGGTGCGCGTGCGCGTGCGCCACGCCGGCGCCGGTGACGGCGTCGTCCACCGGCAGCGGCGCCTTGCGCGCGATGATGACGGAGTTGATGACCTCCCCCTCCGGGTGGTGGACGGCGAGGACGTCGAAGCCGGCGCGGCGGATCTCGTCGGGGTCCACCACCGGGTAGAGGAAGGCCCTGGCCCCGTGCGCGCTCCGCACCACCAGCGCGGCGCCGGGGGCCATGTGGCGGCCCAGGTGGTCGACGACGCGCGCCTTCTCGTCGGCGGCCATGCCCACCAGCGCCGCCAGGAAGACGACGTCGTAGGAGGCGAGGTCACGCGTGACGAGGGCCACGTCGGAGGTGCGGAACGCCATGCGCGCCGCCAGGTCGGCGTCGGCGCGCACCAGGCGCCGCGCCCGCTCGTTGGCCTCGCCGCAGATGTCGTAGTTGTCGAAGGACGCGGCCGGCAGGTGGCGCGCCGCGAGCACCAGGGAGCTCAGCGGGAGCGGGCCGGAGCCGACGAAGGCTACGCGGCCCGGCGGCCCTGACGTCCCCGAGGCGGCCAGCAGGCCGTGCTCCAGCTCGCTCAGCATCATGTAGTTGTTGAAGTAGGGGAAGAGCTGCAGGTGCTCCAGCGGGTTGTCGAACCCGGCAAGGAGGTCGGAGTAGTGCGCCTCCAGCAGGCCCTCGGCGTCGCCGCACAGCCGGATCAGCCGCGCGCGCATCTCCTGCAGCTCCGGCGACAGCCGCTCCACGTCGATGGAGCTCCGAGGGATGCACGCCGTCACCAGCTCCGTGAACAGAGCGTTCACCTCAGGGGACGGGCTCAGCGACGGCAGTTTCGAGATGGACGCCGCGAGCCCGGCGATCTTGTGCACCAGCGCCGCCTCCTCTGCCTCCTCCTCCTCCTTCTCCTCCGGGACTACTACTTGATGGACCTCCTCTGCCTCCTCCTCCTTGTTGCCCGCCACCATCATCATGGCAGTAGTCGTCTGATCGGAGCCCTGCAGTAGCTGCAGATTTGTTTGTTGCTTCACATTTGGGAAGTGGGCAGTGGTTTATATAGGTAGCTGCCGTGCCGATCGAGGGAGGGCAGAGCAGGGGTTGGTGGGGCCCACTGGCAGCGACAACGTTATGTCGTCGCATGGGCCCCAAGTGGCAGCGACAGTAGGCCAAGTGGCTTCGGTCAAGCAAAGATGCCCTCCTCCTATGTCCTGGACCGTTGGTTCTCTTGAGTCTCTCATTTTTTGGGGGGTCCAAAAAATTCAGAGTCTCTTGATATTTCGAGCTAAATACAATATCATACTGTAGTGATATAGATATAGATAGCATGTAGAGGACGACGTATCTTTGCGGAAGATGCATATATAGATGCACACGTCAACCCAACCAATTGACCATATTTATAGCTGACGATGCACCGACCATATTATTAATTCCGGTTAATGTAAGGGGCAGCTCTCCTATGATTGAAAATACCAACAAGCTAAGTGAAAACAAATGCTCATAAGAAACGGGATGCGACACTAATTTTATACAAGTGCATGCATGCGAGCTGCTGCTTTGTTCGATATACGATTCTGATCGACTAGGTTTGTGGTCGACTGACGTAGATGCAAAGTGTATATGACAACAAGCCAAGGCATAGCTGCTACCTACGTGCCGTCTCTACGTAAACGACACGTATATATACGGCCGGCCGGGCGTGGCGTAAATTATTACTGGCTAGCTAGTAGCTTGCGGCAGATAAATTACGGTCTTGTGCAATTCGACGGCGAGGAAAAACAAAAAATAAAAACAATCCTATCTGAATGGAATCGTCCAGCCGGCTGAGCCGTCGTTTGCGTCGCTCGCGTTATCGTTTTTGTACAAGAAGATAACTCGATCGATCGCCAAAAATAATAACAATTACATATTCCAGACGGATTGTCGATGACAACGATTCATACTGATATGACAGGTCAAATTATCCACCTTGTTATCTTTTTTTATCCACGTTTATTATATATATGCTCTCTCTAACAGAAAATTATCCATTCATTCAAGGTACGAGAGCAAAAACCGTTCATATATAAATGATCATGAATAAATATATTCGGACTAATACGTACACACTGGACTACCCTTTCTATTAAATTACTCAATCCGTTTCAAATTATAAATCATTTGACTTTATTAGCTCGACTTTTTGACCGCTCGTCTTATTAAAAAAAATTATGCAATATATCAATTTTTTGTTATGGCTTTCTTTTTTATTAAACATTCTTCAAAAATGACATCTTTGCACAATTTTTTTTAATAAGATGAGCGGTCAAACTTCGGGTCAAAAAAGTCAAACAACTTACAATTTGAAACAGAATGAGTGGTAACTACTAGGCATCTCATATATAAATGACACAAGTCATCTATCTGACATTATTAAGATTATATATCCAATAATACTGTTAAGGCTACGATGATCCTTCTATATATATATATGATGATATATAAACTATCCTATATCATTAGATATGGCTTATGATAAAGCATCCATGGTAGATCGAGCTTGGCTCGTTTATCTTCCTCTTGGATTATGTAATGTAATCTAGTTTATGGTTCAAAAATAGCATAGTAAATAGTCACCTCGAATCACCAAAATAATTTAAAACAAGCTAGTATGACAACAATAATTGTGGCTCATGTTGACTACTCCATCCGTTCCAAATTATTAGTCATCCTAGGTGCCATTTTGAGTGTCTAAATTCATGACAACTTCTATGAATATAGTAAAAAGCCAAGATGACTAATAAGTTGGAACGGAGAAAGTATAAGCTAGATTATATATTAGGATGAAACAAACAAACCTTTGATTATTACCATAGCAATTCCTCCAAATTAAACCACTATCAAGCCATATATCCACACTGCCAGTGTGCAGTGGTCTAGACGTTTAGTAGTAGCAGGCATGGGTGGAATCAGTGGTTGGATGTGTCTAGAGTCCATTGAGTTTAGATGTACTAGAGACCGAGGTCATCATCAAGTGTTTTTTGCCTGCTTACCTTACCTGTATCACGGAACAAGATCAAAGAGATTTATCGACATCAACCATACAATGATACAACAACGCCAAAGACGGGCCGGAACCATGCAAATTAGAGTATATAGACCGTGGTGGATGCATGACCGAGACGTACATGACGAGCAAGCTAAGGCCCGTGGTGGCAATGCAAGCAAAGGCCAATAAGCCAATTACTTTCTCTCTATATATTAGGTTTAGTAGAAGTTTGTATGTGGTGGATGATGAATGCAAATGTCCGTATGCATGTGTTTTAGTAATAGCGAGCCGAGAACATATACGACAAGCTGCTGATCGAGAGTGCATGCATGTTTGTTGCAACCAAAAAATTAATATATAGCTAGGATACATGATTGGAAATTATTGGCTATTTCGTCTATATGTGCTTTCATATGGTGGCTCACTTCATGCCATCGCGCGTAGAGGAATATTTTGTGTGTTCACACTACACACAGACGTGCGTATGGGATGCGTCCATCACCTTCTCATGACCTCAGGTGACAAAGGAAAATAGGAAATATAGTATATGGCTTTCATTACAAAGGTTTCAACGATTACTTTTGTTTGTTTAAATATAGCAACGGGTCAGATTGCATGCGTCGTACAATTTACTCCTTCCGCCTTAAAAAAACCATCTACGAAGTTTATGACATATTATTTCAAAAAAAAAGTTTATGACACACTCCCCTTTCCATAATATAGCAATGTTTAGTTTTTTTTAAAAAAAAGTCAAACTTTGACCATAAATTGCAAAAGAAAAAGATTGGCAGCATGATAATTACGTCCATGGATTCGTTATGAAAACAACTATTATAACATCAAGATTTTTACTTGAAAAAAATAATTTTTAAAAAATATTATTGGTCACAGTTAAGAATGTTTGCTTTTAGAAAAGCCTAAACGTAGCTACATTCTCAAATGGATGCAGTACTAACTAGAAGGCTCCTAAAAAAAACTAGGAGGTAAAATAATCGGTCGTATCCCTATTTATTATTCATATCTAGCACTAACTAATTGTTGCATGCATAAATGGGAGAAACGGTGACTTGTTTTTGGAACAAATTAATCCTATAATGAAATATTTTGTTTTCCGGAGGGGGGAATACTTAATAAACAAGTCGTCGTAGATCTGACCGGCAAGGCGGCAATGCCAATTAGTTACGCTGTCAGAAGTATGGGCTATTCATAGATTATATGTTGGGTTTTAAATTACTTACTAATATTCTCTATCCATTAGGCTAATTTTCAAAGGAAGATTTCCCTTTCGTGTTTCTAGAAACAACACATAAGGAACACCACATTTATATTAGTTGATTGATGAAATAACCTATTTTGATGTTTCGTAGGAAATACATGCAAAGAGACAAAGTATGTAGGAAACAGTGCAATAGTCAATATCATCCGAAATGTTGGTTACCATATTTATTTTAAGGGTAAAGTTTATTTTTCACCCACCAACTATTACAAAAGTGGTTTTTAACCCACAACTACAAAACCGGAAGCTGAGAGCATCTCCAGCAGTTTCCCTTTCCCCAATCCAACTACCAAATTGGGAGAGATAATGGGAAAATTGTGCTCCAGCAGACTCCCAATACATCTCTGTTTTTTTCAAAAAATATTGGGACATCCCAATAATCCACACCAACTCTTCTCAAATAAAGGGAGAGTTTAGTCTCTTCCAATATGATAGTTGCTAATGGGATCGGATTAATGGGAGACTACAAAAGCACCTCTCCTAATAATTTATGAAGGTGGCATTGGGACATCTCAATAAAGTGTTATTGGGAGACTATTGGAGATGCTCTGAAGATCATCCAACTATCCAAACCATGCGAAATTGTCCCTTTGGGTGGTTTTGGAGGTGGTTTTCTATTTTCTAATTTTTTTAAAAAAATAATTTTTTATTAAAAAATCATATAAAAATATGAATCTAGTGCCAATGTTTTTTCTAAAAAGGCGAACTATATGTGGTGCATCATTCGAAGTTATTTGCATATTTTTTATTTTTTTCTAATTATTTTTTACAAAAATATTAAGACACTAGTAATATAAATATATAATATCTAAATTAATTTAATAGTGTGACAAAAGGTTGGTTACATTTTAAGAGAACTTTTGATGCCGATTTCATAATTTGCGTCTAAAATGAATTATTTATGGATTTTTTAAGTGCAAATAATATTTTGGCTATTCTATAAAATCTAAAGCCACCTTTAAAACCACTCAAAGGGCCAATTTTGCACGGTTTGGATAGTCGGATGATCTTTAGTGTCCTGTTTTGTAGTTGTAGGTTGAAAATCTGACTTTTGTAATAGTTGAAAGGTGAAAACTGACTTTTCCCTTCTTTTAAAATATGTGTTAGAAATTTCTACGAAATCTCCAATACTATTGTAATAGCCTTAGTTATGTTAGGCAATCGTTTGCTGTATGGCCTAAGATCCTTTAAGTTATACACAAAGAGCTTTATAATTCTCTGCATAGAAAGCATGATGAAGTCAAACACTATTATGAAATATGAAAAGGAAATGAACAATAGTGAAATAACAAGTATATCGCTGTGTGTGGGCATGCGTTCTTTTTTTTTTCTGGCAATTTCGGTGGTTGACAGAACTTTGGTATGCTATATATAATTATATATATGAATGGGTAAGTACTAAGAGCATCTCCAAGAGGCTCTCAATTTTCTGTTGTTTATTTGATTCTCTATTTGACTCTTCATAAAGATTTCACTTTATATTGGGTTCATATTGAGTACCTCATCCCAACAGACTCCATTTCCCCCACTCCAGTTTGGCAAGCCAAACTAGCTAGCCAAGTTTATTGGCTAGCGAGGGGGCTACTTTTTTGGAGAGTCAGATAGCTTGTAAGTTGGATAGCTAGTCTATTGAAGTGCTATTTCGGTATTGAGTAATCAAAATTTGGCTAGTTAGATTGCAACAAATGGATCTCATGTAACTTTTCATCGGTTATATATCAAAACCAGTTGTGTTATGCGTCATGTACTGATGTAACATAGGTGGATCCCCGTAAGGGAGCAATGAACACAATTTTCCTTTTACATTTTGTAGGATTATTAGGGCGTCTTCAACAGTCAGCCAAATCGCCGGCTTACGTATGATTTTTGCTGACATGGAGGTGAGAGGAAGCAGAGAGAGAAGGCAGCTAGCGAGTTTCTCGTCGCTAGTCTAGCACAAATACAGAGACCGGTTTTCACGGACTGAGAGAGGCGGGGAGAGAGATGGTGGGCCACGTAAAGGAGAGAGGTAAGAAGACATTGAATAGAAAAGTATTGCATGCAACCAAATAGCTAATTTTTAGAAAATGAAAACTTTCGTTTCCGGCCTCTGCATTGCACACAGCCGGTTTTTGGTGATTATTACAAAAATTCCAGAGCACAGTCTGGCTAGAAAGGCAACAAAATATAAATTAAGGATAGCCGAGTCTATTATTAAATCGCCATCCGTGGGACGCATACAGCTCCAATGCTGTAGTTTCTAAAGAAACGCTCACGTCTTTGATGTGGCCTTGCTCCTCCTCAGGCTGAAGTAGCGACCAATACCTCAGCCAGTATGCCCCTCTGAATAATGCCAGCAAAAATGATGTATACTTTGTATTGTTAAAACAAATATCATTTCTACAGCGCCATATAGCCCAGCACATGGCCGCTGTACCCACTAAGATCACGTTACTTTCTCCTTTATTAAAATTGGAGAGCCAATTGCCCGCTATATGGGCTACGGACCTAGGTGGGGTGATACCCGTAGCAATATGGACTACCCTCCAAATGTTCCTGGCATGGTGGCAATCGAAAAGCAAGTGTTGAATTGTTTCATTGCAATTGCAGAAACAACACTTTTGGCTTCCCAGCCAGTTCCTTCTCACTAGGTTGTCCTTCGTTAATAGGACACCTCTAGCCAGGTACCAAAGGAAAATTTTGATCTTTAAGGGTAGTTTTAGCTTCCAAATTTTCTTGCTTTGGAAGGGTGTGCCTTGATTCATTAGAGATAAATACATGGAGCGGGAAGTAAACATTCCCGACCTAGTAAGAACCCAAGACACTGTATCTCTTTCTTTGGTTAAGTGTGAGGCTGAGATATTTGCTATCAGGTTGTTATACTCTGTGAGTTTGATGCCCACAAGTATGCGCCGGAACGAGAGGTTATATGGCGTTGTCGACATTACCGCTGCCACTGAGTTGTGGGGGTTATGTACGACATTATAAATGTTGGGGTATAGCTCACGAAATGGTCTAGTTCCAATCCACGTGTCCTCCCAAAATCTAATCTGAGAGCCATCTTTAATATTAAAAGATACGCGTGACAAAAACTTGTTCTTGACATTTAATAGGCCTCTCCAGAAATGCGAGTCGCTCTGTTTAATTGTGACTTGTGACAACGTTTTTGTTCTGATGTATTTATTTTGAAGTAACGACTGCCACAACCCATCCTCATTAAGCAATTTGAATAACCATTTGCTTAAGAGGCATTTATTCTGGATTTCGAGGTCTATAATACCCAGTCCTCCTTGATCTTTGTGTCTGCATAGCATGTCCCATTTGGCTAGGCGGTATTTTTTCTTGTCCTTTCCGCCTTGCCAAAAGAACCTAGATCTATAAAAATCTAGTTTGGTGAGGACACCTCTGGGAATTTCGAAGAAAGACATCATGAATATTGGTAGGCTGCTAAGGACTGAGTTGAGTAGAGTTAGTCTCCCTCCGTATGAGAGGTGCTTTGCCTTCCAACAATTTAATTTTCTGTCGAATCTTTCTTCAATAAGTCGCCAGTCACTGTTACGAAGTTTTCTGTGGTGCATAGGAATGCCCAAATATCGGAATGGGTACTCCCCTATGTTGCATCCGAATATTTCCGTATAGTCACTTTCGAAATCTTTTGCGTCGCCATAACAGAATAGTTCACTCTTGTGAAAGTTTATTTTGAGTCCCGACACTTGTTCAAAGGCGGTGAGCAAAAGCTTCATATTCTTCGCCTTTTCGATGTCGTGATCCATAAATATGATGGTGTCATCAGCATATTGTAAAATGGATAACCCATCGTCCACAAGGTGGGGGATTATGCCCGCTATTTGTTCATCTTGTTTGGCTCTGTTAATGAGCACTGCCAGCATATCGGCTACAATATTGAACAGGATAGGGGACATAGGATCTCCCTGGCGAAGTCCTTTTTTTGTTTGGAAATAGTGACCGATATCATCGTTAACTTTAATACCAACACTTCCTCCCGCGACAAAGCTTTCCACCCAACGACACCATTTAGGAGAAAATCCTTTCATACGTAGGGTCATTTGGAGGAAGGACCATTTAACTTTATCGTATGCCTTTTCAAAATCGATTTTGAATAAGACTCCGTTTAGTTTTTTGGTATGGAGTTCATGTATGGTCTCATGTAACACAACCACACCCTCCATAATGTTCCTTCCTGGGATGAAAGCCGTTTGTGACGGTTGTACTACCGAGTCTGCTACCATATTTATTCTATTGGTGCCAACTTTAGTGAAAATTTTAAAGCTGACATTTAACATGCATATGGGCCGGTACTGCTGTATTTGTTTTGCGTCCTTCGATTTTGGTAAGAGGGTAATAATACCAAAATTGAGGCTATACAGCGAGAGTGTCTCCTCATGGAAGTCTTGGAAAAGAGCGAGTAAGTCCCCTTTCACCACTTCCCAAAAAACTTGGTAGAATTCAGCTGGGAATCCATCCGGCCCCGGAGACTTATTATGTTCCATTTGGAACACTGCCTTCTTGACTTCGCTCTCTGTAAATGGAGCAACTAGGATGTCGTTTTCAACCTGAGTCACTTGAGGGATGTCTTCTGTTTGGTCCTCCCTTAGTCTGATTGGAGTCTCCTCCGGGGGTCCAAATAAGCACTTGTAATAGTTTGTAATGTAGGATTTTAATTCCTCGTCACCCACTATGACTCCTTCTTCTTGTTCTAATCTGAAGATGTGTTGTTTTCGGTGTTTCCCATTGGCTATCAAGTGGAAGAACTTTGTGTTGTTGTCACCTTGAAGTAGTGTTGTGACTTTTGCACGTTCATACCACTTAATCTCCTCTTCTCGGAGAAGCATAGCCAGGCTCTCTCTAAGATAATGTTTCATGTTAATTTCATTATCCGTGAGAGCACCAAGTTCGGACTTTTTGTCTAGGTCATCTATCAGTTTTAGGAGTCTTTTCTTCTCCTTTTTGTAGTGACCTGCCGTGTGTTTTGCCCATCCGCGTAAGTGTTTACGCACCGCTCGGATCTTGTTTTGCCACCGCTCAAGGTTGGTGTTTCCATGATTTGTTGATTGCCAAATGTTGGTCACCATATCAAAGAAACCTTCCCGTAGGAGCCAACCCCTCTCGAATTTAAACATAGGTGGATTCAACCCGTGCGTGGATGCACCCGTGTTGAGCACAAGTGGGGTGTGGTCAGATTGGCCTCAGTTTCGTGCTTCCACAGTGGTGAGGGGGAATTTTTCCTCCCATTCCGTACTGACCAGAACCCGGTCCAATTTTTCCTGAGTTGGTTCATTTCCATATCTCACCCAGGTATATTGGCGACCAGACATTTCGATTTCCTTTAACTCTAATACCTCAATCACTTGATTAAAAGTGTTGGGCCATTTTGGATCGAAGTTGCCCTGGTTTTTGTCCTCCGGCCCTCTCATGATGTTAAAATCCCCACCCATGATAAATGGAAGGGACTCACTTGAGCAGGAATTTGCCATTTCAATAAGGAAAGCTTCTTTATTTTCTTGTTGGGCTGGTCCGTAAACCGCATAAAGTGCCCATTTGAAACCATCACTTTTATTTCGGAGGGTGAACTTGATGTAAAAATCACCCTCAGCAATGCTTCCAATATCAAATACCGAGAGGTCCACTCCAAGGAGCATTCCTCCGGACCTTCCATTGGGTGCCATTGAGTGCCAGATAAATTCTCGACCAGCACAAAAGTTTTTTAGGGTCGCTTCTGGAAACTCTTCTCGACCCGTCTCCATGAGGGCAATGAAGTTAAGTTGCTCCTCACGGACCATGTCCGACAGGTATCTGTGTTTAGCCAAGTCAGCTAGACCTCTGCTATTCCAGAAAATCCCTTTCATTGGCTACATGGTTTTGTCGGCATTTTTGGCTTCTTGAGAAGCTTGGGGTGTTTTTTAGTTTTCCCCGGATTGGATTTACTCGCCTGAGTGGTCATAGCTAGATCACAGTAAAGGTGATCTAGACCATCCTCAGGTGCATTCTCATTTAAAGGACCACATGCGTGGTTGAGAATTGCATCGATGTTGTCCTCCTCGAGTTCACCCAAAGAGACAGAATGTTGATTAACATTAACAGAGTTTCTATTTTTATTAGACAAAGGCAACCTATTTAATTCACTAATTTTAAGAGAAGCTATCGAGGAATTAATCTCACTAGTATCTCTACCTAAAGAAAAACCTAGGTTGCTAACCCTGGTCTCTAGTTGCGAATTAGAAAAAGAGGCATAAGAATTACCTGGGGATTCCAAGTTCCTTCTTGCTGCCATGATTTCCGCTTTCGCCAGCGTGTGGTCGTCCTTTCCTGCGTTGCGTTCGCTTCTGCGCGGCTTCTTGGCTCCTCCCATGTCACCCCATGTCTTTTTATAAACGGGCAGCTGGGAGCCCGTTTTTTCCCTCCTTGTTGCCGGTTCATTTGTTATTGCTGTGTTAACAGCAACACCACGAGCAGGCGCTGCTGCCAGCTGTCCTGGTGCAGTCCCGGTCGCTTCCGCCGCTACCGGAAGTGGAGCAGGCAGGGCCCGCACTGCAGACACGATCAGCGGGGCTGCTGCCAATTTTCCTGGTGCAGTCTCAGTCGCCCCCGCCTCAGCGTCCAGGCCGCCAGCTATCGGCAGCGGAGCAGGAGACGGGTCCCGCACGGGAGACTCATCCAGGTCGGCAGCTACCAGCAGAGAAGCAGGGATCGTGACCCGCATGGGAGACACGTCCAGCAGAGCCTGCGCATTCGGTGCCGTCAGAGCGTCTTCTACCTGATCTGCTGCTTGTTCTGGGGCTGTTTCTTCCACGAGGCCAGTAGGGAGCGGCTCATGGGTTGGGGAGTCTGCGGGCAACTCCGAGCCCACGTCCTCCAGCTCCGGCACCGCGTGGTCCTGCCCGGTTACGTCAGGCACCAGCCCGGTTGTGTCTTCATCATGATTCTCGAGCAAGGTTAGGACGGGCATATCAGCTTCCACCGAGGCATCCTCCTGTGCGACAGGTTCTGCATCTTGAGCTGTCCCACCCTGGGATGATGACGTATTACCTGCAAGAGACTTGCCTGCGTCTTGGGCTGTGTCTGTTGCCGGTTCAGTAGCCTCATGCATCTCCTGGTCCTCTTGTGCAGCTTCCTCCCCATCATTATTCTCATCATCAAGGTCATCAGCATCATCGAATTTGTCCTCCGCATTCTCAGGCATGACAAAATTGACCTCAAAGAAGAGCTCATATAATGAGTCAGCAACCACAATGTCAGCAGTGGCCGGTATGTGTTCAATTTCCAGCACCCCACTTGAATGCGCACCACACCTGTTTGCCTCATGTGCCTCATGTCAACTCTTTGTGTACAGCCTACAATGGACCCAACAGCCCAAATGGGAAGGAACGACCGTATCTCGAATGGCACTCCATAAACGTGAATCCATGCTTTTTTCAGCTTCCTAATAGGTTTCACTTCATGGTTCCATTCCTCGAACTGCATCATGCCTTCATTGTTATCAGTTGGAATCCTTCTTATTGCAGCTAACCTTTGGAGTTCCACTTGGCATGGGAAGGTGACCAAGTATTGTTTGTCACCATGGACTCTGACAGACCATTCCCATTTAACAGGAATAAGGCGCTTCATCTCAGCTTTCAGGAGTTCCGCTGACACCTCCCCCTGAGTAATGGTCACGAGAGCTGTAGCGGAGACTTTCTTCGGGACTGGCGCTGCCGTGCTGTAGGGGATTTGAATGAACCCATGGCCTTCACTAGCAAGTCCACAGAACTGCGCCGACGGTTTCGGCCCCAGCAGCAACGGGCACGAAGGAGTGCGGTGGTCTTCCAGGCAAATGGAACACTTGGGTCCCGGTTTCTTCTTCTTCTTGGCCGGTTCGCCCACAGGTGTTGCACCTTTATGCTTCCCTGCACCCGGGTTCGGCTCCTCCGGAACCCGCTGTTCTTGAGCGTGGCCTTCGCCGTGACCCTGTCCGGCCGGAACTAGGTCTCTTGGCCGACCTCTTCCCCAACCTCTTGCGCCTTCGCCTTGTCTGCCTCGATCATCTCCAGAGCCTCGCTAACTATTATTGTTGGAGAAGCCCTTAACATACAACCATATATAGATCTGCGAACCTATCGATACAGAACACTCCCATATTGCCGGTGGTTATTACGACCCCTACATGTACATGCGTGTAAGTACGTAGCAAAAAAAAATGTCACGAACGTGTGCCTAAAGAAAGAAAGCCTCTAGCTAGAGGCTGTAGCATTTTGTTGGGTAAAACACAGTCATGTATGGGATGGAGCCCAGAGCTTCACCTTATTATGAGTTCACGATGTCGTCATTTTGTCGACGAGACAGATCCACCTATATATAGTATGCTTTTAGCTAGGATTGGTGGTACATTAATTTCCAACTATCCCAATTGGAGCACCGCGCATGGAGGTGTCGTTATTGCTCATGCTGGTGAACATTTTCCAGCTGACTTGTTTTTCCTAAAAAAAACAGGAAATGCGTACTCGACCGGCAATATGATTCTGTAATGGCTATACGAAAATGCTAAATCGAGTGGTCATTGCATTATTATTCTGTTGAGTGTGAGCAGAATAACGAACAGAGCGAACTTGTACCTGATCCGGTAGTGGAGAGGGATTACACAGAATGGCAATATCTATCACTAGTAGATTAATTATGATGACACATAGGTATCACTTGTTACCGACAAGGTACTGCTAATAAAGTGCTCCACAATCCTAGCTCACAGATCACTACCTAGCTAGTAGATTATGGTTGGGAGAATTGCCGGAGATGGTTGACTTATCAGAATATCTTAATATATAATTTCTACCCGCAAAAAAATATCTTAATATATAATTTCTCCCTATTTATTCACTTTAATTAGGGAATATATACGGATCATCTATATTAGTATATGCAACTTTATGGTTAGATGTTGCATGAAGAGCAAGCAGCTGAATATGTTGACACCCGCCACCTGAAAGGACTGTATATGTGGTCATCATGCAAAAAAGGATAGGATTATTGTCCGGTTGCACTGACTGGGTGCTGGTCTACGTCCACAGCGACCATATCGATCATATGCTAGCTGGACCTTCTTGAGCTAGTATACTGTACAGTACTACTCGATCTAGCATTTTACATTTGCATGCAACAGCTTTAATCTGCACAGACATGCAGATATTTTCTTCTCACATCCCAATAAAGTAATAATGCAATCAGCTTGCAAAGAAGAATTTTTTTAAGGTTGCCATATACAGTAAGCGGCCGGTGGCCTCTCTTCAGTAGTACTATCTGATCCAGTGATCCCAACAATACCACCATAGCAGCTAGCAGAGCATGTGCGATCGGAGCGAACGAATATATATCCAAATTTCAGCAAGCGCCAAAAAGACTACTCCGCTAGCAGGGGCGACAGCATCCCCAAAAAAGATAGAGCGACAGCAACAACATGGCGAGACGTCTCCGATCCGTTTCGATCGGACACAGTCTGTCTGTAATACAGTGGCAGTGAAGGCACACCCGGCAACGACTAGTGCCGTTCTGATGAGTGATGAATGAACAGCCAACCAAATTAAGGCACCGTTCGATTCACCTACTTTTTCTAAAAATTCACTATTTATCTCAACTTTTCACTATTTATTCCATCTCTTCTACTTACATAACACTATTCATCTATAGTGTTTTTGTGTAAACAGTGTATTTTTGAAAATCTTTCACAATCTAATAAAGACACCCTAAAAAGAAATGCGACGACTCGACGCGAAATCGGTTTGGCGCTTTCTGGATTCGCCGCATCTCCAGCTGGTCCTTCCGGTCGATCCTTTTGGTATGTTAATTGCAGCATGTCACTGTTGAGAGGCAGTAGGAGCCATCGATCGAATGAAGCGTGGCCCTTGGCAATCATCGGAGGCCACCAAAAGAGCAGCTCATCGATCGATAGATGATCCAAGCGCATATGCAAAAGCTGCGTGAGTGCGTGTGCAGCCAAAGAATTAATGAAAAAGTAGTTTGAATTGTTTCATAAGAAAAAAGTCGTCGTTTGAGTTGAACCAAGGAACTGCTGCATATATATCAATGCGCGAATTAAGCAATAACCCTTTTGTGATGCAGGTCAGGTCAGAGGACCTGATCGATCGTTCTCCATCGGCATGCAGCAGCATCTCAAATGGAACTTTTCGACGAAAAGAAAAGATGGGCCGGCCGGGGGATAACTATTCCGTTCGATCGCTTTATTTATTTGATCCACACCATCAGCATCAGTTGCTCCAACTTTCGGCCAGCTAAAGTTCACTCTGATGGATTATATCCTCTTGCTGTAGAGGTAGACCCTGATCGAATGAACCCAACCAACAACGAACGTATGGTACCGGTGTGGTGATTCTCGATCGCACTGAACAGTCCGAATATTGTAAAGCTTGCAAGAGGCAATATGGAACTTGCATTATTGAATTGTTTTGATCGCTACAGTTTCAGCTATATATATCCTGATAGAAATGGGTCTCCACTCGCCACTCGCCAAGTTGCAATACGTATATGGCGACAGTGACATGGACGTTGCGTGTATGCGTAAAGAAACGCAGAGGGCTTGTGGCGGGCACGAGTCTTCTTGCTAGCTAGCTAGGATCTGATGATCACACACGAGATGGAGACGCCATGCCGCTCACTGACGCAACGGTTGGAATTCAGACCATTCCATTGCATCCCTTCTCCATCACTTAATTGTCGTGGAGATGCCATAAGGACTAGTATAGATCCAAATGCGCGCGCACTCTCGACAACGACCTGCATTTCTACTGCTACCCTGTAAATAAAAGTTGTTCCAATATAATGTCAGAATATAAAACGCTCAACCGTATACTACTGCTACTTTCCTAGTGGTGTACACAACAGTGTTTGGGGATTGTCCCATCATTTTGGTCGGCATTGTAAGATTTGATATAATATGCGTGATGTATTGCATTGAGCATCTAGAGCGAATATATAAAAACACATGACTTAGAGGGCAAGTAGCCTCTCCTAAAAATAAGGAAGGCTATCCCGGGATTATAATCAATCTATAACTAAATATATCTGGAGTTAGCTATACTCTAGCACGCATCTTGTTCAACCCCCTCCCCTCTTTTTTTTAGGTTCCCCACCCAACAGATGAATTGGAATTGTTCATTTGATTACCTCGATCGATTGACCTAGATATGCCAGCAAAGGGCTACGCATCACCCATGCAGTTTCCAAATAAGGTCACATGACGTAACAGTACTTGGAACTATTTGTAGATGATCGGTAGGGACCCATTGCATATCTCTGTACATGATTAGCTATTTCTCCTTTCTTTATCTTGTAACCACTAGTGGTGCACACATACAAGAAGTCCAAGAGAAAATGGCTTGAGGGAAACAAAGTCGTGGAGTCATTGTCTCATTGGTCAAATTACAAAGTAGATAGAGAGTGCTTCCAAGTTTCTCTCAGCTGAACAGTACAAGCAAGATGCCAATGATAGACAGTGCTTCTCAAGCAAAGCTCAAAGGAGCACAACAGCTTTTGAGAACGGTTCACATCTTGCTAAGTTCATTTATTCGGGTTCTTTATGTGGTGGGAACAGAAAGGCTTTAATTTGCAAGCAATCTATCAAAGCAACAAGTTAAATAATCTTCAAAAGAACGTCTTTTACTCACCAAAGCGCATATGAAAACACACAAGCTGATGCGCGGTGGCCTCCTGGTGGTAGAAGATATTGTTCTGCATGCAGTCATCAAATAATAAAGTAATTCCTCTGCTTCCCTTTACAGTTTTGACATGCTTCTTCTTAATATAAGAAACCATTATAATACAACATTTGACTGCTAAATGTAAAGCAGCTTTACCAGTAAACAAGTATGATTGGCCTTGTAGATCCATTTCAGCATCAGCATCACAGGACAAAGTGAGATCCAGGAAGCTAAAATAAAATAGAGACTCGCTTCCCGTGGAGATTAATCAATTCCAGGTAAAAATAATCCTTGTCAAACTACTTCTGTGTTGGCGCAATGGCGCTCCTTAGCTACGCGCTTTTAGTGGTGTTTTAGCGCTATTTTCAGGAATGATCATGTACTAACCCGCTAATTGGCACCCGAAACCCGTTTTCGATTGTGTCTTGTATTTTGGAGCATATCGTTGTTTTGCAGGAAATAAAGCATTTTCGGAGAAGTTTTGGCACGAAGTCACAATAGGACACAGCTAAGTATCGAATGGGAGAATCAATACGAGAAAGATGAAGCCGAGCCGGGCCAAAAGAGGCCTAGGCCAGCCAGCCCACTAAGGACCTAGCCGGCCGGCCTGACCCGTTTTAGGGCCCAATCGCGGAACCCCTTTCGCGTGTGTATCGCCCTCGGCAACCCTAGCCGCCGCCCTATTGAATCCTTCGCCCAGAGAGGTCTACAAAAGACAGAAAGACGTCGTCATTGAAGGGGGATCCCCAGAAAGAGATCGAATACCCGTCGTTGAAGGACAACACAAGAGCAAGACGAAGGACATCGGGCCTCACCCTTCGCCATCGACTTCTACGCCATGAACTCTGTCGCCATGACTAGTTTATGGGGTGAAAGCCTACGTTTGTCCATGGGGTTGTAAGATGAACTCGGTTTGTAATTACCGACATATTAATCTATCTTCTATAGGGATGGCAATTTGTATCCGCGGGTAGGGTTACCCGCGGGTATCATACACGATGGGCAAAGGTATGGGTATGAAATCTCACCCGCGGGCACGGGCATGGGTAGAAATTTTCGTCTGCGGGTACACTGAGGGTACAAAATCTCCCCCGCGGGTAACCCGCACCCTACCCTCACAACAAGAAAAACTATTAGGAGCCCAAATACAACCCAACAAAGCCTACGTAATAATTGTTGTTTGGCTTGTAATTTTCTGTGAGACAATCTGTGTGTTTGAAGTCATTTGATTTTTTAGTGTAAGTGAGTCGGTCCGTAACTATGTATGCTTGTCAGCTTGTGTAGTGTGTACTTCAGTACACAATGTTAGTTGTTTCATTGTGTGAGTGTGAGACAGTACACAATATGTGTGTTTGAAGTACTTAAGTTTGTGATGTTTGAGCTATATTTGTGGCTTATACTTCATTGTGGTTGTGAAATTATTGTCGTAGTTATTGAAATAAAATAGTTGATGTATTTTTTGGTCTCACCCGAGGGTTGCCCTTACCCGCCAGGTACCCTGCAGGTACGGGCACGGGTATAAAATTTTACCCGTATCCCTTTGTGGGTAAGGGTACAACTATAGTGCGCGGGTATGGCTGCGGGCGGGTATTTGCCTTACCCGCACCTTACCCTACCCACTGCCATCTCTAATCTTCTACATAGATTGTTCTCTTTGCTTGATGTTTGACTACCCCTAGTGTTGTGTGACGAGTGTGGGAGAGAAATACATCGGCTTACGGAACTTGATACATTAGATTGACACTTTAATTCGGCGGTTGCATTACCTAGTGATCCCTAAACCCTATTGGCAAATGCTCTCCATATCTTATTCTTAGGAAGTATTGATTTACATTATTTTTTCTTTAATTCAGATTAGGTTAGGTTTAGTTTTTATTCGTACACTTCACTTGAAACACCTCTAGATCAACGTAGTTAGTGCTTAGATAGGCGTAGTAACCTCCTTGTTCTATGGATTGATAACCTTGGGAAATTATTTAAGGAAAAAGCTACAACCGACCCGTGCGCTTGTGGTTCTTAATTGACGCAGCTAAGCGCCGTCAACACTAGGTCCCTTATAGTGCACGCTAGCTGCAGCTGTCCGAAAAAATCCTTGCCGAATTGCCAAACATGCTGCTGAATGTGAATATAGTGGGCTAAGGGTGAAACTTGATTGACCAAGATCTCCCTAACTATATGGTCAAAGTTAAGAAAAAGAAATAAAGGCCTCCATAGAAATTATTTCCATGGTTGGAGATATGGCCAATTAGATATGTTCGAGAGCCTCGAATTTTGGATTTTTCTTAAAGGCTAGGCGATGGGCAAAAATAGAAATTAGAGTTTAAACTATCTATTTTGATTTAGAAGAGGATTAACACGAAAAATTAGGATTTAAAGTGTTAAATTGATTGATCAAAGTAGGTCATTCGTCGTATTATCAATCCATAATGACAAATTATTGCCACTGTACACCTACTCAGAAGCATCAAGCCATCAAGTAGGCAACAAAATCATCGGCCATTTTAACCACTTAAAATAGTGCTATTGTTTCACCATAACACATAGTGCTATTGTTTCATCATACCACATAGTGCTATTGTTTCATCATAACACTCTAAAGCATAACCATATCACCTCATATTCACAGTGCATAGTGAATATCGTGTGCTGGCTATTTGGAATTATGAGATATAGAAGTCACGTTTTAATTTAAACCAGAGAACAGAAACATGACCGGGAATGGAAAAAATAGCATGCCAGAACTCTTTTGCGTAGTAGAAGATTGAATCTTTGAATTATAGTGGGAAAGCTGCCATCCTAAAAGAATAATCTTTGCATTATCATGTGTTTGTTTACCATTTTCTCTAGGCCCAAAGTTCCATTATTCATAAGAAAATGGATACTGATCTCAGCATAAAAGTCAGAAAAGATAGGCGCATATTAAAATGAAACAAAGTTATCAACACATACTCACAATATGGTAAACATTCCGTCGCTTATATTCATCTCCTTGTGTTAGAACTTGGATCAATCCGTGCAAGTATTTTACCAGGTTCAGGAAGCTATGACAATGGAAGCACATCTCTATGGTTTTAAGCATATATGAAGATGTAAACTAAGATTCTTGAAAATCAACAATGTCTTGGATATCCTTTGGAGGGAGATGATATCTCACCATGTTAAATCTAGAGATCAGTTCAACATACATGACTTTTGTCGGAATTACTTAGCTCTCTTAGAAAGAAGTATGACCGTACGAGGATAGACAAACCCAAACTAAATAAAGAGGTTTAATCTCAAACAGATAAAACATGGATAAAACTATAACAAGTTAGTTTGCTTCTGTTTAGTACAATCTAGAATCCTAACACCGTTAACTCATTTGAGTTTCGAAATCAGTGAGGCAACACACGTAAATAGGTAAGAAACCTTTTTCACGATGAATCAACAAATGGAAATTGCGCATTCACATATTCAATACTTCTTTCCTACTCATCAATTCTTAGTGTTTTAGATAATAATTCATAAAATTTTTATTTTAGAAAGAGAAAATTCCATGGTCGGTCCTAAACTATCGGAAGATTCTCATCCAATGTCCCAATACTGTGAAATTGCATTTTTAGATATTAAATCATCTAAACGGGTCATCTAAATTTAGATAGTACTCCCTCCATCCCAATTTATAAGTCGTTTGACTTTTTTGGCTCCAACTTTGACCACTCGTCTTATTCAAAAAATTATGTGAAATATCAAATTTTTTGTTAGGACTTGCTTTATTAATAAATATTATTGAAGAATGGCTTAAATTTGACTATATTTGCATAATTTTTTTGAATAAGACGAGTGGTCAAAGTTGGGGTAAAAAAAGCCAAACGACTTATAAATTGGGATGGAGGTAATAGTTTGGTAGTATAGGAAAAATATCTGAAAGTTGAGGGACCAGCAAAAAAATTACGCATTTTGAAATAAAAAACTGTGTACTATATATGTGTTTCAAAATCTTCCATAGTATCATAAATTAGAATCGAGTTAAAATTGGAGTTAGAAGACCACATAAAATAGAAAAGGTAATTCACCACTAGTTTATTTCTTGTACTCCACCATCTATATAGATTAAGCTCAATAATGCAACTTAGTTGTGTCTTCGTGATTCCACCATCTAAGATTCCAAAACCATTAGGCACATATGGGCAAATCAACATATAACAAAAGCAAAAAAAATTGATTATGCATCCTCTTCATTTGAAAAAAACAATGAAATATATGTATCAGAATTTAAAAGAAGATATATGTGTTAGATAAAGTACACTGTGTCTTCGTGATTAGTTGTGACATCTAATACATATGCTTTATTTGAAAAAAATCTGACTACATGCACAATTATTTGATAATACTAGTAAAGACGCACGTGCGACACGCACGTGATACAAATTATTTGTTTTTTCTTATTTTAGAGATGATTCTACCAATATAACTGTGAGATACCACCCATCTACATCCGTTGCATTTTCTCTTGAAGGGCAATTCTCTCAATATAAATTGAAATGCCACATACACATATTGGTTTGAAGGGCACCTCCATCGAGCAAGACGTTTTAAGTTCCAGGCATTCTTTACTTGATAGTCTGGCGACATCTTAAAATTCCCGCACATGTACAGCAATTTTTTTTTCTATGCACACTCTCACACCTTACTAAACACAAGTGTTTACGCTCAAAAAAAAAAAACAAAAAACACAAGTGTTAATCCATGGATCCAAAATTAACTACGTCACACACATCAGGGACTGAAACGTGAAACTCTGTTCACTATTGACAAATTCAAACAAGTTTAACAACGCGTATCATCTTTCAAGAGCATTTGTTGCCTTTTCAGATCATGCATGAAACAATTTAAATGCCTGATGTTACATCGACAGTGGCAGGCTCAGAATCATTAGAACATGGATATTTATGTGTTCCATAATTCGAACCCTATGCTGCACCTTTTATGGCCATGATCTGGCCTGCTGGTTTGCTATGCTCTGAAGTAGCAGCCGGTTCTCCGCATACGAGAGCCCATGGGAGGCGAACACGTCTTCGTCGCCGCCGCCGCTGGTGGCGTAGCTGGTCATGGACCGGCGCCGCTGGCGGGGGAGGGGGTCTACGAGGTTCCGACCTCCCGACTCCTGCCTCCGCCTCCGAGGTCCAAGCCGAGCTGCCACCAGTTTCGAGCGACGGGAGCTGTGTTGCGTCCCTGCGCACCTGATGCGTACACGCGCTGTGAACCCGTCCACCGTTGAGTGTTGTGTCGCGCCAGGGAGCCCGTGCTGCCTGCGAGCCCGACCCGCACGCCGCCGCAGACGCCTCGTCCATTTTTTTCCCGTTGGGTTGGGCATAAAAAATTCCTCAACCATCCATGTAATCATATCATTGTTCATTGAGTGCCATGTCTAACTACTTCCCTTATCAATGAATTTTAACTCATATAAAACTTATATTGATAATTGCATTAACTTTTTCATAGAATAACTTCACATAAAATATATGGTAACTCTTATTCAAATTTTCAGGGTAAATGACTCATCTTAATCTCTCCATTCTAATTTTTGCTTCACTGTTTCGATATAAGTCCGACCATTCATCTTACTAAAAAATTATATAAACAGAGTCAAATTTAGGTTATTTTTGGAAAAAAATTATTAAAAAGCAATCCATATACAAAATAATATTTTACGCAAGTTTTTTTTTACTAAAACCGTGGTCAAACTTAGCATAAAAAAGTCAGTAATTTATAATTTGAAACATATGTAGTATTAATTCTAATTTTATGCAATTCAAATTTTCATAGCAGTTATAATATAATTAATAAGATGTTTGACACGTCCAATATCCAAATTGGATTATTGTGTCTGCTTAAATATTTTACATATATACGTTATTCTAACTACGACACATGTCTGTGCGTTGTTACGGGCTTATAGAGAGAGGTACATATATATTAATGATGAGAACATGACACCATCGGATACGAACATTGGTCATAAGGTGTATTTATTTCCCCATTTGCATAATAATTTGTTATACAATTCACTTGGTTCCACATGTCCATGTCATTATTTGACTGAAGGTACAAATGCATTATTACAATGTCTTTGCGGGCTTGTTATTCACACATGGGACCCAAGCCTAAGATGGAGTAGGCTCTAGACATATAGAGAGAGCTTCAAAGATGTTCATGGACGTCCTCCACCTTGGCCGCCACCTTAGGAGACCAGCAAGGGCGCCCAAGTCAATATGGGAAATAAATACACCTTATGACCAATGTTCGTATCCGATGGTGTCATGTTCTCATCAATTAATTTATTGTTTTATTTTACTAATATTAAAGGCGAAAAAACAAGAACAGTCCCATTCTAATTTCTTATAGGGCCTCCTGCTTATAGAGAGAAGTACGTATAGATTAATTTATTGTTTTATTTTACTAACATAACATTAAAAGCGAAAGAAAATGAAATAGTCTCATTCTAATTTCTTATAGGGCCTGCTCTCTAGCGCTGGCCTGCTTAGAGATGGCAATCACACCCGAGGGTGCGGGCGCGGGCGATAAATTTTACCCGCGGGGCCCGAAATATATGTATGTCTATGTTTTTTTCTATCAACTTTAGACATGTTACGAATGTTTAAACAAGATAATGTAAAGTTTATAATGATTTGTATTGATTATATTGTATATATTATTTACTTCCCTAGATCCTATTATTATATATTTTTTATTCATTATGTGACCAAGAATTGATATTTATGTACTACTTTCTTTTCAATTTTGATTTTTTCATTGGATGTTAGCTTCTTGTTAACGTACTCGCGGGCGACCCGAAACCCGCATATCACCCGCAGGTGTGGGTGTGGGTGCGTAGCCAAGTGTCGTGGGTGTCGTTGAGGACGGGCGTAGCCAAGTGTCGTGGGTGTCGTTGAGGGTGGGTTTTGCTCTACCCGCACTTCACCCGACTCGTTGCCATCCCTAGGCCTGCTTGGATCCACGAGGACAGACAGACCTGCCTGCCTCTACGGCTCCATTCCATCTGTTGTTTTCCTTTGTTTTTTCATTAGTTATTCTAATTAGCTACACTGTTGTTATACTATTTTTACTATACGAACGTCAATCAGCTACGTTTTAGGTCCTGGTAACCACTCTGCATGCATAGGGTACGGATACAATTTTCCAAAGCTTAAATGTATTTATTTTCTAAGTTCCTAGCGTCTTTCCTCAAAAAAAGTTCCTAGCGTCACTTTTTTTTTTTAGAAACTCCTAGCGTCACTTTTGAATTTTGATCCAGTTTTTTTGCATGAGCGTCCCATATGGGCCATGCCAAACGAGCGAACGTGTCAAAGAAAAAGGGCCCACGAGAGGAATCGACCGTCTCGCTTGTTCAGATGCATGGCCAGTGGCCCAGTGCGGGTGTGCGCGGCACCGGACAATGACGCGAGCAATGGATCGTCCATGGCGTAATTCGCAGGCGGAGCGGCGGGTAAGCGCGCTGGAGGGTGACAAAAATACATGCGAATTTTAGTGGGTTTGATCCTATCCCCTTCCCCGTTGATCCTCACATGTAGGTCCAACGTGAGTATAGTTGGCCATATGGCCCGAGGCCCAAAGCACGGAGTTTTGGCTCGACACGAGCCCGGCCCAGCACGACGACCATTGGGCTCGGGCCAGCACGGCCCGATGGGCGTGCCGGGTCTGGGCCTGTGCCTAGGCACGGCGTGCCGGCCCAGCCCGGCACGAAGCTACGGGCCGGGGGAGGCACGGTGGGCCGGCCCATTGGCACGTGGCCCACCTGGTCCATTGGCGTATATACGGCCGGGACGCCGCGGCCGCGTGGCCTCCGCCTCCACCTCGACTCCTCGCGGGTCGCGGCTCCTCGTATCCACTCGAACACTTCAGACGCTCCTGCCGTCTCCTCTCGCTCTCGCTCTCGCCTCTCGCTCTCGCCTCCGCTCCTGCCGGATCCCCGCCGTCGGCGACTTCCTCGCGCCGTCCACGGCCGGATCCACACCGGCGTCCTCCTCCTCCCCTCTTCTAGAAGCCGGATCCATCTGAAAGTTCTAGTTCTGGTATGTCAAACCTGTCTAGGAGAACTTCTGCTACTGTTTTAATGCAAGCTGCTTGTTCTGGTGCATCTCTTGAGCCTCCAACTCCTGTTACTTCTGAACTGACTGCCTACCTGGACAGTGATAAAGTCACACTTTTTGATGATGATTTCAACATTTTGAATTGGTGGCATGAGCATAAGTTATCCTATCCTGTTCTGTCAATATTAGCTAAAGATGTTATGACTGTGCCTGTCTCAACCATTTCTTCAGAATCTGCATTTAGTACCACTGGCAGGATAATCGAGGAGCGGCGACGGCGATTAGCCCCTGAGATGGTGGAGATGCTAGCCTTGATCAAGGATTGGGAGCAAGCTGATGCCAGAATGCAACATGATATTGAAGATCCCAAGCTTGAAGAGTCATTTGAGAATTTATATCTAGATTAGTGGACTTGTAATGCTATGAAATTGTAATATTATGAACTGAATGTCTGAACTTAGAGCTGGTTGTACTCTTTTTTCCTTTGTAGGGTTTTCTCACGAGGTGTGAGTTTTTACCTAGAAAGGTTTTTAATGAGGCAGCAAAACAAACAGCTCAAATTAATATTGCTCATTCTGTGATTATATATAACTTGGTGATGAAAATGTGAACTGATTGAATTGTGAAAGACTGTCTGGGCCGGCCTCTGGCACGGCACGCTGGGCTGGGCACGGCACGAAGCCGTGCCTCGTGCTGGCACGGCACGATAAAATGGCCTGCGTGCCGTGCCTGGGCGCCGCCTTCGGCACGTAGTGCCGCCCAGGCACGGCACGAAGTGCCTTCGTGCCACGTCGGGCCGGGCCGCTTCGTGCCGGGCCACATCGTGCCCGGGCCGGGTCGGGCTGGGCGGCCCATATGGCCATCTATAAACGTGAGAGGTACCGTGGGTCCGATTTAGGTGAGAAATGTTTTTAATTCTATTATTCTTTTATAGATAGAGGTACCGTGGATTTTTGTATTTGATGATAAAAATAGAAATCAAAATTAAAAAAATATAAATTGCTTTTTAAACTCTTTTTTTATTTTAGTATTGCTGGTCAAGTTAATGCCTAATTAGTTAAGATATCTCTTTAGGCTATCTCCAACAATGGAAACCTAAACACACGACCCATTCCATCGTTTGGGTCATGCACGGTGACACGGTCACGCACCCAAAAACTAACAATCTTCAACAGCGAACGCAAAAGAAAAACACGGTCTCTTTCGTCGCCGGTCGGCATCCATCGTCGATTCCGGCCACCTCCGTTCGTCCCTGCTGCTTGGGCTTTAACTCAACTCTTCCAGTTTCTATCGCACGCAAGGATAGATCCAGCCAGCTTCAAAGCCAGAATGCAATCCAATCACCAGATCTTCACGGAGGGCCTGCTCCTCGCCGCGGAAGGGGAGGACCACTTCGACCGTGTGCCAGACTCCCTGGTGTCACGCCGGTTCAACGCGCTCGTCGTCGACGATGTCTACCTTCGCATCAACCGCGTCATCCCCGCCGGCGGTGCCGCTGGCGGCAGCGACGCACTCGGCCTCGTGGGGCAGCACCATTCGCTGATGCACTCGCCTCGTGGGGCAGCACCACACCTCCGCCCGTCCCTGTAGCAGCACCACTCGTCGGCGCAGGTCCTCTCAAGAACTTTAGCAGCATCTGCAACCTCCGCATGGAGCTCCCCGTTTCTTTCTATCTCCTCTCCGTGAAACGGTGGGCCAGCAAGTTTTGGGTTGAGGATAGAGATAGCCATCTTTGGGTTGGCTATTGAGTCCAACACAAAATGGATATCCCCTTTGGGTATTTCGTTGGAGGGCTATTTTATCCCTAAAATTACTATGCAAGACCTATATTTGGGTTTGGGTAGCTTGATGGGTTCTCTGTTGGAGATAGTCTTGCTCGAAAAAAAAAAAGTAGGGTAATGTCAGGCTCGAGGGCATTCTCGGTTAGCAAAAACACAATTGTGAAAAATCGAGGGTTTTAGAAGGGTTTGGTAGCTTCAGTCGTCTCCTTCCTTTCTTCCTCCCCAAACCAGACCACCGCCGGAAACCCTAGTATCACGCCGCGAAACCGACCGCACACCCCATGCTGCGCGCCGCGGCGGCTGCCGCCGCCATATTCCCGGCGCGGTTCGCCGCCGCACCGGCCGTGGCGGCGGCGGAGGAGCTCAGGTCCCCGCTGCTCAGAGTCCTGGGGACGCTGAGGGGCGGCCGGGGCTCGGTGCTACTGGGGAGGAGGGCGCGGTTCTGCTCCAACTCCTCTGCGAGCGACTCCGAGGCGGTGGCGGCGGCAGCAGAGGCGGAGGCCAAGGCCGAGGATGCGACCGTTGCGGAAGGGGAGGCGGACGGCAAGGCGTCCTCCGCCATCGTGCCAACCAATCCCCAGATCGAGGACTGCCTCTCGGTACGCGCCCTGTTAGTATGGATTAGAGTCCACTTGCTTAGTCAGCTTGCAGCAGCCATTCCCCTGGAAATGTTGGAAATGTGGAATGAGTAGTACGCTATTACTAGATTGGTTGATCTTCAGTAATGTGCTGGATTCAATATCAGTTTCGTTTCTCAACTCGAGCAATAGGAAAACTTTGGATTACAAGTTTGTGCTAAAATTTACAGTATTGCTCGAATGCATCGGGGTTGATACCAGAGTTCCTGTGGTCAGAACCAAAAAGGATTGGTTATTGTTCCATGCATTTTTCTAGTTCGACAGATGTGCAGACAAATCATTATAGAGACAACCAGTACTGAGAGCTCTTATTGAGTCTGCTATTATAGGATTGCGAAGGTTTCAATCACAATCCAAATGAGCTGTATTCATGAGGGTATGATGAGAACTGTGTAGGAAAAACATAAACGTCGTTAAAAATCCAAATAACTAAGATGTCTTGCATTTTGTTAGGATACAAGTTAGACATTTTGGGACTGAGAATTTTTTCTTCTGTAGTATCATGGAAGTTTATTCGATTTAACATCATCTTTACTGTTCTGAAGCTGAGTACATGCCATCATTATATGAAATTTGGGTTCGGTAGGGTCATTCTTAAAGCATTGAATATATGTTCTCGACTTCATGTTAGCTCAAAATCAAACTTCGAAGTATCTGTTAAGTGGACTATTGATGCGTTTTTCATATCTTATGACGTGATTCTGCCAGTCATAACCCTCTGTCACTGTCATGCTCCCTTGTTCAAATAGGTTGTAGCATTACCTCTTCCCCATCGGCCACTCTTTCCTGGATTTTACATGCCGGTCTATGTAAAGGTATGTTTCTCTATCTTGAGTTTGTGAAATGAATTTCATAGCATATCTTTCTCAATGCACAACTTCATCATTTTCCCTTCAAATGATGTGTTGTTTTCCTCTTTGAAAATATCTCAGGACCAAAAGTTGTTGCAAGCCCTAATAGAAAATCGCAAAAGATCAGCTCCGTATGCTGGTGCTTTTCTTGTGAAAGATGAAGAAGGTACTGACCCTAATATTGTGACTGGTTCAGATTCAGAGAAAAGCATTGACGATCTGAAAGGGAAAGACTTGCTTAAGCGTCTTCACGAAGTTGGGACACTTGCTCAGGTAATTTGACTACTTCCAAAATACTCCCATCAATAGAATTGCGTTCCCCAGTCTTGTAAAATGGTGCTCTGTAATTAGTTTCTGTTATTTCTGTAGATTACAAGCATTCAGGGGGATCAGGTAGTGCTACTTGGTCACCGACGTCTACGTATAACTGAGATGGTGAGATACTTCAGATTGTTTGCCTTTCAACTCCTGTGGCTATAAGTTAATTTGAGGCAATATGCCAAAAATTGCAGGTCGAAGAGGATCCACTAACAGTTAAAGTTGACCATCTAAAGGTAGTTATGCTCGTGCTTGTTCTGTGTTTCATATGTGTGCTATCTATTGTGGATTGTAGGATCTCTATGTTTTCTTTGTAATTTGCAATGTCTTATTCAAGTTGTGTTTCACAGGAAAAGCCCTACAACAAGGATGATGATGTTATAAAAGCTACTTCATTTGAAGTTATATCAACCTTACGGGAGGTTCTAAGGGCAAGTTCCCTTTGGAAGGATCATGTGCAAACCTATACACAGGTCTGACTTTTAACATTTTTTTTCTTACACGTTTGATTTGATTTTTTTGATCATTTGCTTCAAGGTTAGAATTATTGCAAGGTGAGATAACTTTTCAACCTGTTGCAATTGACGATTTTGTTTTTTTTTTTGCTGTAGCATGTCCAGTAGTAGGCATAGTGTGAATCATATAACCACACTATTTAGTTTCTGAGAATGGATCATAAACGGGGTATTAAAGTACCGTGCTGATGTTATTGCCTGCGTGTTACATGTACCCTCCCAATAAAATAGAGCAATCGATCAGTCCCAATGTTTAGTTGTCCGCAGAAATCCTTGATCATACAACTATGTTTAGGGCTTTGATGATACACATTTCTATTTTCCTGGATGCCATTGGAATTCGTTTTAAAAACTGTGAATTTTGAACTCCATTGCTCTATTTCAGCACATTGGTGATTTTAACTATCCAAGGTTAGCAGACTTTGGTGCTGCTATCTCTGGTGCCAACAAGTTTCTTTGCCAGGAGGTGCTTGAGGAGTTAGATGTAAGAAACTTTTATTAAACTCCTCTCTTTTAATGTTCCCTTGTTGTTTTCTTTGTCCACCCAGGGACAACGGCCTTTCTAATCGATTTGCCATAAAATTCAGAACTACCAATTTAACATTGTCATAAAATTTAGCAGAAAATTATTGTATCGTGTTCTGTTTACGCATTCTTTCTTGGCTTGTTTCTTAACCGTCCATAGCCAGTAATAACTATTAATTCCTCGATGAGAAACCGACCAAAAGAGCATGAGAAGTGTTGCAGAAAATAACTTTTGGAATACAGCTGTCATTTATATTGTCTTCAAGATCAGGTTCTATTCTGAAGGCATTATAATTGGAGTTTGGAATTACTTATCTGTTGCTGGAATTTTACATCTGCTTCATCCATCTTCTATATTTTGGGGGGCGGTTCTCTGAGCCCTCCTTTTCGTATCTGGAACAGGTATATAAGCGTTTGAAGTTGACTCTTGAGTTAGTAAAAAAGGAAATGGAGATTAGTAAGTTGCAGGTAATTTATTTTTCTTATCTTCTTTGCTATCATGCTTTGTTCAATCTTCTTGATATTTAATATGCTTCTATTTCAGCAATCCATAGCAAAAGCAATTGAAGAAAAGATTAGTGGAGATCAGCGGCGCTACTTATTGAACGAGCAACTTAAGGCAATCAAGAAGGTACTTAGATTATTTCTGCTACTCCTATCAGGCTACCTATGTTCCATACATTAACTTAGAATCTGTTCATGCTGTTTTTTTAAAGCCTGTTGGCCAATAATACCTGACTCTGAGTACATCATGTATACAGGAGCTGGGTTTGGAGACTGATGACAAAACAGCATTGTCTGGTTTGTTTTTGAACTATGATACTTATGAGCTTTGGATATGCTGTTAATCAGCCATATAGCTACACAATTGCCATGGACTATTCAAATTGATGTATTGTTTATGTGTTGCAGCAAAATTTAGGGAACGAATAGAATCAAAGAAGGACAAGTGTCCTTCTCATGTTCTTCAAGTCATTGAGGAAGAGCTTACCAAGCTTCAGCTTTTGGAAGCCAGTTCTAGTGAGTTCAATGTAACTCGTAATTATTTGGACTGGCTTACAGTATTGCCATGGGGAAACTATAGGTCTGCATTTATCTAGCTTTCCTTGAAGAGAAATTTGTTGTATGTTTCTGCCTCATTAGTGCCTATCCTTCTGTTGCAGTGATGAAAACTTCGACGTCCACCATGCTCAGAAAATTCTTGATGAAGATCATTATGGTTTGAGTGACGTGAAAGAAAGAATACTGGAATTCATAGCAGTTGGGAAGTTAAGAGGGACTTCACAAGGTTTGATACTTTCTGATTTATCTATTATATTGAGCTTGCAGAGAAGTTTAATAGTGCATTTCTTCGGACTTGTGTATGTTAAGACGTTTTTTTCTCTCTATAAACTTGATCAAAATTAGAGAATTTTGACTTACTAAAACCCTCCACATTTTGGAATCTACTTAATCTAGAAGCGTGTGCCTCCACCGCCCTCTGGCTGCATGGGCTAGGGCTGGGCTAGGCGGCCAATTTTAAGTTGGGCTGTAACAGTAACACACCATGCTTAGGAAATTTGATTTCTCGGTTCCTCACTGCCCATCTGTAGTTATTGACCTATAACTCATTTTTACAACAGGCAAGATCATATGTCTTTCTGGGCCGCCAGGAGTTGGTAAAACCAGTATTGGTCGTTCAATTGCACGTGCACTCAACCGTCAGTTCTACAGGTTTTCTGTCGGAGGTTTGGCTGATGTGGCAGAAATCAAGGTACACAGCAAATATTCTAGATATATGTCTTGTACAGATGCATTTGTTTTATCTTCTACAAACCCAGTGATTGTATAACTCGTCAACAATCTTAGGGCCATCGACGCACGTACGTTGGTGCAATGCCAGGGAAGATGGTGCAGTGTCTTAAATCAGTCGGGACAGCAAATCCGCTAGTGTTGATAGATGAGATTGACAAGGTACTCCTAACTACTGGTTATGGTCCATTTGATCTTTTTGCCTGAATCTAAATTGCTAATAATAGCTTGCATGCATTATACTTGCATAATGGCCAGTGATGCACTTTGACACATGATACACTTTCAACATCTACTTTTGTTGGCCAATGTTACAACTTGTGCAGGCTTTATGAATGCTAATTTATTACTTGTCTGGCTGTCAGCTTGGGAGGGGGCATTCTGGTGATCCAGCTAGTGCATTGTTGGAACTTCTAGACCCTGAGCAGAATGTTAATTTCTTAGATCACTACCTCGATGTTCCTATTGACCTATCTAAGGTTAGTTCCTTGCCCCCTCAGGAGTTTTGCCCGTTTGGCTATTTGTGTGGTTGGCTTCACAATTTAACCTTTTGCCATGCGTTTTTTAACAATTGAGGTGACATTTTTTTTTTCTTTTGGAGTGTATAAAACAAAGCTTTTAACAGATGGGTAGTTGCCATCACCATACTTTAATATTTGCGTTCTCTTGGCGCTTGCTACAATCGTTACTTTTGCACATTGTTGGTTATTGTGCTATCACATCGTTCACATCAGTGGTGCTACATGCTAGTGTACTACAGTAAGTTGTAATCAGCAAAGCAACATCCTTAGTATTACGTTCCATTTTATATGATGAGATTTGTAAATAGTAGGATGATCTTGGGTTTA
Source organism: Digitaria exilis (assembly GCA_015342445.1). NCBI lineage: Eukaryota > Viridiplantae > Streptophyta > Magnoliopsida > Poales > Poaceae > Digitaria > Digitaria exilis. The sequence continues at coordinate 222,723 of JACEFO010001042.1, forward strand.
GTTTTAGTGCATGGACACTGCTCTGCCTTTCCAATCTTCTATTATTGCTGTTTTTGGATTATGTTCATTTGTGCTCACTACTTGCATGCTACTTTATGTTTGTAATATTCTTGTCATCTTCTATAACTTTGTTTATGAATATTAGGTTCTTTTCGTTTGCACAGCAAACGTTATAGAGATGATACCAAATCCATTGTTGGATAGGATGGAGATAATTGCAATCGCTGGATATATAACTGATGAGAAAATGCATATTGCTCGGGACTATCTTGAGAAGAATACGAGAGAGGCCTGTGGCATTAAACCTGAACAGGTATCTTGGACATCTTTACAATCTTCGTGTCATTTAATATGCATGTGAAAGAATAATTAATTTCATAGAACAATCGTTTCTAAAAGGAATCTGGGAATTGCTTCCATAAATAACAGATCCAAAAACATAAAAGGGGAAACTGTTGTAAACTTAATGCCAACCTGTTGTAAACTCGAGGTTTGTATAATATGCATATTCTTGCACCACCTCTAACCTTTAACATAGTTTCTTCAGCACTATGTGAAGTGTCCCAATAAACTTGGAAAAAGTCTACATCACCACCTAGCGTATCAGTAGTCAATTAGACACCCTCAACTATAAAACCTGATATTTAACCCCCCCACGTTTGCAAAACTGGTTAAATAGCCCCCTATAGTGGTTTTGCATGGTGGTTTTACAACATTTTCCATGCTGGCACATTCACATGGACTGAGATGCTAACATTGACCGATTGACATGTGGGCCCCACTTGTAGTCCCCCTGTTCTTCTACCCCACTCCCATGGCTGCTCACCTCGGCTTGCCATGAGTTGCCCTGCTTCCAGGACCCCTCGCATACGCCTCCCCTCGCTCGCTCAGAGCGCATGTGGCGAGCACGTCCTGGTGCGCACAAGGCTCGCCTTGCTTGTGCCACTCCTCGCTCTATTGACACAACCGGCAGTGTGCTGGATGAGGTAGCACGGATTAGCTCTTTGGCGAGAAAGAAGAACAGGGAAGGAGTGAGATGGCCTTTGATGTGATCTGTTGTCTGTGATTATATTGTGTAGGGGTCGGTGGCTCTCTGTATGCTGCTTGAAAATTAAAATTGGTGGCCTCGGCCGATTTGATATTGGGAAAAACTGGCCGGTGTGTGGCCGTTGATTTGCTGAGTCGGAGAAGTAAACGATGCTTGTATATGGGGAGGAGAGGAGAGGAGAGGAGGGAGGGAGGGAGGGATTCGGCGGCCGACGGATTAAGGGAATGGAAAAATCTCAAACTCTTTTCATCTCAGAACCCCTCGCCGACACTGCTCCACCCGCTCAAGCAAACGTCGCCGGCTCCACCCGCTCAAGCAAACGGCGCTGGCTCCATCCGCTCAACTGACCGGGCCACCAACCGCAGCTCTCGCCGGCCGCACGTGCGTCGTCACGTTTCCCACTAATGACGCTTGCGTTCGACCCATCAGAGGCGTGTCGTCATGGAAGGTGGCAGGCTGCTCGTGACCTCGTCGGCATGAAATATGTAGACTGGAGGTAGATGGGAGAGGTGGATCAGCGATCAGGGAATAGTGAGTAGGGATCAAAGAAAAAATATTAAATCCGCTGCTTACATGTGGACCTATGTGCCAGCGTGGCTAACCAGTCTAGCATAGCGCACCACAGTGGCAAAACTACCTTAGAAAACCGGCTCAGGGGGTCTTTTGGATAGTATAAGGGCCATAATACCTGGTTTTATAGTTTGTTTTTTTGGGGTGGGTGGGGGGGGGGGGGAGGGGGTTATGTAGTCTACTCTCTATAGGTAACGGGGTTATTTAAACCTTTTAAACTTCTTATTTCTGGTTCCACTTTATGATCAATGTTCAAGTTAACGATTCAACCATGAACATGTACAGGTTGAAGTTACAGAAGCTGCTCTTCTTGCCCTTATTGAAAATTATTGCCGAGAAGCTGGAGTGCGGAACCTTCAAAAGCAGATTGAGAAAATTTATCGTAAGGTGCACACAATCACTTCCACATACTGTTCTGTCAATTATTTTTTACCTTCAAGAAATGAAAGGTTAACTGCTCATCAAAAGAAAGTAGAGCTACAATCCTGTCTTGTTTGAATCATCTGGCAGCAAACTAGCAAGTTCCTGTGTGTGTGTTTCCTACTACTATTGCACATTACTATTTCCTGTCCGCATTCAATGGCACACTGGAATGATGGAGAAATGTATTGCAGCCCCTCTGATTGAAAAAAAGGAAAAAAGTATATGTTGGCTTATTGTTGGTGGCGATTGAGCAATCTTAAGTATTTGTATGAAAGTTTTTTGATATTTTTGAGTCAATGCTCCACCCATATCCGTTACTCGCCAATTTGATGATACTATGGCCTTTTAAATACCTTGCAACATTTTACATTTGCAGATAGCTCTGCAGCTTGTTCGCCAAGGGGTGTCAAATGAGCCAGACCAGGAGGCTCTTAGTATCACTGAAAATGAGGAACCTAGTAATGCCACAGAAAAAGATGAGATTTTGAAGGATGCTGCTGTGGAAGATGCTTCCGTCACCAGCAATATGATAAATCCTGCCTCTGAGGAAGCTAATGAATTAAATATAGCAAAAGAAACAGTAGTGCATGAAGTGCATACAACTGAAGCTCCCAAAGAAGACAGTGTATCTGAGGTAATGTTATATTCTTTAGTTTTATGTTTCTTTCAAACAAAATATTTATACTTAACTTGGTACTGCATTGTTCCATGATAATGTGCCAAATGGGTACTCTGTGGTATCTTTTCTGCTGACTGACACACTGCTTACCCTTTCTATGTGGCACCTAGTATTATATGTCGATCGAATAAAATTTTGTAGGGTACAGACAGCAATTTTTCTTGTCTGCATGCATCGTGTTGGTCTGAAAACCGTAGATGTAATTGCTAGCTCACTTAACTAACGTATACCATAACCTTAATTGCCCTGGAATCAGGAGAGTGAAACAAGATTATATTACGATGTTATGTGTCACCTTGTAAGAAAGTTATTGATCCCTGTATTCTGTAGGGCAAGGACACAGATGGAGCAAAAGAAGATGCAGCAGACAAGGCAATCAAGAAGGTTGTGGTTGATTCATCAAACCTTGGTGATTTTGTTGGGAAACCCGTGTTCCAGGCGGAGCGTATATATGAGCAGACTCCTGTTGGAGTGGTCATGGGTTTAGCTTGGACTGCTATGGGTGGTTCTACTTTGTACATCGAAACAACAAAAGTGGAGGAAGGGGAAGGGAAAGGTGCACTTGTGCTGACGGGGCAGCTTGGAGATGTCATGAAAGAGAGTGCTCAGATTGCGCAAACAGTTGGCAGAGCTATATTACTGGAGAAAAACCCAGACAACCAATTTTTTGCAAACTCGAAGCTGCATTTGCATGTTCCTGCAGGGGCCACCCCGAAGGATGGTCCTAGTGCTGGATGCACCATGATAACATCAATGCTGTCCTTAGCAATGGGAAAGCCTGTGAAGAAGGACCTCGCAATGACGGGTGAAGTAACATTAACTGGGAGAATCCTCCCAATCGGTGGGGTATGTTTTCTCTATACTCCCTACTCAAGCTTGGCTTTACATTTTTTCTTTATGAATTATGACCAGCCAGCCAGTGCCTTTTGTACATGAAACAAGGAAATATAACTTATTTACAGAAAAATATGAACTCATTTCCTTAGATCTTCTTCATTCCTGTTGATAGGCTTAGCTTTCAGATTTCACATCGTAAGATTGTTGTGATATTAGATCTGCTTGATCAACAAACAGCAATACTGATTAAAGGGCATACCCAGTCCGATTGCTCCCACGCTAGGTGGGGTCTGGGGAAGGGCCATGGGTGTTTTCTAGACAGCCTTACCCGTGCGGTGCAAGGAGGCTGGTTCGTACCCTGGTCTACCAGGCCATGAGTGGAAGTCTTACCACTGTGCCAGGCACACCCTTCAAACAACAATACTGATTCCAATTTCCAAGTGCATGACAGTACCCTAATCCCTCAATGTTGACACCAATGCTGTTTTTATGCCACGGTGATATTAATACGATTTCATGTATAAGATCACTGGGCACTCACTTTTGTGCGTCATGTTTGTGCCTGTCAGGTAAAAGAGAAGACCATTGCTGCAAGGAGAAGTGCAATCAAGACACTGATATTTCCATCAGCTAATAAAAGGGACTTTGATGAGCTTGCCTCCAATGTCAAGGAGGGCCTCGAAGTTCACTTTGTTGACACATACAGTGAAATATATGATTTAGCTTTCCAGAGTGATGCCGCAGCAGAAACAAGCTAGCAGATGAAGCTCAAGGGCCTGGGGACAGGCCAAGATGAGGAGCGGAGTTAATTGACACCACAGCACTTTTTTTTTTTTGCCACAATACATTCAATTTAAAATTTTTTGTCTAGGTGTTGTAGTGAGGTAGCTGTCTGGTGGTATTACGAATAAGAAGAGAGCAGTGTAAACTAATATACCGCATTTGGGCTATCAAAAAGCACCAGCGATGCAGAGTAGGGACTAGGGATGCAAATCTTGCATTCCTAAAGGAGTTGTTATTTATTTTATTTAATTTTTTGATGCGGGAGGATTTTGAGTATGCTTTACTGTAAAATATTCGTTTCAGTCCTTTTGTTCATACGGGGCATTCTCTTGTGCAATGTTCCAAGCTTGTGACTGAATACAAGGCCCTCTGTGTTCTCGTAGTTGCTATGGTTATAGAGAACAGATAGCTACTATGGGTCTGCCAGGAAGACGCGGGCAGTCCAACAAGCCTCATACGTCAACAAAAACAGTTTGGCAGGAGTCTGATGTACAATACGATAGCTTTCTTGCTATGCAAGGGCGTCTCAAATGTGAGGTTCTAAGGTGGTTTTATAGCATAAATGCAGGCATAGAACCAGGGTCTATACACTGCATGGGTGGGTGGTTCTATATAGAACTTGGTTCCATGTATGGTTCTATATAGAACTTGTTCCATGTATGGAACTTGGTGCTAGACAATAAGAGCTTCTCTAATGGGTGCATCCATGCTGCATCTGTACATTTGATGCTGTTATAGAACTAGGTCCTTCTCACTGTGAGAGCCCGGTTCCGTATAGGAATAGGTCCTTCCCATAGAACCTAGGTCTACTCCCTCTGTCCCTGATTGTAAGTCGTCAGACAAACAAATCTTCATCCAATGCAAAACTTAAAAGACTGTGTTATCCTTATATGCTGTGAGAGAAGAGATGTGATAGCTAGGTCCGGGCGCAGTAGCATGCTAGGGGGCAAGCGTAGCAGCATGTCACGGGCAGGCGCAACAGCTATTGCATGCAAGGAGAACGACAGTTAATTCGGGACAATCTTCTGTAGCTACAATGACAATAAAAAAAGGGACGGAGGGAGTATGCAATAAAATAGAGTAATGGGAGAGAAAGAGAGAGGAGAGGGATGTGGGTCCCGTTTATAGATTCAACTTATGTTTATATATATTGGAGCTAATATAAATTATTGTGGGTCATATCTATAGAACTGGGATCTGTTCCATAGATTAGAGACGCCCTAAGACCATATACTACGTTATGACTCCGACAACTAGAGATGGACGGAAGATTTGGGAAAAACAGTTTGGCATAGGATAGCTTTCTTGCTATGCAAGACCATACACTACATTACGACTCCGACAACTAGAGATGGACGGAAGATTTGGGACGCTGTGGCAATTGGCACGATCATGCCCCTGGGTACAACGTACAACACTTCACCGCGCCTGCCTGGACAACCGTCAGGCCTGGCATGCTCTAGTCGCGATGGCAGAAGCATACTCGGAAATTGTTGGATCGGGTGACTGCCGCAGGTGAACAATGACTGGGAGCAGCTCTGAAGATCGGAGGAAGTTCCTGCAGATGGCGTGGTCACACATCTTGCGCAAGGCGAAGAGCACGATTCTTAGCGGCGATTCGGTAAGAGCATCACGCCGACTGGGGCTCAGGGCAACAGTAGAGTAACTGCCGACCATCTTCAGCAACGCCTGCAGAATACAAACGATGTTCTTCAGTTGGCATTAAGAAATTAAACTGAAGCATTTTCAACAGTTTTATTGAACCGAAGTGGGATTTTTTTTTTAGAGAGTAACCAAAGTGGGATTTTGAAGCCACTCAAATGCCAGACAAACAAAACATGAAAAATGAGCTATATGCACCTGAATTGCGCCTTGGGAGACCATGTCTTCACAAAGTATGTCTGAGTTCCTCACTAGATTACCGAGCGCTCCTGCAGCATTGCCTTTGGTTTTATCCTCCTCAGGACCAAGAAGTAACGTAGTAAGCTGAGGTATGGACCCTCTTAGTTCGTCATACAGCATGTCATTGTGATAAGCAGCATTGCCAACCTGACATGGTAAGAGTTAAACAAGTAGCTTAGTCCAACTCTCCACTTCAAACTGGATAAATCAAGGTCAACTCTTTTATAGACACTTTACAGACTTACAGCAAAACATGCAAACTTCCGTGTGCGCTTGTCAGGATCGGAACATCTGTCAACCAAAAGCTGGATCACCTTATTTGCTTCCTGCTACCAGACAACAGAAAAGTTAATACTACTGGCATATGACTTCAGTCTGCAAATAATTTAAAAATGTATGTGTACTTCCTTACAAATGGACTATAAAAGTAGGAGCTGTGGCGACACATGTTGCCAATGGCACTGCAAGCTTTTCCTCTTATGTCAGGATCTTCACTGGACAAGTAGTTCTTCAGAAATCCAACAAGGTCAGCTTTATCAATGGGTACATAAAAATCCTGGCACAATCACAATGTCGGTTTGTAATATAACTTCTTTCCTAGACATCAAGATAAGTGCAGAGATGCCAAGAAATGACAAACCTTTGACATCCGAGCAAGGTCAGAAACAATCATAAGGAAATCAAGCAAAGTCTCCTTTGCAATAGGGCCCTCGAGTAATCCTGCTACTCGACTTGGATCTAAAAGGCCTTCTTTGAGAAGCTGCAAAGCAAGTGGCCGGTAGCCTGCCATTTTGGCCACAATGGCCATGGGCCTAGCTAGATCTTCCATGTCAACAAAGTCAAGACATCGAAGAATACATCCAGGAATACCAACCTGTAGAAGAGTATTAAATCATGGAAATATTCACTGATAAGCAAGAAAAAAGTAGAGCCAACTAATCAGACCTCTAGCAGAACTTGAATGTACCGAGGCATGTTTTGCTCGATAGTTTTGAGCATTTCTTTATTTCTCAGTACCAATTCGTCCACCAGGCGACACAATGTTAAGCAGGAAGCCACTATTGATGGATGCAGATGCTGACGGCAGGTTTGGAGAACTCTGCACTGCAACAAATGGAAATGCCAAGATATCAACAACTGAGTTTATCAATTCTAGAACTCCCCTCTTCCCACCACCAAGACCATTCCAGGCTGCCAATGCCTTGAGGTGTATATCAGACAACAAGTCAGTAAAGAGCTTTAACTGCTCCCCTTTATACAAAACTTCACGGAAAACCCCGCCAGGAAGGCATTGAGACAAAGCAGAAAGAGTCCAGACAACTCCCAGAGGAGACAACCCACTGCGTCTCGTTGAACCATATTTCCCATCAGATGTATCTTTTGAGAAACCATTTGTAAGCAAGCGGATTAGGAGCTGTGGGATGCCAACTGAGCAGGCTTGTTCGATACCCAATGGCCCACTCCATTTCAATCTTGTCTCTAAGAGCCCAATACTTCCATCACGTAGTCCAAAAAGATTCAAAAGAACCACAGTTATATCGACAAAGTGCCTCACTTCCATCAGATAACCAAAGCTTCAGCAGCATGTGCAGTGTTGCCATGCGAGGAAACAAAGCAAGGGCAGTTTCACAAAGAGAAGACCTGGTCTCACCACCATTTTCAAGTGAAACAAGTGCTGAGAGTGCGAGCATTGCAGATGCACAGTGTGGCTGTAGGCAACTCTTGACTGTATCATCAACTGATGAGAGGTGTGCAAGAACTGAGAGCCGGGACCGCTGTTTTTTCTGGGAACTTGTAAGGATAACTGACGCTGAATATCCCCGCTCTGTCTTCAGACATGCAGCTATTGTCACTAATGCAAGAGAGCAGTGCACTACCAGGGCATGAGGGTTGGATAGCTTGCATTTCTGATTGCTATTCTGCCTGGATTCCTTATTTAAATATGATCCACACAGTGATAATAATGAAAATATATCAGAGACAATTGTTCCATCTCCACCATATTCTACCGCATCAACATCAGATGGTGAATTCCATGGACGACAAATGATGGCACAGTAAGACACATTCTGCAGACAGGCCCTTGAGATAAGCTGAAAAGCAACATTTAGATGCAATAAGATCAATACAGTAGATGTAAAATCAGTGAAAAAACACTATTGTATTATTTAATCATAATGGAAAATGGATTGCAGCAATGTGCTGGGTGAACTGAGTGTGAAATGTGCAATGTAGTAATTGTTTTGTCGGCTATTGATCTGTCCAAAGAAATTCTGAAATGGATTTTTCATAATGTGATTGCTGAAAATGCAACTAACGAAGTGACAGTAATATATCCAACTGTGAATGCTGTTAGAAATGCTCATAGATATGAGATAGAAATATAGGAGGGGAGCAAGCACATTAAACTCAAGCATCACTTCATCGGAGATTGCTAAAGCAAGTGTATGGAGCAGCCTAGTTTCCAATTAACCATGCATCCATTTCTAATTAACCATGCTTTAGAGCAAAGTAAAAACCCAATTTGTACAATTTAATTTTAAAGAAAACTAAAACCTACATTTATGTAAATATACTTCAAGTTTGTGATGGAAATACACATGATGATATTTCCCGCCACCCCATGCTAATGCAATGTGACGAACGTATTACCTTAAAATACACATACAACTTTGTATTGTCTTAAACTTTTCACAAGGCCAAGATCCACCACCATGGGGGAGAAAGGTGTTAAGAAAAACGTATGGCATCATGATCAGACAGCATCTGAGAGTTACCTGAAGGCAAGCATGAATAGCTGATTCTAGACCATAGTGCAAGCAGTGGTAAACTGCGACCTGCATGGGTCGTGAGGCCAGAAATGATTTGACAAATGTGTTTATCAGATCGGTAGAGTTTGAATCGGCCAATGAACCTTGTTCTTGCATAGAGTGAATTTGTCGCCATGCATTAGCTAAGGGAAATGAAAAATGGTGTGCACTAATGGACATAATGTCAGAACCATGAGCTAGATAGCAGATAGCCTTGCATGCCTCACAAGCAGCAGGTACCATGTTCGTAGAACCTGATATTATGTCTGAACCAGAAGCTATCAAGCATTCACACAAGAGATCTAGTAACTGTGACTTCCTTCAATGATCAATAATCTTGTGGAGACTTTCGTCAACTGCCTTTGGGACTTCGGATGACATACTTGCTTTCAACCAAGAGATAACACGAGATAACATCAGAGCAAGGCAGGCAGTTGACTCACGAGAAATTCTTCCAGATGGATCATCCGTAGAAACCACAATCTGCAGACCAAAATCTTATAATCAAGATAAAGAGGGGGCTAAATATATCTGAAAATAAAACCCGAATCGTGTTGCAAAGTGTTACCTGTGAATAAAGCTCATACAGGGAGGACCAGTGTCTGTCATATGAACTTAAAATGACTTCATCATTTGTATCCAGTAGTTTTCGTGCAATTGCCAGGCACTACCAATAAAGAAAACATGGTTACATATTTCAAGTTACACCATCCAAGAGATCCCTACTAAAGTAAGAATTACTTCCTCTCTTCAAAACCGATGAGAATTGCAGAACCTAATTTTGTGATACGGTATGTCAAAAGAAGAGAAGTTTCTTTCATTTGATTTACTACTTCAGTAGGGTGTGTCAACATTTTACAGTGAACAGAAAAATCAGTCTGACTTCTGAAAGTACCTTCACTACAAGGATATAAGCATCTGAAAGCTTTGTTATGATAATGAGATTTGTGAACTCAAGAAGCATACAGATGTCAATTGCTCCATAAGATCGACATGTCCCGGCATCGATTAAACTTTTAATAAGTTTTGAGTGATTGATTTGCTCCATCAATGTTCAGTTTCCTAAAAATTTGAACCAAGCATCCACTGAAATTAGAGAGTTAGCATGACAAAAAAACGCAAGAGTTCTTCTGAGTGAATATTATAGAAGGTTCTCATGCAAATATTCTATCTGATGCCGTGCCTGTAGGCAGTTCAAATGCTTTATGATGAGAAATTACCACTGAACTGATTCAAAATTAGTAGAGTGCACACATGAAAAGTGATACAAAGGAAACCCTAGACTGTGAATGACTGTAGTACCCTTGACTACTATGCCCTTAACAACATAATAACTGATAAACACCATTTTTAACAAATTGTGTGCATCGCAACCGCACCACTTCTGGTTAACCATTTTTTCCTTTACATTTTCAATAGAGAAGTATATCTGAACAGGTCATGAGGAATGAAAAACTATATAAATCTACCCGGGTGAGCTTGGAGGATTAGTCAGCCAAGTTTGGATGGGACTGACAATGGTTGACAGTGCTTCACTGTCTTCAACAATGTTGTTAGCATCTTTTACTGTTTGTGAAGCTTTTTCCAGTTCATCCAAATCAGTGCACTCTGCAATGAAGTATTTAGAAAGATCACCTAACTTTCCAGGGAAGAAAAATGCTGTAATCAATAATACAGCCAACAAATACTACTTAGAAGTCATTGTTTGAATATTTCTTTATATAATAGCTTGCCTGAGGGAGAGCAGCTTTCAGGAACAGCACCAGTAGATGAACCACGATGGTCCTCGGTAGCTTGCATAGGGCTATCTAGGTTTTTGTTGCCTTTTGGTTTATCAGCATTTTCCCTATTTCTAGCAGTAATTCCACCTGCCAAACACTGGATTAGTTCAAGCTATAACACTTGAATAAAAAATGCACAAGCAAAAGGAAATAGGCTTGGTATTTAAACTATTTACTTCGTGGATCATTAGGTGAAGGCTGTTTCTTTGATGTTTGGATTTCTTCTGTTTTGTGTGTATCCTCCGTTCCTTTAACTTCAAAAGGTGCAGTTTGAGTATCCTGGGTAAGAAATGTAAATAATGGTATGCTTCTAAGTATTAATTTGTATAGACACTAAAATCCCTTTATTTGTCTTAGCACATAACTGAAGATACTTACAGCTGCTGATGCCATTGAATCATCTTTGACAAATGGGTGCTCCAGCAATGCTCGCCAGGTTAATCTACTTTGAGGCGCCTATTCCATCATACAGTCACGCAGCATTAGAAAATAAAAGGTGAAATGGATGAACTCATTATATATGATTTGGCAGGAAATGTCATTTACAACCTTGTTTAGTAAACCCTTCAGGAAGCTCTTAAAGTTTGCACTCATGTTATCTGGATATTTAACCGGATCCTGTCGCATTGAAGAAAGCACATAAAATCGGTTTTGAAAAATAACAGAAGGTCACAAATAAATAACTAAATTAGCATGGTAACCTTGACAATGTGCCCTATAAGTGCATAGACTGAATTTGTATAAAAAGGGGGCTGTCCAACAAACAATTCATACCTGGCCAACAAAACATTAAATTTAATATGACGAAAGTAGATAGACTATGAATCACAAAACAAGCAGATGGCACCAAGCTGAACTGTGGCACCAAAGGCCAGCAATATAGTGAGGTTAAGGTGACACGAAAAGAAGCACAATACTTTGAAAAGTCCAGAAGATTACATAGTTAGCAAGGTTTAAAAAGGAAGAAGGTGTGTGTACATACAAGATGACCCCAAGGGACCATAAATCAGCTGTGTGGTTATATGGTTGTTCCCTCACCAGTTCCGGAGCCATATATAAAGGTGTCCCTGCCGAGGAAAAGCAAGCCTAATGAAATGAAAGGAAGTGAAAGATTGGCCAAAGGAACCAAACTTATGAGAATATAGCATATGCCTGAATATGGTATAGAAGAACCAGATCAGTTCAAAGGAGACAACTCAGTAAGATAACTTGCAGTGTACAGAAGCAGCCAGTGTGACGCAGACAGAGCAGCTGGGATTCACAAATGAGCTATGTACTGAAATAATACAGCTTTAAGAGAGATGACGAAGATAAAATTAGAGCCAAATCACATGACCTCTTTAACTTCGTCAACAACTATTCCATTTTGCTTAGGAAATAAAAAAAATGTTATTATATCTTCCAATAAGCTGCAGATGGATAGAGGGAATTACAAGATCCATAGATATGTGGTTCCTTATGAATGAAACATACCAAACAGGTAAATCAAAATGATTTAAGAAAAAATGGCAGCTACCATGAGAAGATGAAAAATAAATACCTTTCATGGAGCGTAATACGACGGTATTAGCTGACATGGCACGAGCAAACCCAAAGTCACAAAGCTATAAAAAGGCGAGAAAGAACAAAATTGTAGTTTCACTGTGTAGTGATGAGAATTACAAATGGAATAGTAAATTAACATGCCGCAAACAACAGGTGTCGAACTGAACATTCAAGGCAAGATCATGGATGCTGGAACGAAAGCTCATTCGAGTAACATGATTAGGCACATGATTAGGCAGACATGTTTATGGGGAAAAAGCATCAGTCTTTTGAATACTATCATCCATCACTGGCTGCTCGTCAAATCGGATTTGGCCAAGGGCCAATTTCCTTGTATTTGTCCGATATGGTGAAGCCTAGAGACATAGTCCCCTCAGGCATAGCATATGATAGACTGATAAGTTTATCACCTTCTCGGGAAACCATAGATTTATCCCTGTGGAAATTCTCAAGCTTTACCACGGCCTCATTCAAAACATGGTGGCAAGAATGGAGGAATCACCTCTTCAGCCAACCTGCTCAAGATTATTGCATAATCCTCAACCCCGACTTCGAAACCAGCGATCAGGTAAAAACTCCACACTTAATCATTCCTCTTTAGTCATTGATTACTTTGTTTTTTAACCTCTTTTTCTCTTTCTATCTTTGATTACAGGAAGTAGCAATAAACCTCCCTTCAGTTAGCAATAGCGGCCGTCCGATTGAATATATGCCTCCCTCAGACAACCCTTACATCAGGAGTTCCAGTCCATCCGTGATGGATGTCGCTACTGGTCGGAACAAGAAATCGGCCAAGAGCATCCCTTCATCTATGCAACAAGGCACTAGCTCTTCCAAACAGCCGAAGAAAAAGGCTCAAGAAACTCCCTCTTCTAGGATTAGCCAAGAAGAAACCAATCCATCGGAGTTAAAGGGCACGCCTTCAACGATAATCGGAGAAAAACGCAAGCTGGCTTTATCAAAGACACTTTCAAAGAAAATACCGAAAGTTGTCCGAAAAATCTCAGCTTCAGAGGCTGCCAGGCTTATATCAAAGGCACGCTCAAGTATCGGTGGCTCATCATCCATCCCTGAAGCTGACACACCAAATCCGATTCAAGAACATCCATCGGGTACTGCAGCAACAACTACATCAGAACAGGTAAGCACATCTCCGTCTTGTTGTAACTTTATTATTTCTCGATCTAACTTTACGTGTAAACAGGCACCTTCCCGGGCTCATGAACCAAGTCAAATGGGAGCTGCTCCAACTTCTTCTTCACTGCCGACTCCTCCATCGATTAGCGTTCAACCAATTCAAGTCTCGGAACCAGTTCAAGAAACCATAGTAAGGACGATTCTTAAAATCTTTACCATTGCGAACGTTAACTCATTCCATTCCTTATATCCGAATTTTTATGCTTAGGAACAAACGGCAATTGCTCCCATCGGAACAGCAATCGGTCTCTCTCAACTGACTCCGTTTGATGAAGTTAACTTGAAGCAGGTAACTACCTCTCTTCGTCCCCCTTTTTATATATATATATATATATAAGAAGACAATATCCGATTCTTACTTTTCTTTCTTAGGCACAAGATTCTCCAACTCCCAGTGCCCTTGCAGCAGAACTGGCCGGTCCCTCTACCGCAGAATCAGCTCCAAGCTCCGATCCGATCGAGCTTTATCTTGAAGAAATGCTGAGTCACTTGAACACTTGCAAGGCCAGATACCTGAGTCAATGGAAGAAGTTCTTTTTCCAGCTGCTTTCATAGAATTCAACTACTACCAGGTGGTCAAGGCCCAGAAGAGATTATCCGATCGAGCCGAGTTTGACAAATCTTCCAAAGACCAAGAACAAATCGAATCGGACATCGAAGGCTTAGCAACCCAAATCGGACAAATGAAGCAAACCCAGGAAGCTCTAGAGAAAACCAAGTCCGATTTGGAGTATCAACGTGAAGCCCACATGCAAGCTATAGCCAAGATTGATGCGGAGCTGGAAACTGTAGAAGCCAACCTGCAGCAAATCCCAGGGGCATTGACAACCTTTGAGCAAAACAAGCAAGTCCTTATTCAAAAGGTTGATCACTTGAAAAGAAACATGAAGCCGATTGAGGGTTCAGCTGAGGAAGATCGGAAAGCTATTTCCGATGTAGATGCCATTCGCCTGCGCGCGATTAAAGCGATCCAAGACTTTCTTGGGTCGTTGTAAGACTTATCCAATAACATCTTTTGTAATGTAATATATTCATTGAGGTTACCAGACTATTCTGCATGTGTAAATCTTTGACTCATCTTTTGACCGATCCCTGCCAAGCCTGTAACGTATTTATTGCCTTTAACCAATGCGATCGGCTTTTACAGCGAATCTTCTAAAAATAGCAACTTTTGACCAAAAATGCATCGGTCCTCGCACTCATCCATATCAAAAATTGAATGCTCTGAATTGGGTAGGTAGATCGGTTGCCTATAAATAGAACCATACGCAGAATCAACCATATCACCCCTCTTGCCATCAATCATGGCATCTTCATCCAATGAGGTACAGAATAATTCTTTTTCTTCATTACATCATTGATTAAAGCAAGCTAATATTTTTAACTTTCAGGTTCAACAAAGGCTTGAGCTCATCATCACTCAGCTTCAATCTGACACTCCCCTTTCCTCCAGTCATCGGCTTTTCTTGACTACCCACAAATATGAGGTTATGAACTTACTCCCTGAAGGCCTCACTTCAGTGTCATTTTTCATCCACGGCCAAGGATCCCCAAGTAATGATATATCCAGGATTCAACGCCAAATCCTCAATCTTGAAGACACCTTGAACAGAGAGCAATCCCGACTTATCCATCTTCAGAGCAGAAGGAATCGACTTTTGGGAGAAATCCACACAATCAACCAATCCATATCTAGGTCTGAAGCCAATATCAGTCAGATTTATATGTCTCTTGATTCCAGAAGTCAGATCATAGAGAACCATGAGCGACATGAGTCCCGTATGCAAGCTATTCAGACAATTCAAAACTTTCTGAACTCCCTGTAATGTTTTATATTTTTGCCCTAAGGGCGATGCATAACGCATCGGCCATGTATCCTTGAATATGTAATGAATTATTTTCACTTATTTTTTCTGCTAAAGGCGATACTCTGTATCGGCTATGATATGTTCCGATTCTCCAAAAATCGGCTCATGCATCAACCCAAATACTGGGATAGTATTTTTTTCAAGTTTTTTCCATTCAGAGCTCGAGAAAACTCTTCTCCTTCCAAAGTCTCCAATATATATGCATTTCCTGGAGCACACCGATTTATTCGATACGGACCCTCCCAAGTCGGAGACCATTTACCGAATTTAGAATCTTTAGACCCAATCGGCAAAATTAGTTTCCATACTAATTCTCCTTGAGAAAATTCCTTAACTTTAACTTTCTTGTTATACCATCTGGCGATACGCTCCTTATTAGCCTCTAGATTTTCAATGGCTTTCAAACGATACTGAGCCAAATCTTCCAACTCATCTTTTATAATAATCGAGTATTCATCGGCTGTTAACTTATTCTGAAACTCAACACGCCTAGAGCCGATTTTCAATTCCCAAGGTAAGACAACCTCATGTCCATAAACCAATTGATAAGGTGATATTTTAATTGCACCGTGACAAGCCATCCGATACGACCATAATGCTTCATGTAGCACAGTATGCCATCTTCTGGGAAACTCATCAATCTTTCTTTTTATCAACTTGATCACACTTTTATTAGAGGCCTCTGCTTGACCATTAGCCTGAACATAATAAGGAGAAGAATTCAATATTTTAATACCCATGCTTTCGGCAAATTCTTCAAATTCCCCTGAACTAAACATAGCTCCCTAATCGGTCGTAATCGTTTGAGGAATACCAAACCGATAGATAATATGTTCCTTAACAAAATCCACCATATTAGCTGATGACACAATTTTCAGAGGAATTGCTTCAACCTATTTAGTAAAGTAATCAGTTGCTACCAACACAAACTTGTGTCCTTTACTTGATGCAGGGTTAATCTGTCCGATTAAATCAATGCCCCATCCTCGAAAAGGCGAAGGCCTTAAAATCGGATTCATAGCAGACGCAGGAGCCCTTTCAACATTCCCAAAACACTGACAATCCTGACACCGTACAACGATTTGGAGAGAAGGCACACGGAGTCCGGATGCTCGTTGTCGATGAAACCGGTGGGCTGTTGGCAGTACACCGTTTCTTGAAGCTCGTCGTGGAGGAACGCGTTCTTTACGTCGAGTTGATGGACGGGCCACCCGTTGGAGGCTGCAAGCGTGAGGACCGTGCGGATGGTTGCTGGCTTGACGACGGGAGAGAACGTCTGCTCAAAATCAACCCCTGGGCGTTGATGGTCCCCACGCACAACCCAACGGGCTTTCCGTCGCTCGAGAGAGCCGTCGGGGTTCAGCTTGTTCTTGAGGACCCACTTGCCGGAGAGGACGCGGGCGCCGGGTGGACGAGGTACGAGGCTCCAAGTGGCATTGCGCATGAGGGCATCGTACTCGTCCTGCATGGCACGACGCCATGCGTCGTCACGAAGGGCAGCCCTGATTGAGGTCGGAATAGCAGGTGGTTCGGCCAGCTTGGCGACGTTGGCGTACTTCGGGTGGGGTTTGTAGATCCCTGCACGTGCTCGTGTCACCATCGGATGTGGAGGAGGAGCCGGTGTCGGGGAAGCTGCTGCCATCGACGTAGAGGCTGGAACGGGTTGCGGTGGTGTCGAGGATGAAGTTGAAGATGTCGCGGGGTTTGTCGATGTTGGCTCGACGCGGCCAACCAGGGGCCAGAAGAGGGTGCCGAGGATGCTACCGTGGGTGGAGTACCTTCCAGTGACGAGGGTGATGCACCTGAAGGTGGCGTCATGGGAGGCGCAATTGGTGGAGATGCGGGCGCAACAGTCGGCAACGCTGCGTGCCGAGGCGCGACGGGCGGCAGCGGAGCGAGTCGTGGCGCGACACGGCGTTCCGGCGGAGCAGGCACAAGCTCAATGTTGGGCAGCGGAGTCGATGTTGGTACGGGTGGAATCGTGGCCCTGAAGGGAAATACATTCTCATCGAAATACACATGGCGTGAGACAATGACGCATTTAGTGTCGAGGTTGTAACATCTGTAGCCCTTGGTATCTGCCGGGTAACCCAAGAAGACACACGCCACAGAGCGAGGCGAGAGCTTGTGAGAGGCTGTCGCGGCCATGTTGGGATAGCAAAGGCACTCGAACACACGCAAGTGATCATAGTCGGGTTGCTGGCCATGGAGGAGCTGGTACGGGCTGGCATTATTTCGATGCCGACAAGGACGACGGTTGAGCATGTATGTGGCAGTGGCGAGAGCCTCGGGCCAGAACGTCGTGGGGACGTCAGCATGGAAAAGGATGGCACGAAGGCTGTCGTTGAGAGTGCGAAGAACGCGCTCAGCACGGCCGTTCTGTTGTGATGTGTATGGGCAAGTGAGCTTGAGGATCATGCCATGGGATGAGAGGAAAGAACGCAATGCATGGTTGTCGAATTCCCTGCCATTATCAGTTTGCAAACGAGCAATAGAGCTACGAAACTGAGTACGAACATAAGCGTGAAAGCAAATGATAGTAGACAGCACATCTGACTTATTGCGCGGAGGAAATGTCCAAGCATAGTGGGTATGATCATCAAGAATAACAAGATCAAATTTGTAACCAGAATTGCTAATCACTGGAGAGGTCCACACATCACAATGTAAAAGCTCAAACGGTCTACTAGCTACTTTATGTGAGGGAGCAAAAGGAAGACGCACATGTTTACCAAGACGACATGCATGGCAAGAGTGGTCATCCAGCCGAGAGCAAGAGAAGGGAAAAGAACGAAGCAAAGTTGACAATGAATTATTACTAAGATGACCAAGACGAGCGTGCCATATCTTGGAGGAAGTGGTGGCGGCGAAGTTGTGGTGATGAACGGTGGAGTCGGCGCGGAAGGGGTAGAGGTCACCAGTGGAATCACATCGGAGAAGCACCATCCTCGTTCGAAGATCCTTGATAGAGAATCCAAAAGCGTCAAATTCAACAGTGACAGGATTATCACGGGTAAGAGCACGAACTGACACAAGATTCTTAACAAGGGAGGGACAAACGAGAACATTGTTGAGATGAAGCGGTGCAGTGGGTGTGGGAACGGATATGTTCCCAGTGTGAGTGACAGCGAGCGATGCACCATTGCCAACAATGACCTGAGCAGAATTAGGAGGGACGGGATGGCAGGTGGAAATACCAGGGTGCGTCGCCATGTGCGAAGATGCTCTGGTGTCGAGGAACCAATCCCCGCTGCCATTGTAGGCGGCAGTGGATGATGGTTGACCGTGGAGTGCGGTGTAGAGGTTGGGCGGCGCGCCGAAGGAGGGCTGCTGCTGGTGTTGGTCTGGGGCAGTGGCCATCATGGCCTGAGGAGGAGCGGCAGGGCGAGTGAAGAAGACGCCGTTGTTCGGGGCGCGCCAGGTGCCCGACGGCACTTGCCAGGCTTGGACCATGCCAGTCCAGGGGTAGACCGCCCCTGAATTTGGCTGTTGTGGTGCCGGAGGTGTCGAAGGAGATCCGGATTTGGCGCAGTTCTTGCCATCGGATTGCTTGCGCTTCTTCTTGCGGTCGTTGCCGCCCTTTGTGGGAGAGAAACCAGGCGGCGTGGACGGAGGCTTGGACGCACCATTGGAGGAGCCCGTGGCGATGAGCGCGGCCGCCGCCGCCGCACCAGAAGAGGAATCTGAGCCGGCGGCGAGTAGCGCGTTGGCGGCCTCCATCTTGTGAGTTGCGATCCATGCGGGTCTCCTCCTGAAGAAGGTAGGAGTGCACCCACGGAAATGATGGCGGCGCAGTCATGGCGTTGATGACGCCGAGGGCATTGGAGAACTTGGAACTGAGGCCACGCAGGGTGTTGACGACGAGGTCCCGGTCGGTGACGGGATGCCCGACGTCGTTGAGTGTGTCGGCGAGATGCTTGATGCGGCAGCAGTAATCACCAACAGAAAGGTCAGCCTGCTGCAGACTGTGAAAGTCTTGGAGGGCGTACACAGCGCGCTGTGTGGCATTGTTGAGGAAGAGCCCACGCACGATGTGCCACACAGAGAACGCCGTGGTGTGGCGTTTGAACACCATCTGGCGGATGGACTTGGAGACGGTGAGGTAGATCCACGAGACGATGCAGTGGTCGATCTGAGTCCACTCGGCGTCGTGCAGGCGAGCCTGCGCATCGACGGTGCCATCGATGTGATCAATGATGCCGAACTTGCGAAAGGTGAGGTCGAAAAAGGAGCTCCAGGACGAGTAGTTGGAGTCTTGGAGATCCAAGACGTCCGGCACATGGGAGCGGATGTTCAAGAGCTGAACAGTAGAGGCGGCGACAGGCATCGGAGGTGCGACATAGAAGGGGTTGTTGTCTTGGGCAGTAGAAGCGCCGGAGATGGAAGAGGATGGGTTGTGCGCCATTGGAAGGAAGAAGGAGGCAGTGGAAAAGTAGGATCGATGGTTAAGCTCTGATACCATGTAAGAGAATGGGAGAATGATCGACATTCTATTCATCAACTCTTGAGGTATTTGTACAAGTGCCAAGCACTGTGGACTGTCCGACAAAAGAGGACGACCACTCAGTTTGCTAACAGAAAGAGACGTGGGTCAGTGCTAAACTAACAGTCCTGAAGAATAGGTCAGTAAACAACAGTAGGCTCTAACAAGGGAGAAGGGCGGCGGCTGTCGACGAGAGGAGGCCCCGCCGCCGCCGGCGAGGTCGCCGGTGGACGGGATCTGGTCGCTGGTCGGCTAAGCTTGCCGTTGCGTCGGGTCGGAGATCGCAGTTTTGAATTGATTCGATTTGATTTGGAAATGAGTGAGTGAGGAGGGAGGATTTTTTTTGGAATTTCGAATTGCAGGGGAGTCTCGGCGGGCCGGGACGAATTGTAGGGGAGTCCTGGCCCAATTGGCCCATTCTTTCGTTCTATTGGTTTTTTTTTTCCTGGTTTGCTATGCTATGTTTCATTTCATTTCATTTCGTTCTTTGCTGTTTGAGCTGACCATCAAGTACAATTTGGAACGGAGCCTGCTAATTTAAAAAAATCAATATCACCTTAAATGTGCCTTGAATGGAGAGATTAGCATATATCCTACCTTTAGTTTGCACTTGGGTTGCTTTTCTTGTAATTTGAGTGCTCATGTTTTTTTTATATGATAAAGTGGTAAAATTATCACATGCTAATGCCAATTACAGTAGCTCAGTAGGTTTACACTGCTTGGTGCTTGTACGGGAGAGTTGAAGAGTGGAAGCAAGAACCAAATTAAACATGCATGAAGCTGCTTGTTCCACCAGCATACATGCCATTACCATGCCGACAAGCAATCATGCTTGTACACCCATGCGATCATCTTCGTGCAGACAAACAACTTGATCATCGACCACAACAAGGAAGTTAGTTCTGCAATGCAAACATAAGATGCTGTCATACTAATATTCAGGCAGGCAGCGACAGCAGGTTTTATTCGATTCGGATTGCTTGGCTTTACTAGCTGGTTCGACTATTCTGCTACTAAACTCCAACCACCCTGACTGAGTGTTCTAGTATAGTATAGTAGGCTCCCTACCTTTGTTGGCTTTGCGTCCACGATCTACTACTGATCGTTTCGCATTTGGTTCCGAGAATTAACAAGCTGACTCTCATGTTGTTGTTTAATTTTGGTAGTACGTAGTACCTTAGCTTTCTTCGTCAGATGGGTAATAAGTTTCAATCTGGACTCTAACTTGTCAATGAAATAGTAGTACATATTTCAACCCAATGTGCTTCATCATCAGTACCAAATGAATCAAGGATCATCATGCATGCAGCAGCAGAAACTAGCACACATTCAGCAAGCTCCACTGCTCACCACATATTTTTTGACCTGACCTGAACTAAGTCTGAAACCCAACAGGTTGGTAGAATGGATGGCATCAATTGGCACAGAGCCAAAGCAATCTCCAACCAACCAAACCATGCATGCAGGCAAAGACACAGAAGAAGCAACGGACATTGGTGTGGATAGGGTTGGTAGAGAGGCTATTAGTCTGGCTGTAAAAGATTCAGCCAGGTAAAGTTTCCACGCAACATGGAGATAGGGAGGAACATCTATCTGAAAGCATGCATCGGCAGCCAAGGAAAACAAAAAGCAAGCCGAGTCAGACAGGAACTGAAGGGGCACAGATTTGGGGATCTTTCAAACCTAGCCACCAGCCACTGGAACTCGAATAATCCAAGACAAAGAAAAGAATACACCACCACCACCACATCTCAACAAGGGTGTTGTTATCACAATCCAGGCACGAATAATAAGACGGAAGGCTTCAGATAGAATGTCAGCACCGCTGCTTCCTGCATGTGCGTCCCGTGCAGTGCTAAAATTCTACTAGTACAAATTATCCTGGCCAACAAAAGAAATATATACATGTCCACTCTTAAAGCCTGGAGGAGAAATCTTGGGGGAAAGCAAAATTATATATATTAATCACCAATGCTTTAAAAAAAATTTTACCCATCACCGTCATAAGAGAAGAAAGTGCATATACTAATGGAGTAGCGAAGAAAATGAGAATTAAGTGCATACAAAAAGATCCGTAGCGTCCGGCCTCTCTCCATATTCAAATTGCTAATTACATTGTCATTTTTGGCCGTTGATAGCACTGAATAGGTTGAAGCACTCGTTTAGTATGTTTTGAGAGAGAGGCATAAAAAACAATGGTACTAGGCAGGTATAAACTATATGAATCCACAATAAGACCGGGTTTATCCTCGCCTTGCCTTGGAAGCCCATCTCGTCGACCGACCGATCGATCGATCGATCGATCTGTGCCTTCCTTTACTTCTCGATGAATTTCACGGTGGTGCGCTATGCATGCCATGTCCCCACAAAACAAAGCAAACGTCTCTTCTCTTGTCCTCCTGTCGTCGTCCTGCCCCCCTGCCGGCCAGGCCTATCTATAAATATATATATATATATATGCTCAACTCCATAGCATCGCATCGCATCGCACGCCAACAATCACTACTCGCATCTGTTGTGCGTTTCGTTTGCTTGCTTCCATACAGAAGCACGCCTGTGCCTGTGCCCTGCCCAAGATTCTTCTCCCTCACCTACCAAAATCCAGTCGCATCATCCGATTTTCTCTTATGTAATGTAATCTGCTTTTCTTGTTGTTTACATGCTCGATCGGTTCTGAGTGATTCCAGTTCTTTAATTTTCTGTAGCAGCAGCAAGCTCTAGGATGGCGGACTGCAGCGCCAACTCGTCGGCGGCAATGGGAGAAGAGGTGCCTGTCTGCCATGATTTCTCTGAATTTATTTATTGCACATATTATAGGGAGCGTCCTCGGATTCCATGCAATGTAGATTGTCGAAGCCTGATATCCTAAAATCTCATCCACTGAAAACCAATAAAAAATAATAATTGAAATGATGTTATTAGGAATCTTGACAGGATTTTCTGAGGTGTTCATGATACTAGACCAGAATAGTACCATCCTTCCACTTGCCTCTTTTTCACCAATGAGACAACCTTGGAATGGAATCTTTCTCACCTTTGGGGGCATGTATCATGAACAAGAAGTGAAGTGCATCGCCCTCCGAACCAGGCCGTGTTTAGTTCCAGAAGTTCTTTTGGACTCTACTATTCATCTCTCTCAAAAAACACGCTTCCCAGAAAAGTTTTCCTTTAACTCCTTTCAATTTTCCTATTCATCCCTCTCACAGAACCCGCTTCTCAGAAAAAGTTCTTTTCCTCCCCTCCCAACTAAACACACCCTCAATCATTTGAGCACATTTACCTGAATCATTTCTGAAATCCTGTCCCTACTCAGGGGCGGCTTTGCCAATCCTTTTTACCAGGCATACTAGCATGTGTTTCACATTCTTGCACTACTGTAGTTCTTTGCAACAATGAGTGATATCATGCATTCATGATTAATCCCCATTTTCTTTTTGGCAGGGTTTCGTGGAGAAGAAGTATGGAAGAATGGCGCCTAAGAAGCCTCTCATTTCAAAGGTACATAATCCAAAACGGATGCAACCCCGTACCGAACAGCATGGAATGTCTTTCTTTACAACAGCACCTTCTGATAACAATCTATTGTTGTCTCCTTAACTTTATGCATGTGGTCGTTTTCTTGTGCAGAATCACGAGCGCGCCTATTTTGATTCTGCGGATTGGGTCCTTGGCAAGGTATCCAATCCTTTTCGTCCATCCAGAAATTATTTCTGTAGACCTAGCTAGATAGAGATGCTATATATCAGGGTGGTTCCTTTCTGAAACCTCTGTTGTTTTGTTTGTGATGCTTTGCTTCAGCAAGGTGCAAACAGCAGCAGCAGCGCAGGAGCTGCTGCTATCGAATCCTTGAAGCCAAAGCTAAAGGTGAGTTCTTGAGTAGAGCGATGATGAAAACATGGCAGGCCAAGTTGCATTGCATTGCATTACATTGCGTTGTGGTGAA
Source organism: Digitaria exilis (assembly GCA_015342445.1). NCBI lineage: Eukaryota > Viridiplantae > Streptophyta > Magnoliopsida > Poales > Poaceae > Digitaria > Digitaria exilis. Next base: position 246,592 of record JACEFO010001042.1, read on the forward strand.
ATCAAGGGTTTTTTTTTTTTCGTGTGTGTGCAGAGGACGCCCCATCACCAGCTTCCCCCTCGCAAGCCGACCTGCGCGTCCAGCTGAAGCTTGCTCTGTTGGTTTGGTTGCATTACTTGCATTGGTTAGTAGGAGGATTAAGACCTGTGTACTTGGGTTAATTGGGCAGTTGCTGCATAATTAATTGTATTATTAAGCTCGTGCTACTATAGACGTAGGAGTATACGACTACTCTGACTATAATGGTTTTAATTAAAGCTTGTCATGTCGTGGGTTGGCGGTAGATGAATGAATTAAAGGTTGTCTTGTCCAGCGAACAAACAAGCAAGAGAAGCGTATTGGGCCTAGGATCTTGTATGAGCACTGCTGGGCTGGTTGGTTGGGTGGGCTTGCCTCCCGTTGTCTGTTTCTCTGCACCGAGAGTCCAATCAACAATAATCCAGCCCAGCCCGACGAGGGTTCACCTCTATTCCTGTCGTATTGTGTTGTGACACCATCGAGTCGAATGGAATTTGATGATGATCGATTATGATTACCTGACGTATATATATCATCAAATCAAGCCGATGAACATTCAGATTGAGTCAGCACACATCCATCATCTATCTGCTTGCGCATACAGTATATATTCTTCAGCTTGAGCAGGGCCGATATGTTCTTCAAGTTCAGCAGGCCGATGTCGTAAAAAGCCCTACCAGTGCACCACAGCAAAGATACTGTATTCTCTGTTGTTTACCAATGCATGTTGCCAAGACGGACAAGAAAATAATGGTGCAAGCGATGGGATCATGCCCATGCATGCTTGATTCAGACAGTCTCATCAGGCTTGATTGTACCCTGGAGTAGCTCAGTGCATCGACACCAAGACAGTACTGCAACTCTAGCGCCGCAAAGCACCACCCGACCCCACCCCCCACCAAGCAGAGACTGATTGATTATTCAGACGCCGTCATCGTCTTCCAAAACTTAGCATGCATGGGCCGAAACGCTGAGCAGTGAACACTCTCGTATCGGAATGCTTTACCTTTATAGCCTTGATTTGCCTTGCCCACCTCTGGATCAATCTGAATGCCAGGTGGCTTTACCTTTAGCTGAAATAGCATCAGCTAGTGTTGCCAGGCAACTGTGGACATGTCTTCCAGCAGCAATGCCCAGCTTCCTTGGATTGGATGAATCAGCAGGTCATAGCCTCGAACTCTAATAACCCGGCTCGGGACAGCAGGGAACCCGGCAGCATCGCCATGTCGCGGCAGAACAAGCTCATTGCTGCTGGTGTCCCGGCAGCAGGCATTGGAATCCGTGCAGCAGGCATTGAAATTCGTGCAGCAGGTAGAGCAGGAGGCACCGTCGTCGTCTCTTGTTGTTCCGCCGCCTTGGCAACCACAGCATCCACCTCCACTGCAGCAGCAGTATGCCTGTTGGCGGCCTCTTCGTGGAGCACGGCGGACATGATGAAGGCGTAGCCCTTGTGCAGCATCCGGTAGAGGAAGAGCGCCGACATGCGCGCCTGGTCGCGCACCGCCTGAAGGCCGCGGTGCTCGTCCACCAGCTCCACCCGCTCCACGAACGAAACCGACCGCTCGGGCTTCAGTTTCAGAGTGAGCAGGAGGTGCGCGCGCTCCAGCTCGGCGCGCGAACACCCACGCGCCACCCCGAGGAGCGCGTAGTAGTCGCACCCCTCGCCGGCGGCGACGCGTCCTCGGAGGTGGTGGATGCGGGCGGTGAGCCCGCGGTGCGCGTCGGCGATCTCCCCGAAGCGGATGCCGTCGTAGAGGAGCTTGAGGTGGTCCAGGTCCCGCAGGCACTCGGGGAGCTGCGGCGGCGGCTCCTCTTGGAGAAGACAGCAAATAAGTCCAAGCAGCAGTGGAAGCGGGTGGCGTCGGAGCGGTGGCGTTCCGGGGACAGGAATGTTGGATTTTGACCTCGGTCAACAACCGAGAATACAACCGAGAATGAGAAGGAAACGGGGATAAGCTCGAATCCCCTCTAATCTCAGTTTTTCAACTATAAGTCTTTGTCTTGATCGGGAGGCGATCTTTTTCCATCTATAGGACACGGTCCCAAGCCTACAGCGCTATATAAACTAAGGGAAAACCTCTATGCACGCGGCGCGCCGAGGAGTCTCACGGAGCTCCGACGAGGCGGGCACCGGAAGCGCGGACGAGGTCTCACGACCCTCTCTCTCGCCGGATCTGGGGGAGAAGAGGGAGGAGGAGGAGCGGTGACGGCGGCGGAGCACGGTGGCGTGCGCATCGCCCGCCGCCGCCGCGGCTGCGCTCGGACAGGGAGAGGAGGAAACTGAGCTAGAGTTTCCTCCCCCGCGGTGTTTCGGCTTTTTATATGCCGTCGCCCTAACGTCGCGCGATGTCCGCCGTCCGATCGGCGATGAACGACCGCGATTGAGGCGGGGCGACGCGCGGGTGCGGAGCGCTGGCTGGGCTGAAAGCTCGGCCGGCCTGCTTCGTTTGCGCTTGGGCTCAAGGCCCGCTAAGCGCTGGCGGGCCGCGCGTTCGCTGCTGGGCTGGCTCTGCGCTGAGCCGAGCCGAGATGCTGAGCTGAGAAGCCGAGCTGCGAGCTAAGCGGCAACTGCGCGAGCCGAGCTGTGTGCCGCGCGCTGCGCGCGCGCTGTGCGCTGCTGGGCCGCGGCTGATGGGCCGCGCGTTGGGCTAAGTTGGGCCGCGCACACAGTAAGGGTTTTATGGGCTTTCTTGGGCCGTTTTCAGTTATGGGTTAAATTTTCTCTATAAATTCGCATTTTATTCTCAGTTTTCAGTAATTGATTAAGTAAATTACTGTTTTTTTAAGTTTTAATTAATGAGTTTTAAGCATAAGTTGATGGATTCTAGTGGTTGATGTTATTATTTAAGTTTAATCCACCACTATGCTTTGAGATGCCTCTAAATAAATGGAACCAACGGGAAATTTATTTAGAGTAAACTTGTGACTAATTCTAACCAACGTTGTTTAATCATGAGTGTTAAATGAATTTCAATTGTTTTCCCCAACGGTGATGCAACTTGATTTTCAATACATGCTTTTAATCTAACCAACGTTGGGTTATTATCATGTTCTTTATGTGCATTTCATTGTATATGATAATTATGATTATGATACTAAGTCTACTTTATGTTTGTTTTGCAGTTAACAACGTCAACCAAGTGACCTCTCACCTCAACAACGTTCAGCCGCTCAATGGAGCGAACTTCCATGAGTGGAAGGGCAAGATCATCACCTGCTTGGCGTGGAATGATCTTGACGTCGCGCTGAGGGAGGACAAGCCTCCTGCTCCTGCTGCTGGCCAGACTTCCCCTGCTTTGGAGAAGTGGGAGAGGTCTGACCGCATGGCTCTCATGGTGATGACTGAGACTATCAGTCCTGGCATCAAGGGTGCCATTCCGACTAAGAATGATGCTGGTGTTGACTACAATGCTAAGGAATTCTTGGCTAAGATTGAGGAGAACTTTAAGGGCTCCTCCAAGACTTATGCTAGCACCCTCATCATGAGGTTAGTGTCCTCTCGGTATAATGGACAAGCTAGCATAAGGGAGCACATCCTCAATATGTGTGATATGGCAAATAAGCTGAAGGAAACGAAGATGGAGATCTCTGAAGGTTTCCTCATTCACTTCATCCTGACCTCACTGCCCTCACCACAGTATGTTGCCTTCAAGATAAGCTACAACACGAACAAGACCATCTGGTCTCTCATTGACTTGATTGGCTACTGTGTTGAAGAAGAGGAAAGGCTCAAGACTGAGAAGCTTAAGGATGTGGTCAACATGGTCAGCAACCTTAGTCTTAATGGTACTGCTAGAAACCAGCATGAGTCAGGCAGCAGCCAGCAGGGCCGCAAGAAGAACAAGAGGAATGGGAACAAGAACATTGGTCCCAAGAACAACAAGAAGTTCAAGCGTGGAGGTGCACCCCAGTCTTAGGGAGAAAAGCTACAGCTGTGCCATTTCTGTAGGTCTCCTCTGCATGTTCAGAAAGAATGTGCAGGCTTCAAGGACTGATCGAAGCAGCAAGGTAATGATAAGCTTAATGTTGTTTCTTTCATTGATGAGTTATTCTTAACAGAATTTTCCCCTAATACTTTGTGGATTGACTCAGGTGCCACTATGCACATCTCTAATTCATTACAGGCATTCCGTTCGATCCGAACTATAAGAAGGGGGGAGCGAAGCCTAAGAGTTGCTGACGGGAACATCGTCGAAGCTGAAGGCGTTGGAAGCTTCCACTTAGAGTTGTCGGGCGGCTTCCAGCTTAATTTAGATGATGTCCTTTACGTTTCTAGTTTAAAGAGAAACCTTATTTCTGTTTCTGCATTAGATGATTCGGGACATATTTGTGAGTTTGGCAACAAACAGTGTGTGATAAAGTTTAATTCAATAAGTGTGGGCCTTGCTATCAGGCAAGGTAAACTTTATATGCTCTCTCTTAATGATTCTGTAATGAATGTTTCTAATGTTTCATGTAAGCGTAAGCGTTTTAATGAGAACTCTTCGAAATTGTGGCATTGTCGCTTTGGTCACATTTCGAGGGGGAGAATCGAGCGTCTCATTAAGGACGAGATACTTGATCACTTAGACTTTTCAGATTCAGAGCAGTGCATTGACTGCATTAAGGGAAAATATGCTAAGACTATTAAGAAAGGAGCTACTAGGAGTACGAGCGTGTTAAAAATAATACACGTAGATATCTGTGGCCCGCTCTCAGTAACATTGGTAGATGGTTATGATTCTTTTATAACATTTACTGATGACTATTCTCGCTATGGATACATCTATCCCATACGTAAGCGATCAGATGCGCTAGAAATATTTAGATTTATAAGTTAGAAGTTGAGAAACAACATAACATCTCCATTAAGATAGTAAAATCAAACAGAGGAGGTGAGTACTACGGCAAACATGCTCAATACAGTCAAATTAAAGGACCATTTGCTAAGTACTTAGAAGAAAATGGCATAAAAGCGCAATACTCCATGCCTGGAGAACCACAGCAAAATGGAGTTGCTGAGCGGCGCAACTGTACGCTAATGGATATGGTACGGAGCATGCTTAGTCATTCTAACTTGCCTGTGAAGCTGTGGATAGAAGCATTAAAGACGGCTGCTTACATACTCAACAGGGTTCCATCTAAGTCAGTTCCTACGACACCTTATGAATTGTGGACTGGGAAGAAACCTACACTAAATTACTTTAAAGTGTGGGGTTGTCCTGCTGAGGCTAAAATATTTGATCCACAGCATAAGAAATTAGATTTTAAAACAGTGAGTTGTCACTTCATCGGCTACCCAGATAAGTCTAAGGGGTATCGATTCTACTGTCCTGGACGTTCTACTAAGTTCATAGAAACAAGACAGGCAGTATTCTTGGAAGACTCAGATATTAGTGGAAGTTTTCCAAAGAGGGACATTAGTCTTGAAGAACTAAGGGTTGAGCTTCCTGACCCAGAGTTTGTAGAGCCTACGGAGGTATATCAATTTGTACCACCAATTGTTCCTCAGAGCGTCACGGTAACTCCTATCATTCAGTAGGGGAACGTGACGTCACCTAATGGGGTTCAGGCGCCAGTGGCAGAGGCTCCTCTGCTGCAGGCACCACCAGCAGCAGAGCCGGCACCATTAGTTGAGCCCCAACTAATTCCTGAGCCAGTTGTGAATGAACCGATAAGACGTTCACAGCGAGAAAGGAAGTCGGCCATTCCTGACTGTTATGAAACATACTTAAGTGTAGATATGTATGATGTTGGGAAAGTTAATGACCCTGCCACCTTTAAAGAGGCAGTGCAAAGTGAGAATTCCACTAAATGGATAGAAGCCATGGAAGATGAGTTAAGGTCTATGAGCTCTAATAAAGTTTGGGATTTAGTAGAAATTCCGGATGGGATCAAACCAGTAGGTTGTAAATGGGTCTACAAAACTAAATGTGATTCCAGAGGGAAGGTCGAACGATTCAAGGCAAGACTCGTAGCAAAAGGTTATACACAGAAGGAAGGGATCGATTACAAAGAAACCTTCTCTCCTGTGTCTACCAAAGATTCCTTGAGAATCTTCATGGCACTTGTAGCTCATTTTGATATGGAGTTACATCAGATGGATGTTAAGACTGCATTCCTTAATGGAGACATAGATGAGGATATTTATATGGCTCAACCGGAAGGTTTTGCCATTAAGGGCAAGGAACATATGGGATGCAGATTAAGAAAGTCTATTTATGGATTTAAGCAAGCATCCAGGCAGTGGAACCTTAAATTCGATGAAGTCATTAAGAGATTTGGATTTAGGGAGACTCCAGTCGATAAGTGTATCTATGTCAAAGAAAAGGGTGGAAGATTAATGATCCTAGTGCTATATGTCGATGACATACTATTAGCCTGTAATGATAAGAATATGCTATATGAGACTAAGAGCTTTCTTACATCTCATTTTGATATGAAGGATCTTGGTGATGCCACGTATGTACTTGGCATTGAGATACACCGAGATAGAGCCCATGGAATACTAGGATTATCTCAGAAAACATATATTGAGAAAATGCTTAAGAGATATAAGATGGATAAGAGTAATACATCACCTGTCCCAATTTATAAGGGCGATAAGTTCAATCAAGCTCAGTGCCCTAAGAATAAGTTAGAAAGAGAAAGAATGGAGAACGTTCCCTACGCATCAGCCGTCGGAAGCTTGATGTATGCGCTAGTCTGTACGCGTCCAGACTTAGCATTTGCTGTCATCGTCTTTCATAGATATTAAGATAATCCAGGTTGGGCTCACTGGGTTGGTGTCAAGAAGGCAATGAGATACTGCCAAGGCACTAAAGATTTCATGCTTACGTATAAGAGATCAGATAATCTTCAGGTAGTATGTTACACTGATGCCGATCTTGCTGGCGATGAAGATGATAGAAAATCCACTTGAGGATATGTCTATATGCTAGCAGGGGGAGCAATTTCATAGAGCAGTAGTAAACAAGGTGTAACAGCTGCATCTACAATGCAAGCTGAATTTGTGGCATGTTATGATGCTACTGGACAGGCTTCATGGCTTAAGAATTTTATTCCGGCATTAAGAGTTGTTGATAGTATCTCGAGACCTATCACAATGTACTGTGATAATAAAGCCGCAGTTTTCTTTTCCACAAACGATAAGTTATCTAAAGCATCTAGGTTTATTGACCTCAAATATCGTATTGTGAAAGAAAGAAATCAGGACCAAACATATAAGATTGAGCATATAAGTTCTAAGGCAAATATTGCGGATCCGCTCACAAAAGGTCTATCACCATCCCAATTTCAGACTCATGTCCTAGGCATGGGACTGGTGAGTAGCCTTGATCAGGTTCTGATTCAGGGCCATTAGTTTCCCCAAACAAGAGTAAGGAGTTCTAACAAGGTTTCTCAGTGAGACTATGGATAATGCCGTCCCAGTATGCCGTAACACTACTGACGACGTATTGGTCTGGTATTTGCTGATTTACTAAGGAAGAACTTTAGTTTAAGTATAAGACATTGACCGAATTAAGTTTTAAGTTTAAGTAGTTGACGTTCGGTCAAGGGGGAGAATGTTGGATTTTGACCTCGGTCAACAACCGAGAATGAGAAGGAAACGGGGATAAGCCCGAATCCTCTCTAATCTCAGTTTTCCAACTATAAGTCCTTGCCTTGATCGGGAGGCAATCTTTTTCCATCTATAGGACACGGCTCCAAGCCTACAGCGTTATATAAACTAAGGGAAACCTCCAACGAGGCATCCAATCACGCATCCCTAGGTTCACTGTAACCTAGCCACCCTTCACCGATCACTAAGGGCACTGGAAGACTCGGAAGCTCGTATTTCTCGCCAGGGCCAGTGCTGTTGGCGTCCAGAAGGCCGACGCTACCCCGCCAAGAGCCTCAAGGAGCGTCTGCGCTACATCCCCGACGCCGTCCACGCCATCGACTTCGTTTCCTCTGCACCGACCTCCGTCGACGACATGGACACCACAAGCGCCGGTATAAGCTCACTGGCGAACCCTTTTCCGCATTAGCTTCATGTTCTAGGCGAGATCTACTCTAGACTAGAGATCCTAGTTATATTTATGCTTATGTATTTTTAGTTTAATCTAACAAGGATGAGGTCGGAGATGGAGGACGAGCACGAGCACGAGGAGGTAGTGGCGTCGCTGCCGGATGAGACGACGCAGCTGGGTATGTAGTCGCGGAGCATGTCAGCGACGTCGCGGTAGCGCCTCAGCGCCAGAAGCACGCGCGCTCGGAGCTCCAGCGCCGCCTCCCAGGGGCGGACTTTGAGGAAAATTTGAGAGAGGGCACACTTCAAAACACCTCTAAAATAACTAAATTAACGAAGCTTTTATATGGTGAAATCTAGTCGATCAACTAGATTAGAAGAAGTTGAGTGAGGGCCTGTGCCCTCACTCATCACAACGTGGGTCCGCCCCTGCCGCCTCCGACCGCGGCGACATCTCCAGAGCCAGGCTCACCATGCCCAGCGCCGTCACCGCCGCCTCGTCCCCATCCTGGTCGGTGTGCGCCGCCGTCGCAGCAGCGAGAGCCGCCCGCGCCTCGGCGAGGTACCTATCAATCACCTGCATCGCAATCAAAACGTCAACGTCAGATGAGATCCTATGCCCCGGCACGGCACGGCACACACAGACAATCAACACGACGTACACCACGCGCACCGGCGCAAGGCCAAATCGGTGGGGGCATCCAAGGAAGGAAGAATCGAATCGGGGGGCAAGGCAATGCAGTCACCGACGAGACGACCGACCTTGTTGTTTCGGCGGATCCACTTGATCGGCTTCTTCTTCGCCGCCGCCATTGGCTGCCAGCATCAACCGGCCGGCCCCCAATCAAGAAAATATACTAGTAGTAAGTCGGGCGAGGAGAGGAGGGCAGGCGCAGGCGCAGGCGCAGCAGCAAGGAAGGCCCAACTGATGATCCGGATGAATTGGGTAGAGGATCCGAAATGCCAGCTCGATCTTGTCTATTTCTATCTCTATCTACAACCGCCCTGCTTCTCTCTCTATCTACTGCTACAAGATGAGAGAAAGAGTCGCTTTACTTGGGGGGGTGCTGACTGGGTTTTGCTTTGACAGAAAGAAAGCATCGATCTGATCCTTGCTGGAGGAGGAAGGAGGGAGATGCCCGTACGTGGCTGGCGCCACTCCTGGCTCCTACTAGTAGTAAGCTCTAGCTCCACCCCCAGCTGTTAATCCCATGCGTAGCGTAGGAGTGTACTAGGATTAGCAACAAGGTGGCATTTTCTTCCAACTGTTTTTGGCACCAGGACGACGTACGCATACATGTGGAGGGGCAGCGTCAGCGTGGCTTTTCCAGCCGAGCGAGCGAGCAATCCAGCATAGGCCATGTGTGGCAGTTTTGTTTGTTTGATTGATTCGATTTTACAGATGAACAGAATACTCCACTCCCATCTGCCTGCTTTTCTTCCTTTCCTTTCATCATACTCCAAGCCAGCCATTGCCTACCTGGACAGAATTACATTGTCAACTCCAATGTTTAATTAATTTCATCAACGGCTTCACCTGCCTCAAGATTGGGGCGACCATCGGATGCTCTGCCCGCCTGTCGTCTCCTCCCTCCTCGCATGAATTCAATTCAATTCCAGCTGCAGGCCGCACAGCGTTGGGGCCTCACCTCACCTCTTTTTTTTTGTTTGTAATATCCATCCGTCGATTCATCCGATCCGGAGTTGTTTAGTTGGTGAAGATAGGTGGAGATTTATTGTAACAAATATATACTATAGCAATGAATAGTGAGGAAAAAACGTGAGGGATGTGATGAGAGGAATAGTAAATATCCATGATCTAAAAAGTCCTACGTATTATACTACAGTGCTCAGCACTCAGCAGAATCCCCGGGTCAACACGATGCTGCCATGCCAATATCTGCACAAGAGACGACAAGCGAACATGCATCATTCCCTCGTTCCTGTCACGTGTACTTCATATTTTGGGAACTAGCCTCGGGGTATGCTCAATATTTTCTGCAGTAGTAAGTACGTACTAGTAGTCCGGCTAAACAGTGCTGACATTCACATGCAGGTAAAATTCGATTACGAAACAAAGGTACTACTGTACTTTTACACCTCTTGATTTCTTGAATTCAGAGAACTTTGTTAGGTCTTTGTTACCAGGACCTGACATGCACGAATGCATGCTCTAGCTAGCTAGGTCATTGTTAAACAAATGATAAAACAGGCGTATGCCAGGACTTGAGGAGGTCCCCTGCATCTCTTGCAGGCAACTTATCGGTCCAACAGTAACCTACTGCTTGTTTGTTGGATTTATTTATGAACCATTTTTTAATTTAATTTATAAACAAAGTCCTTCAGGTGTCGTACTCTCCCCCCCTCCCCCTCATAATATGATTATCCATCAAATTATTGGAGATAAATTAAGTAGTACTGTAGTATTATTTATCCATGATGGAAGAGTATCAAGTACTAGTACGTAGCAGTTAATTAGCAATTGGACGCATGCATTGCATTTATTTGCAAATGATGCAAAGTGATATGAAAGAATTAGGCCTCGGTATGACTGTCGTACTCCCATAGGGAGAGCCGGAGAGGGGAGTTCCGTTTAGGAGTTTCCAAGTCCCTGTCATGTCATCAAAAGATGTTAGAGTTGATGGAAAACAAGGGCCCCAATGCGTGATTTCATTCGTGGTTTCAAAGCATGGTTATAACGTTTAATTGCAAGGCGCATGATTGGATGAAATAAAACTTTCTCACCCACAATAGCAGATTCAATATGTTTTTTAGTCATGAAAACAATGTTGGCAGAGTTTTATCCCAATGAAATACATTACCTCCCTTTCTTCATGATTATCTTGCCATGTCATCGCAAACATTGACGTGTCATACTATTTATGTGCATGAACAAACTTGCATTGGGAATGACAGTAGTGACCGAACAAGTGTCAAGTCAGCGTCGTACATAGTACATGCATACATCTTTGGTCGAGCGTTCGTTAGCGGCCACCAGGAAACAATCAATTTCAATTGTTATTAATATGGGCCATGTTTGGATCCAACACTCCAAACATTCGTCCTGTCACATCAAATGTTTAGATGCTAATTAGTAGTATTAAACGTAGTTTAGTGATAAAACCCATTCCACAACCCCTAGGCGAAATTACGAGACGAATCTAATGAGCCTAATTAATCCATGATTAGACACTGCAGTGCTATGTGCTAATCATGGATTAATTAGACTCATTAGATTCGTCTCGCAAATTCGTCTAGGGGTTGTAAGGTTAGTTTTATAATTAACTCATGTTTAGTTCTCGTAATCGGCATCAAAACATTCGATGTGACAGGGCGAAACTTTCGACCCTAACATCCAAACACCCCCATGGTATACAAGCATATATATACTCCTGTAGGAGTATATATTTATGCTCGATCAATCATATTTCATATCTGCTACTCCAACAAACTTCGAGAGCCTATGCTGAGCTGGCAAGGCGACTGATTACTGACCAATAACTCTCACTCTTTGAGGTGAGACTCTGGAAATGGGAGGCAACTAGCTGCTAGCTGCAGCCATAATATCTACTACTCTCTCCGTTAAAAAAAGAAAGCAATTCTCACATCCGAAGACTCAATCTATCTCAACTTTGACTAAATATATATAAAAAAGTATAACTATTTTCATATCATATATATTGGAGTTACAAATATTAATAACATTTTCTGTAAACTCAGTCAAATGTAAGAAAGGTCCAGATCGAGTGGAGAATGATCTTCATGTCAGATGGTATATAGATTTGCATTTTTTTAAGGGCCTCTGCCAAACTGCAGCGACACAATACAGCCATGATGCAGCGGAGCAGTCCATCCATCAATACACCTGCTGATGCCTTCCTTTTCATGAATACTACTCCATCTCAGGCATCGTAGTAGCTAGCGACATTCTTTACTCGATACATGCAAAGCAAGCAATCCTCAAGATTGGATTTCTTCACTTCATCGCTTTTCTGCTTTCAGCGTGGGCAGGTTCGGTTTCGATCGATATGTAGTGATACATCTATCATGTGCAAGCAAGCAACAAGCTAAAGGCAAAGACGATGCTTGTTTCTTTAGCACATGGATTAAACGATCAACGGGTGCTTTATTTGCTCAAAGCACATCGCATTTCAGATCACATCCGTACATTGCCGCGATTAGTTTGCACCTGCATCCAACAGATTAAAGACCACAGGCCAGGTTAAGGCCCTGTTCAGGAGCTTTCATTACTCAGGCACTAGGCCATTACAATCTGCATCCCACGTATAGCCGGTGACACATTGCTTTGCCACTCCTCCACCGGACTATGACGCGACTAACAAAAGAAATTTTGAAATCAACAAAACTCCGGCTAAGGTTCTCAATTAATTCCGGCCATGCATGGCGACACCCTCGAGTCGATCGCTACTGTCCTCGTTGCTCCCATAGCTTCACCAGCTCCTGACAATCTGTCTCCAAGCTGGGCAGGCCAATTTGAGACCATCATAAGCTGCCATCGCCTCAGCCACCAAGCTGTCAAGGCAGAATGTATCCACCTCGCTCGCGCAGCTATGCAAACTCCATAATCATCTCTAATCACCCCGCTCGTCGCCCCAGTATGGCTATCCTCATGGAATGCTGCATCGGTGTTGCATTTTGCCCATCCCCGTTTCGACTTCTTCCACCTTGGTGTTGGTACAGTCGGATCCGGTGTTTGATTCTTCTTAGTCATCTGCCAGAGATCGAAAGCAGTGTCCCTGACCCAATACAAGGCATGTCGCAAAGGAACTGGACCATGTCTTGTGCTATTTCTAGCCATCCACAAAGTCCACATGCCACAAAATATCACTGTCGCCTCTTTCTCTGGGTCTATCTTTGGATCGAGGCATCGAACAGGTCCCTAGCCCAGGTACGTGGGTGTAACTTTGGTACCTTTAACTGTCAACTTTCTTGCCTGCTCCCAAAACAGCTTGGCCACAGTACACTCCACAAGTGCATGTTTAATTTACTCTTTCTCAGCTCCAAACAGTTCGCAATTTGCAAGTGGATCAATATGCCTGTGGTGAACACACATTCCAGACAGACGATGAGGGTTCACCTCCTCCTGAAGCTGGCGCTCATTGTACAGGAGCCAATAAACTGACTTGACCGAATACAATTCACTCTTTTTTTGGTTCCCAGGCCCATGAGTCGCCACCAGCCCCTCTGATCGGTGGTGTACTGTTGTTAGAACAACATCAACGTCAATCGGTTGAAAGATCTCCCAGATACGTACGGTTCTCGTCCCATCCACCACTCCTCGAGAGCCAGAGACAAGATCACTAACGAGTTGAACGGGAGGGTCTTCAGGCATGACTATCGGCTTACCCTGGAATTGATGTGGTAACCAGCGGTCACCCCAAATGGATGTGTCCTCACCACTTCCAATTCTCCAGTTCAGATCTTTCCGAAGCACCTCCCTGCCAGCCAGGATAGCCTTCCGTGTGTGACTCGAGTGCTTCTTTCGTGTAGCAGTTAATAAGTCTGTATCATGAAAATATCTCCCTTTCAGAACACAAGCACAAAGCGACTCAAGGATTTACTACTAAAAGCCGCCATCCTTGTTTACCTAGCATGGCAAGGTGCCCAGGTTAAATAAGTTGAGATCCCGGAAGCCCATACCTCCAGCAACCTTCGTTCTAGTCAATACATCCCATTTCTGCCAATGTCTGACGGAAAAGTTGTTTTACAGTGTGGCACAAAGCTCAGTTATTACTAGTTCCGTTTATAATTATTAACAACGCAGTATGTAACACGCACGGCGCGATAAAAATCACCGGCATTTCAGCACTCTTGATTTCCCAGCAGACTTCTTAACCTTCTTGGAAGGCTTCTTGTGTTCGTCGCACCTGCTGCACAGCCACCGCCATCTGGGGCAGCTTCAACGGGAGGGTTGCAGCAGCCCACGTGCACGCGAACCCCACAGCCGGCCTGGTTTCCACCGCTGCCGCATGTCAGCATGAGCCCTTCCTGGTCGTTCGATCCGCAGGTAGAACAACCTACATCACCCTCACCTTCCTCGGCTGCCTCAGCATCCATCACGTCTTCTTGGTTCCTCAGTAGCTTCTGCAGGGACTTCTCCGCTAGATCGTGCATGTTGAAGAGGACATGCTTGCTCAGGGGGTGCCCGGGCTTGCAAACATACTCCACCAGGTAATCTGCGCTGATGCACGGGATGTTATGCCTCATGAACTCCTGCACCCATGCGTCCACGCTTGGCATGCCCGCGGATACAACAGCAAAATCGATGCTGGACTTGAGGAACCGGGTGTAAGGCGGGGAGGTGGCTAAGATCGTTCCGTCACCAGATCTTATTGTGCGCTTTAGCGTGTCCTGTAAGAAAACAAAGATGAAACGCAAATCAGCTAGGCCAGTGGTGGCATTTCCAATCACACAGCTACCGGAAAGATGAATGCTAACACTGTTATCAGATTTTTTTTAAAAAAAAAAACACCACTCGCCCGATTGGTATTACCAGCGTTGGAGCAATGCATTCTCCATATATAACGACCTGCATCCCATAGAAAGCACCGTGGCCTGTACGCTGCTTCAGTTGGCGCCACTTCCTTGGAGCATCCAGGCTAATAGTATCACTGCTGTTAATCCCACTACCATGCCACTCAAATGGCTCTTCCTCTAAGAACTTGCCAGCCTCATTGCAAGCAGTCAAGTAATCAGGCTTGAGTATCCACCTTTTTTCAACAATAAATAGAGCTAATTAAGATTTCATAAATGCAAAACATAAGAATAATTGTACACAGAGAGCACAAGTCGATTCTAGCCAACCAACTACAGAATCATAGCTAGTATTTAAGTTAAATGAATTTACCTGCCAGCCGCTGCAGCTGCAAAGAATTTCTCTGTTCTGCGGAGTTCGGTGGTCACAAAGTGTGTCGCTTGGAAACACCAGTGGTGTGAATCCCTGCAGACTCTGCCTTTCAATCGTCTAAGTATCGCCTTATACTCCTTTCTCAGCAGGCGGTGTCCACTTAAAATAAACCAAGTTGGTTCCATCATGTTCAAGGTTCCACATTTATTTCCTTGTATCATACCGCGCTCAACAAGCACCACTTTGCTGTTTTGTGATGCTTTTTTGGTGGATTTGGAACTCATGCTGTTGTCTCCAGCTCTTGCTTTGGAAGTAAGATTACTATTGACTGGTATGTTCTCCTTGTCATGGTCTGTAGAACCATCCACTAAATCTGCACTTCTTTGTCTCTTGCTGCTTCTCGATTTAGAACTCCGCATGTCTTTTGATCTCTCTTCCATGGCATCTTTGCAGAATGGTCCAACGGTAATATTCGCCCTACCATCATTGGTGTTCTGCAGGTCTGGATCCACTGTCACCTTTTCAGCATCTCTAGAACCCAGTGCAGCTCTCACTGATGAGACAGCTCTATCTTCAGATACCAATACACTTCCAGCCTTGAAAGGCTCACTACCAGATTTGTGTTTTTGGACAGAAGACAGTTTCCTCTTAGCTACTACTTTGCGCACTCTATTGTTACATATTTCGTGGTCATCTGCACTCGCACTGCTTGAAAGCTTTTGGTGGATTTCTTCTCCATTTTCTGGAGGAACCGCCTCATTAAAACTTGCATTTGGTGGTATTGTCTCAGTTTTGTCAATAATTGGTGAATCAGCCATATTGACATCAGCAGTCCGAGACCCCTTGGAGACTGATTTACTTGATATACAATTTAGCACCCTCTGAGATGGACTTCCTCGATTTTTATCAACGGTTGCAGTGTTTGAAAGCTTTCTATGTTTCCCCTTCATATTTTTCTGTAGAGACTTATTAGCAGACAGTGCCTTGGAAGCCAGTAGAGATTCATTCGTCTTACGGCTGGGACCCAGAGCGCTGATCAGAACTTCATTTCCTGTTTTGTTGTTCAGGACTTCTGGAACAAATGAAGGTGTACTTTCGGTGGCATTCAGACCACCACATCCTTCTGCCTGTTGTGCCCCTAAGTTATCATGAGAAGCAACTTCATCATGCATGGGCTTAGAAGGTGCAACCTCGCTTTTCCTATTAATAGATTTAGCAATTGCTTTACTGACACCAGTTCGAGACCTCTTGGCACCAGCATTCCTCACCCTAGAGGTTGATACTTTTGAGGGAAATGTTCCATGTTTATCGGTGATCTTATTAACTGGGATATCTTCAGAGCCTGTTTCCAAGTTCTGATGAGAAACCACCTTGTCAGATTTTGAGCAAGGAGCTGCAGCTTTTGTTTTATTTACCTGCTGAGCATCAGTCATCTCAGTGTCCCCATCCTGAAGAGAGACATCTGCACTTTCTTTTCTAACTTCAGAATTGACCGAGGGGGATATAGCACAACGCTTCTCAATTGCTGGTTCGTGCAGAGCTGGTATCTTTACTTCACCACGTGCCCTCATATTCTCATCATTAGCAGAATTTTGAGGAAGCTTTTCTACTTCAGCAGAGTTTACAAGCTTCAAAGACTTCCTCCTACAACTTAAAAGGTTGCTTTTAGATGAGCCAGGCATTTGCTTCTCTGTTAAATTCATAGTTGGACCACTGCTTAGATGACCATCAACTTTGGCAGATTCGGCAGGGCTTCTACACAGATTAGAAACAGCTACTTCCGATGCACTTTCCTTGCTTGAAAAAGGACTACTTGATATTCCAGTGCCTGAGTCTGGGGCTTCACTCGGTGCCTTTGAAATAACTGAAGAAAGAATGTTCTTCCTCCGAGCAAGAACACCGCATGATCTATTGGCATGCTTTATCACTTCATTTTCCTGCAGACTTTGGGTGCCAGCATGCTCATCAAAATCCTGATCATTCTTTCTCGGTGTAGCATTACGTTCAATCCTTGATGTATTCCCCTCGAAAAACTGAGATGTTTGTTGAGCTGATCTTAGATTAGCCTCAGGTGATACTGACTTCGAAGCTCGCCTTCTGTAATACCCTGAGATTTGGTTATTCCTAGCTGCTGAATTGTCTCCTGATCTTCGATTAGACCCGTGCTTGTTTAGGTTTTCTTCAACAAATGATTGAGAAATGGTGGGTTGGAGATCAGCCATATGCTCATCATCCTTCTGATCGTCCTTTCTGCTCATTTCTGTTGAGCTCACTTTTTTCTTGGAACGATTTTCTTCAGAAGAGTTTGAACAAAGATCATTGTTGGCATTGACCTGATTGGAGCTATGCGGACAGTTCCCATCAATGTTCTCTTTGTTACCTGTTGGAACAGCAGGTGGAATGCTTTTATGTACACTAGGAGTACAAAGGGACCTAGTGTCAGGTTCCATTTTGTGATCATCTTTAGCTCCATCCCTACAGACCTGATCTGCAGGAGCGTCAGAGGCACTTCCTGAGTCAGTTCTGATGCCAGATGACTTTGTGCTTGCATCTCCTGCTTCCATAATCTGTTCTGGTGTGCCCAAATGTCCTCCTGCGTTGCTATTAGAGATAGTAGGACCTCGGCTGGATGCATCAACAGCAGAATGGACATGAGATTTCATTCTAATCTCTGTAACAGGGGTGCCTCTGCCAATACGCCTACCACTTGAAGAGCCTCTGCTTGCATCTTCTATTTCATCTTCAGAGTCCTTAGCTTGTGCTTCCATTATCTCTACTTCCCAACCACTGAAATAAATGAATTACCAGAGTTAGAATAACAGGAGTACATTACACATACTACCGCTGGCATATAAACACGACATGATCCTCAGGATATTGAGTGATATGTAAAATAGAAAACATCAAAGTAAAAAAGAAATAATGGTACGCTTACCTTTTCGTATAGTTATCAATTGGAAGAATTTCCCATGCCTTTATGCTGTAGCAACCACATATAAAATACTTCAGCACAAATAATCATGACACTGTGTGATAACTAATTCTTTTGGGTAGGCTGGTTAAATCACATACCAGTCTTCCAGCCAACGATGATTGACAAGATGGATATTCACCTGTTTAGCAAGTTCATATTTGTCACCTAGGACAATTTAGAAAAAGTGGTCAATGAGTGGCATTCAATTAATGGTGCTCTAATTGAAAGTAGACAAAATTTTCAGGTTCAAACTGTTCAATTATTATTGAGATTAAACCAAACCAAAGACAAGAAAGAAAGATAAAAAAAAAATGTTGTATTGCAAATGCAAGAGACCATCAGCAGCCCCATAAATCAACATGTCGGCACCTTTCTAAGGAAAAGGGCGGAAATGAGAATCAAAATTGCCCAAGTCAGTGCACTAAATAGATGGTTGTACAACTCCAAAATGGACAAACATAGTAACAAAAAGAGATAGGGAGACTAAATAATGTAGACTAATAGAAACACAAGACAGCAAATCTGTGAAGAAATACCTTCAAATTTGTAGCAAATGAGATGGGTGATTTCGTTTGCTTTCAAAGACTTGGAGAAGTGTGCTCCCATCATAGAAACCATTCTCTACATTTGATATCAGAATGATTCATGAAAAATATTGGAATAAGGACAAGTCAACAATTTCGTACTCAGATTTGATTGTGACAGTAAACCATCTAGTAGCGACATGTGATTCTACTCCTCTAGTGTAATGAAGAATCGCCATTCAGTGCTGGGAACTTTTAAAATGGAGAAGGTATTGTTGTCAGTAAATGGGATTAACAGCATTAGTAAAACATGTAAAGAAAGCAACAGAAAATAAGTAGGACAGCAAAGACAATAAGATAAAGCTCATAACATTTAAGGCGTTCATAAACGGCAGAATGAACAAGAAAACTACTGGGACGCATACGGTATATGTAAAGTGGCATGGAATGACAATTAGAGGTCTACTACCCCTGCAGCGGCAGACGTGAGGAATGGACCAAAGCGGAATAGTTGGCCAAGCATCCATACCATTATGTCGTCGCGCCAATTCTTCTGGTACCCTGTCAGGCAAATGCGGAGTGCATCACTACCCGGAATGCCTTTGAAACCTCTGAGGGGCGCATATAGTACCTGGCAAATTGAAACCTTCAGATCGATCCTCAGACTAATAATCAGTAGAAAGAGGCAAGCATAGAATGCAGGCAGAGAAGCGAGATTGACCCGATCTGCATCAGCCAATTGTCCAAGTTCCAAGCTGTCTTCCACCCATTGGTCGGTGACGACCTTCTTCCTGTCCTTCCGCGCGGCCACGCACACTGGGTCATCCTGCATTGTTTTTTTTTAAAAAAAAAAAAATGGAAACGAGTCGAGCGAGGCAAGCGAACGAACGAACACGAGAATCGCAGTTATCGGAAACTGACGTATAAGGTGTGGGAAACTATGAGGTGGGTGCAGTCTCCGTCCCAAGCCCCGGCGTGGACACCGCCGCACCGCTCTATCTCTAGGCGACACTGCGAATGAAGGAAGGAAGGAAGCCGCATGAGATTGGTGTCGATGGAAGCGCGCGGGGCGCGGGGAGAGGGGGCGCACCTGGGACTGGGAGACCTCGTCGAAGCCGTAGAAGGCGAAGCGGACGCCGGCGAAGAGGCGCGCGTCGGCGGGTTGGGTGGCGTCCTCGCCGCCGTGCGGGGGCATGCCGTGATTCGGGGTTAGGGTTTGAGTTGGCCGCAAATCGAATTGGCAGCGCGCGAGCGAGATTTGGGAAGGAATGAATGGAAGGGAAGGGAGGGAAATCCAAGGAATTATTAGAGGGTAAGGGTGGAAAAAAGGCTCGGGCTCGTGAGCTCGGCTCAGGCTCAGCTCGGGCTCGCCTAGCTCGGCTCGGCTCGATTCCCAAACGAGCCGAGCCCGAGCCAGCATTTTGGCTCGTTTGTGAAACGAGCCGAGCCCGAGCCGGCTCGTGAGCAGCTCGCGAGCTAAAACAAGCTCGACGGTGAATTGCAAAGTAACTAGTGCATATCTTTTATTATATTAATATTTTCTTGTGGATGATGTAAAAGTTGTACATATTTACTTGGATGCATGGAGACTCTTGACATGAACGAGATTTGAGTCGTGGGCTATTTAAACTTGCTTTATATTATTATTTATTATTTCGCGAAATAAATATTTATATTTATTTTACTATTGTAAGACTATATTATTATAAAAACATATTTTAAAACTTTAACATAGGTTGAACATGCTCTAGAACCTATTTTTGAATGACATGCAATGCATATCATGTTTTTTTTGTCAAGCTCGCAAGCCGGCTCAAGCCGGCTCGAGCTCGTAAACGAGCCGAGCCGAGCCTCAAGTTTGGCTCGTTTATTTTCCCAAGCCGAGCCGAGCCAAGCCTCCACTGCAGCAAGCTTTCACGAGCCGAGCCGAGCCAGGCTCGGCTCGGCTCGTTTCCACCCCTATTAGAGGGAGGGGAGGAGGATTTTGGTTTCGGCCGCGCGCGTCACTCTAATTGGGGGATGGCGGGCCGCCAAAACCATTGGGGGCCCCATGGAAAATAAATTAATTTTGGTTCGCTGCTTAACTGATCCATCTTATCTTGCTAAAAGAAACTGATTCATCTTATATCTATAAATAATAACTGGGTCAGTTTATACTAGCAAATACATGTTTTCAGAAGATGTGTCTGCATTTCAATTACAGAACCATTTCCTGGAGACTTTGTGTGCGTAAAAGTTGATTAGCATAGTATATCAACTAAGTGGGCGCAATGCAACAGCGGCGATGTAGCTCAGATAGTAGAGCGCTCGCTTAGCATGCGAGAGGTACGGGGATCGATACCCCGCATCTCCAATTTTATGACATTTTTTTTGTTGCTTTTCAAGATTTTTTTTTTTTTTTTTTGTTCTTCTTTCAACGTTGCCTGTCCTTGACAGCTCGCTATCCAAGGGCGTAACAGCGGCAAGGCAAGCAAAAGACGAAATGAACATGAAGCAAAGCAATTCCACCGGATCGACCACATGAATCGGCGTGCATGTGTAATGCTCACCTTGCCCGCACGCACCATGTCTGCAGGCGCAAGCAAGGCATCCGGCATGCATCACAAACAGACATCAACAACGATCTACTGTAATTAAGATTGCTAGCTGTACTAGCTGCAGCACGGATTCATTCATTCATTCATTATTCCAGGGCAATCCAAATGTCCAATGCAGTACAGGCACAGAAAGAGAAAGGAATCATCCATCCATCCGTCATCCATGATATGCATTGATGTCTTGATGGTGGTAGTAGATGCAAATATGCAATGCAATGCAAGAAGAAGGCACGACGGAGCTGACTGGAGTAGACTAGGTGTGGATGATGTGCTCGCACTTGGCCTTCACCCATCGGAGACCCCTGCGGATGGACGCCTTCACGCTGCCCTCCACCGCGTACGCCTTGTACCCGGCCACTCGCCTCCGCCGCTTCATCTCCGCCGGGTCACCGGCGCCCCACAGCGCCGCCACCCACCGCCCGCCGCCGCCCTTCTTCTTCTTCTTCTTCTGCTCCTCGCCGCCGCCGGCGTAAGGGCGGTAGGAGGGGGCCATGGGCGGTAGTATTTGGTTGGAGCGCGAGAGGGAGCAAGGAGACGAGCAGTCAGCAGAAAACGAGCAAGGCAATGAATAGCAGGCAAAGGCTGCATCTGCTCTGCTGAATGAACCAAAACGAAACAAGAAAGAATAAATGAAGCGTAGAGATTCTTGCCGGGCCTCCAGCGGCATCCTATGCCAACATGCTACGCATCTCCAATCCGTCCGTTGCCACTGCCGCGCCGTCTAATCCAGCAGTTACATGCATGCAGCAGATTCAGCTGCGGTGAGTTGTTTGATTTCGTTTGGGTGTGGGGTTTTCTTTTCTCTTTTTTTTTTTGTGAAGGGGGAGGGGGATGAATTCAGCAAACAAATTAGTCATTTCACATTTGACGTCGGTTGGTTGGTTGGTCGGTTGGAATAAAAAAGGCAGACAGATAGGCTCTCAAAGCTACACAGAGATCTGATTTTCTTGTCCGAGCAAGATGAACGCGCATGATGAACTAGCAACAAAGAAGATAGGCTGCCCTGAAGCTTGTTGTTGGGTCCGTTACGTTGAATTCTGACGCGCCGGCCGTCCCAACCCAGTCATCCATTATCTGCCGTTGTTATTGTGTTGATGATCAGCGAGGATAATTATATATATTGGAGACAGACAGACGGCAACGGCAAGCGCATACAATGAGCATGAATACATCCAGTAGGATCGATTACAGGGCAGGGAAGGGGCGGTGCCAGCACATGCATGCATACACACACTATGTATAATGAAGGGAATGAAACGAAATCATGCATGCGTGGTCATCAACAACATGATATGATCCATTCCATCATCTCATCACTCACCTAATTGACGCGTTCGCCGCTCCTTCCCGATTAAACAAAAGCAAAAGCAAAGCAAAACTGCGCGCTTTCCAGTCGTCTCTTTTCTTTCTGCTGTAGTACGTGTGGGCTCTGGCTCCCAATGCAAGGGGGCATGACAGACAGAATATGCAGTGGTAGGTAACTGTAATCTTCCAATCCCGCTTGCTACATAGTAGTACGATGATTAGCCGTAGGAGCTATCAAACAATCTATCAGCCTCAAATGGCTGTCATTAGGAGTTGTTGTGAACCTGATCAGTGACCAGGAGGCTTTGAATCCAGAAAATTGGCTCTACGTACTTGTGACCAGATCGACCAAGTATACATGCTGAATTGAATTCTTACAGCTACTATTATAAATGTATAATATAGTAGCATGTTATTACGAGGAGGTTGTTTGTGATAATACAGAAAGAAAATGCGATTCATCCAAAAACCAAGGAGAGTAGAGCGGCGATGGTGGCGGTGGCACATGGCCTGCTTTCCTTTGCCCTCCTTCCTCCCTGCTTGGCCAGCTGCATGATTGATTGCTCTAAGCTGCACGCACCAGCTGGGCTGGGCCTGGGCCTGGGCCTGGGCTCTACCGCCGGCCGGATTATAGAGGAGAGACGGAGAGAGGAGGAGGAGCGCGAGACTCCACTCCACCATTGCTGCTGGCTGCTGCTCTCTCTTCTTCCCCCAACCAAATCCAATTGCCAATCCCATTGATCTGCTTCTCCACGCCACGAATGCCGCCGTGCCCTACCAATTATTAGACCCACAACCACAGGAGAGAGAGAGAGAGAGGTAGGTAGGTTGGTGCGGCCAGGCCATGGCGAGGGAGGCTTGTCTTCCGCCGCCGCCGCCGCTTCCCCTGGCCACGCTCATCGGCCGCGAGCTCCGCGCCGGGGGCTCCGAGCGCCCCACCCTGCGCTACGGCCACGCCGGCTTCGCCAAGCGAGGCGAGGACTACTTCCTCGTCAAGCCCGACTGCCTCCGGGTACCCGGAGATCCCTCCTCGGCCTTCTCCGTCTTCGCCGTACGCCCCCATCCCAGCCTCCCTCGTATGCTTGCTGCTTCATTCTCATCATCTCACGCCTCTCGCTCCTCTCGCCCGCCCGGCTGTGGATCTGGCGTCCGCAGGTGTTCGACGGCCACAACGGCGTGTCTGCCGCGGTCTACAGCAAGGAGCATCTGCTCGAGCACGTCATCAGCGCGCTGCCGCCGGACATCGGCCGCGACGACTGGCTCCAGGCGCTGCCGCGCGCGCTCGTCGCCGGATTCGTCAAGGCCGACATAGATTTCCAGCGCAAGGGTGGGTACATCGACGAGAGCCTCCTACTCAGCTTCCACCTCAATCAATCAATAACCTACAGTACGTCGCTGCTTGCAGGCGAGGTGTCGGGAACCACGGCCACGCTCGTCGTCATCGACGGCTTCACCGTCACCGTCGCCTCCGTGGGGGACTCGCGCTGCATCCTCGACACGCAGGGCGGCGAATTGCAGCTCCTCACGGTCGACCACCGCCTCGAGGAGAATGCAGAGGAGCGGGAGCGCGTCACGGCCAGCGGTGGGGAAGTAGGCCGCCTCAATCTCTTCGGTGGCCAGGAGGTACTTATGTTTTTTCCCCCCCCTTCTGATGGATCAATGCCTGCTTCTGCCAAATCATGCACATTTTTCTGATGCTATTGCTCTCTCGCTGTCTTGGGTTATTAGGTCGGTCCTCTCCGATGCTGGCCCGGTGGCTTGTGCCTTTCAAGATCCATCGGGGACATGGACGTTGGGGAGTTCATTGTGCCCATTCCACACGTCAAACAAATCAAGGTTCATGCCATTTCTTTGAAAAAAGAAATGCAGGGGGTCAGGCGTCTTCTGCTGACAATGGTTCCTTTTCTATTTTGCAATTTCAGTTATCCAATGCCGGAGGAAGGCTAATAATAGCATCAGATGGCATATGGGATGCGCTATCCAATGAAGCAGCTGCAAAGGCATGCAGAGGATTGCCTGCGGAACTGGCAGCAAAGCTTGTGGTTAAGGTAATTCTGCATATACATAGCTGTCCAAGCTTTATGGGGGGCGTAGGCATCAAGTGCTCATCAGTTTCTAATATCAATGTCCGTTGTTACCTGTGCACAGCAAGCTCTGAAAACAAGCGGCCTCAAGGATGACACAACCTGTGTAGTTGTTGACATTATCCCATCCGATCATTTGACTTCACCGCAGTTGTCTCCAAAGAAAAATCAAAATAAGTTGAAGTCACTTTTCCGAAGAAGGTCGCATAGCTCAGTTGGAAAGCTTGGAGGCAAGTCTGCCTCAATTGGTTCTGTGGAGGAGTTATTTGAAGAAGGTTCTGCGATGTTAGAAGAAAGGTTAAGGTATGCTACATTCTTCTTGGTCAATTTCATTGTCATAGTTCATTTATCGTTTGCGTTTGTGCTATTTAGTGAGGTATGCCACATTGTAGTTTGATGGAAGAATTCATGTTTAGCATAGAATGGTAAAGGCATAGGCTACTTTGTTAATTTGTTAAGAGCGCTTGGACGGCCTGGACGACCTGTTATATCTTTTGGGCTTTGCCTTTAAGCATATCCCCATTGCCGACTTAGATTATCTTCTTGAAGGTTCAATAAGCTTTCTTTGACATGTTGCATAGATCTTATCTGAGATATTTCAGAGCTATTTTAGTAAAGGGTTAATTGGATTCGTGACATAGTAACTTTTCGAGTTCGGAAGAATACCATTATAATTCATGTATTCGTAACCCTGCCATTACAATTTATCAGGAGTTCGAACCATGCCATTTTATACGTCTCCAACCACACGAGGCCCACATGTAGGCCTATGTATTACAGTATAGCCGAAACTACCCCTGATACAGCCAATTTTCCCTCCTCACTGACTCACGGGCCCTACCGGTCATCTCCTTCCTCCTTGCCCCGAGCACCATGGCCGGTGCTATTACCACCTCCCCTGTGCCTCCACGCTCCGATATGTCCGCGTCGCCGCTCTCCGGCCTGCCCAGAGTAGTGGCCTCTCCGTCGGACGCCACAGGTGCTATCCTGCGACGCACGCCATGGTCGCCGGGGACGAGCTCAAGCTCGCCCGCGCCGTGGCCACGCTGAAGTCGCTGGGTTCCGTGGTGAGATCTCCCTGCTCGGATCATGCTCCCCGCGCCGCTCGTCGTGCTCGTCGGGAGGCACGGAGCTGAAGCTCGCGGGCGCCAGGACCGTCGGACTAGCTAGGATGGTGCTCGAGCTCGCCGGCGCCATGGCTGTCGTTCTCCCTGCGCCGGGCCGCGTGGCTCGGTGGCGGCGGTGGAACTTCCTGCTTGCCAATCCAGTGCTGGCCACCTGACGGAGGTGACGTGCAGAGCTGGGCAGGGGAGAGACGAGCATAGTAATGGCAGTCGCTGACCTCTTAATGATGTTAGCAAGTCAAGCCATTGCCGAAATCACCGCCTGCCGGATTCAACCTTGACTTCACAGGGTGCGAGAGGAAGTTGGATCCTGAACGGAGGAAAGGGATGACACGTGGGACCTGCTTGCGAGTGAGACATAGAAAGAGATGTACCAGGGGTATTTTTGGTCATACGAAAATATAGTGGCCTGCGGGTGGGTCCAAGAGAATCAAATACCTACAAAATGGCAAGTTTCAAAGAAGACAAGAATTGTAATGGTATGTTTACAAATAGATGAATTGTAATGGTATATCTCAGAACTCGTATATTTGTAATGGCACCGTTCCAATTAACCCTTTAGTAAATACTGTATGTGGATCAACCAAACATAGCCAGTTTTTTTCCTAAACTAGAGCGCTGTTGATGTTTTACTTGTTTTTTTTTCTCTATAAATAACGAGAATGTTTAGCTTAATCTGGTGGGCTGTATACCACGATTCTAGGCATCAGTTTCACAGGCTGGCTTCTCTTCTTCTTTTTCCTACAAGTATCTTAGCTAGTATTACACAAGGTTACGGCTCTTTTGATTTTTTTTTTTTAAAAAAATCAGTTTTATGAACATCCTGGGTCCAGGTATATATTTCAGCTGGAAGCCTGGGATAAGAAAACATCTCTTTTAGGGAAATATACAAACTCTTGTCTAGCATGATTAGGACTGTGTATTGAGCTTTGAGGCTCGTGGTTTTCAAATGGCTATTTTGGATCGCTGCCATGTTTTGTTGTTGAGAAAGACTAATCTGTTGACACCTCTGTGTTTGCTCCTAAAGTACCATTAACAACCAAGCCATCCTGTTGCAGGCTGGGGAGGAATTTGTCCTTGAAAGCAGCCTCACCACCATTCAGATGTGCAATCTGCCAAGTGGACCAAGAACCATTTGAAGATAACGGAGGAGGTAGTTACTGTTCTTCCCCATACGCACCATGGGGTGGTCCGCATCTTTGTTTGGAATGTCGGAAAAAGAAAGATGCAATGGAAGGTAAAAGATCTAGCCGCTCTCCAGCTTGCAGGTGAAACGAATCAAGACGCTGCAAAAGTCAAGCCTGCTGCTCGGTGCAGAAACTAGAGAGAGAGGATTGTAAGCTGTTGGATACTAGTATAATTATTTGCTGAAGCTAACTGTATTCTCGGCCTGGTACAAAATATATTGGCTGCTAAGTGCTAACCAGTTTGTGCTAACCAGTTTGTTGTCTTGGTCGTGTCGTACAACCCCGACTGAAAAAAAAAATGATATTCTTGAGGAAATAGTCCAAATAATTTGGAGCATGTAGTTACCCTATAGTGTGCCTTGTTGTACTTGGTCAGGAAAAAAACTGGCCTGCCTAGTGTTTGTGTGTGAACCTTTCTTAAATAGCTGTGTGGAGGGTGCCCTTTGTGGAATGTATTTTTGCTGGAACAGAAGTAGGAAGCGTGTGCTGCCTGCTGATGTGTCAAACAAGTGTTGGTGCTGAATTGGCTTCCAGATGTTAAAATTATGATTGGTGTCTTTGTGGAGAATCTGCAGTTGATAGACATTACTACATCCAGGCATAGAATGCTTGGAACTGGATTGCATTGGGATCCCTGCTGATTTCTTTCTTTATGTTGGTTGAGAACTTGAGGTACAAGGTGAGATCGATATGATGGGGGCTGTTGCTGCTACTTGTATTGGGATTTCTTTCTTTTGTATATGTATGTATGGGGAAAAAAACGGAAATGTGAAATGAAATTTAGGTGTCCGAAGAATGTATACGGTACCACGGCAACAAGCAGAAGGAAGCAAACATTAGTACTAGAGCAGGAAGAGCAGAGCCGAGGCAGCGAAGCAGAATAGCAAAAGGGGGACGATGGTCGTCCTTGTCCCGTGGCTGGGGATCCTGAGCGGCATGGCGCACTCGTCGCCGTTGAAGAAGACCTTGGCCGGGAAGCCGTCGCCTTTGACGACGTCGATGCTCGGCGTCTTCTTGGTGAAGGATAGGACGGACTGCAGCTTGCCCGGCACCGGGTAGTCGACGCCGCTGATGTTGGTCTCCCTGAGGAGGAAGTCGAAGCCCTCCCTGCCCTTGACGAAGATGGTGCTGTTCCCTAGGGCCGTGGCGTTGAAGGAGTAGGCCTGCTGGAAGCCGGCGTAGGCCTGGTCGTCCATGACGACGGCCGCGAACCAGTCCTGCACGTCGTCGTGGCCCCAGTTGAAGAGCGTCATCCTTGCGCTCCATCCGCCGTCGAAGTCGGTGGCCACGTGCCAGTTGATGCTGACGCCGCAGGAGTCGGCGCAGGGCATCGGGTCGGGCACGTCGCCCAACCCCTTCTGGTCCGCCCACGACACCGCCTCCTTGCCCCGCCTCTCCGACGGCATCAGCAGCGCGTACGGAGGCAGCAGCATCGCCGGCGCCGTCGTGCTGCACGACGCCGCTGACAAGGCCGTCTGCTGGGGGCAGCCGCAGGCGCACGTCCGGCAGGGCACCACCGACTCGTTGTAGAAGGCGGAGAAGGAGACGCAGCAGCTGGGCGGCTTCTTGGGCGGGGTGGTGATGTTGCACACCGCCTGCCACGACGCCACGGCGAGCGTCGTGGAAGCCAGCCCGCTGGGGTCCGGGTACTCCGAGGGGGTGACCGGCACCGGCTGGCCGCAGGCGTAGTCCGGGTTGAGCGGCGAGGAGCCACGGACCTTGAAGCTCGCCGGCGGGTGGAGCGTGCTCCGGTTGAGGTCCGGCGGCATCTTGTAGACCTCCATCTGGAAGGCGGACCTGGACTGGGCCGGGTCCATCATGGACCTGGGCAGGATGGTGCCGTTCCGGCAGCAGTGGGGGATCTGGCCGAGGTCGGGGTCGTTGGCCCGCGACGGCGGCAGGTCCAGGACGACGGGCGTGCGCTCGCAGTTGAGCACCTTGGAGAAGTCGACGCCCTGGTAGAAGTGCCCCTGCGGGCCGTAGATGCACCCGCCCGCGCCCACCTCCAGCGGGTAGGCGCCTCTCATGGACCTGATGAACTCCCGGCGCTGCCACTCCCACGACAGCTGCCAGCCGTCGAGGCGGGCCAGCGGCGCGCCGTTGTCGAGGGTCACCAGCGCCAGGTACGTGCTCTCGTAAGCCTGCATCACGTCGTACGTGATCACCAGGTCGCCTGCTACGACGCGGCGCCGCGCCTGCTCATCATCCGTGGCGTTGGTCCCGGCTGGCGCCGGAGTGAGCACGCAGCAGGTGGTGAGGGACTTCGAGCTGTTGGTGGCCGGCGGGCAGGCGTAGGACGGGTCGGCGAGCGACACCGCCGAGGGGAGCGGCTCGAACGGCTCGGGCCCGGCGAACACCGTGCCCACGATGCCCACGGTGGCCTGTATCTTGGAGAGGTCACCGGCCGTGGCGATCGGGGTGAGCAGGTCCGTCTGCGGGTACCCGGTGAGGGACGTGGCGGTGCCGTTGGCCGTGCTGGTGTTGTAGGGGAGGTCGGCGCCGGAGGTGAGCACGGCGCCGTCGACGCTGACGAGGATCTCGCCGTGGGCGAAGGTGAGCAGCAGCGCCCAAGACCGGAGCGGGTGGGTGCCCGAGTTGCGCACGGCGGCGTTGGCGCGGAAGGCGTAGGGCTGCGAGTCGCGATCATCGCTGGGGACGAAGGGCCTGATCTTGTCGCGCCCCTGCAGCGTGTACGTCACCAGGATGCCGTTGCACCCGCCGCCATCTTCTGGCTGCTGCTGCGCCAACGACCTCTGCGCGACGACGAGCAGCAGCAGCAGCACGGCCGCAACGCAGGAGCACAAGGCCATGCTGCCTCACTCACCCTGCCCGCCCGCCCGCGGCCTGCAAGTGCCTGCTGCTTCCATCGATATACTTATTACTGATACTGATTACTGATATACTCCTCGATGGAAGCCAGACATGATTGCATGCTAGTTTGATCTTGTCAAATGCAGGGACGGCATTTTCGCTGGTTGTTACCGAGTCCGGTCGGTCAGCGCGTCGTGCAAGGGAAGCAGCAGCAGGCGGGTACGTTGCTATCACATCACGATTCACAACGAGGAACCTTTTCTTCTTGGATGGATGTCCAAGCTGTGACGACACGCAGGAGGATGACATATGGACGCCGGCCGTCTGTTCTGTCTGTGTGTGCGTCGAATGGATAGCAAGGCCGAGACAGCTTGCTTTCCCTTTCTCAAATTTATAAAAGGAAAAAGGCCCCCACAGACTTTAGGCCGCTTTCTCAAATTTAACCAACTATTAGTCTCATAGTACATGCTATTAGAATCCCTATTATCCTTATGGAGTTACGGGTTACGGCGCTGCAATTTGATATATATAGATGACCAGTGATCGATGCCGTATCCAGTGGTTATTTGCTACTTCCCTTGAGAAGACAAATGATAATACCGTGCTTCGTGCTGGCAAGCTATTTTTCGCTGGCTTACATATATATATATATACCGAACCGCATGCATTGCAAGGTTTATAGGCTGCATGCATGCATGCATGCACACATTTTGACGTTGGACAACTGTGTGTCCAAGGACCGTCAATTGCGTCGTGTGGCTGGGCGGGGTGGTAGCTCCCACGCACGTTCGTTGGTCGATGGTTCGATGGTTGCTATATAAGAATTAAGACGGAGGTGGAGGCCGTTGTTCATTTCATTATTTGAGATCATCGATCGATCGGCGGTAGAAGAAGAAGAAGAGAAATGAGCAAAGGCGCTATCATCGGCGCTTCCACCGTTCTGGTGGTGGCGGTGGTCGCGGCGGTGTGCGTGGTGTCGTTCAAGGGCAACTCGTCGAGCGACAAGGGCGATGGCAACCTGTCCACGTCCGTCAAGTCCGTCAAGGCCTTCTGCCAGCCCACGGACTACAAGGAGACGTGCGAGGCGGAGCTGACCAAGGCGGCCGGCAACGGGACCTCGCCGACGGAGCTCGCCAAGGCCATCTTCAGCATCACCTCCGACAAGATCCACAAGGCCATCAGCGAGTCCGCCACCCTCAACGAGCTCAAGAACGACCAGCGCACCAAGGGCGCCCTGGACAACTGCAGGGAGCTGCTCGAGTACGCCATCGATGACCTCAAGTCCACCTTCGACAAGCTGGGCGGCTTCGAGATGACCAACTTCAAGAAGGCGGTGGACGACCTCAAGACCTGGCTCAGCGCCGCGCTCACGTACCAGGACACGTGCCTCGACGGCTTCATGAACGCCACCACCACCGAGGCCTCCGCCAAGATGCAGAACGCGCTCAACGCGTCGCAGGAGCTCACGGAGGACATCCTGGCCGTGGTGGACCAGTTCTCCGAGACGCTCGGGGGCCTCAGCATCGGCAGGCGCCTGCTCGACGACGACGGCGGCGTGCCCGACTGGATGGCCGACAGCAGCAGGCAGCGCCTCCTCCTGGAGGCCGGCGCCGACCTCAAGCCCAACGTCACCGTCGCGGCCGACGGCAGCGGCGACTTCAAGACCATCAAGGAGGCGCTGGCCAAGGTGCCGCCCAAGAACGCCGCCATGTTCGTCGTGCACATCAAGGCCGGCACCTACAAGGAGTACGTCTCCGTGGCGCGCCCCCAGACCAACGTCGCCTTCATCGGCGACGGCGCCGACAAGACCATCATCACCGGCAACAAGAACTTCAAGATGAACCTCACCACCAAGGACACCGCCACCATGGAGGCCATCGGCAACGGCTTCTTCATGAAGGGCGTCCGCGTCGAGAACACGGCCGGGGCCGAGAACCACCAGGCCGTCGCGCTCCGGGTGCAGAGCGACCAGGCCGTCTTCTACCAGTGCACCTTCGACGGCTACCAGGACACGCTCTACACGCACGCGCAGAGGCAGTTCTTCCGGGACTGCACGGTCACAGGAACCATCGACTTCATATTCGGCAACTCGCAGGTCGGTCCCTGACATATATATATATAGACACACACACACAGTTATACATATATGCATACTTACATACACACACGCACATGCATCAGGTGGTCCTCCAGAACTGCCTCATCCAGCCTCGCCGTCCCATGGACAACCAGGCCAACATCATCACGGCGCAGGGCCGCCGCGACAAGCGCTCCGTGGGCGGCACCGTGCTGCACAACTGCACCATCGAGCCGCACCCGGACTTCAAGGCGGAGGCCGGCGGAAAGATCGCCACCTACCTTGCGCGGCCATGGAAGGAGTACTCGCGCACGCTCTACATCCAGAACGACATCGGCGGCTTCATCGACCCCAAGGGGTGGCTCGAGTGGAACGGCGACTTCGGCCTCGAGACGCTCTTCTACGCCGAGGTGGACAACCGCGGCGCCGGCGCCGACATGAGCAAGCGCGCCAAGTGGGGCGGCATCAAGACCGTCACCTACGAGGAGGCCCAGAAGGAGTTCACCGTCGAGGTCTTCATCCAGGGCCAGCAGTTCATCCCCAAGTTCGGTATCCCATTCATACCAGGCTTGCTGCCGCAGACGCAGCAGGGAAGGACACACTAGTGATCCATCCATCCATCCATCCATCCGTCCATCCATCTCGTCTGCTGCTGCTGATAGTAGTTGTTACGTTCGTTACACAGCTTGCATTCTTCTTCTTCTTTTGTTTGTTCCCATCGATCGATCCATACCTGGTTTAATTTGTTGCTCCTAGCTCCATGCATCATGCATGCACTTCGATCATCTTTTGTATGTATCATGACATGACAACGTACGCGCGATTGAATTGTATACTCTATTTTTTTTAAAAAAAATATCATCACTATAAATTAAAAGGAAATGAGGATCTAACTTGTATCTATATGGAGCGCTATGAGAAAAAGATATTTCTTCGAAAATTAGTTTAACTAGCTAAATAAGGCAAAAAAAAAGTAGCGCTCTTATTTAACCATTTGTCCATATGCATTCTGCATATCAAAGATCAATGCATTAATCATCACGGAGAAAAAAAGACATGCACACACGATACAACCAAACTTGTGACACTAATGCAAGTTAACGCTAAGACAAACTAACTGTCACACCCGGTTTTAGAAAGCATCATCATCTCACATCATCTGTGTCAAATCACCATAATTATTCTCATCTTCAAGTTCAATTATCATGTGAGGATTGAGGCTGCTCATAACCGCGAGCTCAGTTGTTATAACAGTTTTACACTCTTGAGAGGTTGTACACTTTCACCATAATTCGGGTAAAAGCTCCAAGGAACTTTAAACCAAACCATGTTATGCGGGCCAGGCACGTATCACACTTCCGAGATGTGACGCATAGGGACGCTACAAGGCCTTTCCAAAGAATTCATATGTGTATGGATTGGTACCAACACATATGGTTTCAACATAAGATGGTCTTCTGATCCCCCACAACCATATCCACATGTTCATAACCACCCAACAACAGTCCAAAAACAACATATAGTTCATCCGGTTACTTAGCCAAGACCAAAGCCACATGGTATTATTGTTGTACAGTAACCCCTGAGTTGTCATTCCATGTTCTAATTAATCATAAGGCCTTGTGTTACCAAAGTTCATCATATACATATATATCATGTTCTTCATGTTTAATAAAACCATCCATAACCCAATATTAAGCACAACTAGCATATTTACCCAACATAAAGGTAAACACAGGCGATTTAAAGCTTGGGTGAAAAGACTAGTCGTCCTTATATAGGGTCCTGTCAAGTTAAAGAAAAACATAGCATAAAGTAAACATGAATTACCATGATATTTCATAGGTCAAAATAGAGTATGCAAAGAGGGAAACCACTTGACTTCCTTAGCTAAAAAATGTGACTCTTCCTCGAACTGTTATCCTTACTCTTCTTCGAACGATGCGATCTCTACACGATCGCTCAAGCATACAAATGCACAAATTAATAACAATACACCAGTCATGGGAAACAATATTGAACAAGCATATTTTTTAGGGCTAAGCAAGGAACACAAGGGCACGAGAAACGCTTAAAACATAGCTAAGGTTAACAGGATATAACCATCGATAAAGGATTAAAAGAAAATATGAAAAGAAAATATATGTAATAAATATTTTGAAGAAATATTCATATTTCAACTCACTAAAACTATACTTTCTAACGAAAAGATGGTTTAAATCTTAGCCAATTTTATTTCCAAAGGTTTATATATAAATTATACCAATTTAAATAATTAACTTTAGAAAAGAGTATTTGAACATACAATAAAATACCTTCATGTTTCATGTTCAACTAGACAATATATATTTAAACATGTTTAGGAATAAATTAATCATATTAATATTGATTATAAAAAACCATGTATAACCTTAATTATATTTAAATTAAGAAAAATAGTTAAATAGTTATTAGTCAGATTAACATCCCATGTTTATGAAATCAAGGGGTAAAACACTAGACATATTTTAATTATGAAAATGTTGGTTCAATAATAATTAATTAACTTGTCTTTTATTATAAAAGCATGGATGTAGAGCTCTAATTAGATGTAATTTAGAAACCGGTGTAATAAGTATTGAGCAATTTAATATTTTATCTAATTTCCAAAACACACAAGCATCACTGTTAGAGTTAAACTTACACTTTTATATGATCAATGCAACAAAAACAAGATTACGCAGAGGTTAAACGTGGAATCTAGAGGGTATACAAGGTTTTGGGCCTTTGTTGCGAAGAAACTATTCTTTCAAGGGCTTTCAGAAAAGATTCACAAGACACTGGAATTCTGGAAATAGTGCTTATGATTAGTTCAAAGGCCAAGGATTAGACAAGGAAAAGATCCAAGCTCGGGTTGAGATGGAAGGATGTATTAGATATAGGGGCTTTTCTGTAAAGAACACATTGCACAAAGAATCAAGGTCAAGATTATATGGTTCCTCAGGGTGTTTTTGGTAGAAGATCAAGGAGCTTCCTACCATGGCCCATGGCGACAGATCTCACGGTGCTTGGCTCGATGGTGTTACTGTGGCTAAAAGATGCGGATGAGTAGAGGAACGGAAGGAGGAGGTGGTCTCATAGGGGTGCTCACCAACGACGGAGAGGTGGCCAGTGGGCCGGAATTTGGGCCGGCGGCGACTGCTCTGGAGCTTCACATGGTGGGGTGGTTCCAGTGGACAATCGGCAATGGCGACCGGTTGGTGAGGTGCAGCTTGGATCGGTGGAGAGAAGGACGTGATAGCGCAGGGTTCCTCCGGTGATTGGCGGTCACGAATTAGAGCGACAGTCGGTGGCTTCAGCTCTACTGGCTCCGGTGGCGTTCCTGGAGACCGAATCAAAGGTGGCCCAACAAGGGATGGCCTCACGTGAGGTAGGGAGAATAGAGTGGAGAACGAGGCGAGATCGAGAGTGTGCTCCGGTCGAAATCAAGCGAAGGCGGCAGCACCTTGGAGCTCCACGTGGCGACGGTGAGAGCCCGTTTCTCAGATTGGCAGCGAAGCAAAGGAAGAGAAGGGCGTGCTCCTTTCATGATCGAGAGAATAGGAAGCAGAGGATGCACCAATGGAGGAGAGGAGGGCTTGGTACGGGCTCTAATAGCCGTTAATGGCTCTTGAATGGAGGTTGATGGTGGCGACCCTTCGCGGAATAGGTATAGATGTCTAATTGGACAACCCGACCGAGTGGGATGGGCGACACTAGCATTCTCCCGTGCCCCCTTCCCCCTCCCCCCGCGCAGCATGCATTGCCCCACCCTTCGATCAGTTGCGCTGCCGCTCTATGCCTCTATTAGCTCGACGTGTTGCCTGCTCTCTTTGTGCCACCACTACCGCAATCTCTCCTACTCTTCCCGTGTACCCGTGAGATGGTGAGAGGGATATGGAGGTGGCGATGCCGGTGGTAGCCTCGTAGGGGAGAACCAGAGAGGAGGTGGCGCTGCAGACTACAGAGAGGGTGGTGAGGTGGAGAGGAGGTGGCGCTACCGACTGCCGAGGAGGTGAGGTGAGGCAGAGGGAGGAGGTGAGGCGGAGAGGAGACACCTCCAATGGGGTCCGCAACCACGAGAAGGCGCGTGGCGTGGGGTGGGGATGGGAGCGGTGGACTGACGTGGGTTGTGGTATGGGCTGGCGGGTTGGCTAGGGTTTATTTCGGTTGGGTGGGCTGGTGGTAGTGGACCGGTGGGCTGCCAAGTTGGGGGTGATGGGCCCTAGACGTTGTACTGTGTGTGTCAGGCCGGGCCACCCAGCTTGCTGGGGTGGCGGTCCAGGCCCTAGCACGCCTACTGGGCCAGACTAGCCCGAGCCTGTTACTGTACTGTAGGATCTAGGATTACCGACTAGAGGGGGTGAATAAGCGGTTTCAAACTAAAACACAACATTAGGTAAATTTAATTAGCAACACAAGATAAATTCTACAACTAGTGAAACTAGCCTATGTCAAATGGTTTGCAACCTAGGATAACAAGATACAATTTAATGTCTAAGAGATGAAATGCTCAAAATAAATGTCTAATATGTAAATGAGGGAAAGAAATAACCAAAGACACAAGCAATTTTTCCCGTGGTGTCAATGACTTGCCGGTCACCCCTAATCCACATTGAGGTGGATTCAAAGCTTCCAATTGCTCCTCTACCAAGAATCCACTTGGTGTATGAGCTAATCTCAGAATCGATGAACCTCTCCAAACCTCTTTCCACTAGATATGCTTTTCACCGCTCCGGTGAGGCTAAGTTCAAGAACCTCTTCACAAGAACGAATCAAAGGCTTCCTCACAATCTTCTTTGGAGAGCTTAATGAGCAACCACAGCTCCAAGCCGTCTGGGAGGCGGCAACCTCTAAGAGTAACAAGCCAATCACTTTGCTTGAAGAAACTCTAGTTCCCCAATGCTTAAACCTTGAATGCAAGCACTATATGCCTCTCAATCTCACCAAGGATGCAATCTCAAGTCATGTGAGTGAGAGGGACAGAAGAGAGAGCTCAAATGAGTGTTTCAAGTGTTTCCACGGGCCAAGAGAGCCTCCCTACGCCGGCTAGTCAAGTATATATAGAGGGGGCTCCAAAATCTAACCGTTAGGTTCAAAACCCGACCTCACACTGTTTTCGCGGGCAATCCGCTGTTACAGGCCTGGACTGTCCACCGTTCAACCCAACGGCTCTATTGGCAATAAATGTGTGTCAGAGTCGACCGTTTTCAAAAGTGCGGACAGAACGGCTCTACATGGCCCGGACAGTCCACCATTCAATGTGCCCTTCACACAGAACGATCGAAGTCCCCTGTCCCTGTTAGAAAATGACCGGCGGACTATCCGCTCCTAAGGCCCGGACTATCTGTCGTTCAAGCACAGCGGCAGAGCAGAGCCAGGCGGACTATCCGCTCCTAAGGCCCGGACTATCTGCCGTTCAAGCAGCAGCGGCAGAGCAGAGCCAGGATAGGCTCTGTATAAATGTTACCTTACATCGGCGGACTGTCCGGACCCTAAGGCCGGACTGTCCGTTGTTGCCTTTAAAAACAACACAGAGGCAAGGTTTTCCCTGTCCGAAGTATACTTAACTGCCGGACTGTCCGCACCTAGAGGCTGGACTCTCTGCCATGTACTCGTAGTTAGCTGTCAAAACAAGATTTTTGAGTCAAACTTTTGCATCTATCCATCTATATGCATGCATCACTAAAGTTTGAGCAATGTGGCACTATTGACTCATCAAGCACAAGAGAATTGACCTCTCT
Source organism: Digitaria exilis (assembly GCA_015342445.1). Classification (NCBI taxonomy): domain Eukaryota; kingdom Viridiplantae; phylum Streptophyta; class Magnoliopsida; order Poales; family Poaceae; genus Digitaria; species Digitaria exilis. The sequence goes on from JACEFO010001042.1 coordinate 283,913, forward strand.
TGATAGTACGACTATCTAGCCTATAAATCCGGTCAATTTCCTTCGCTAATCACCTTTTGACCGGTAAAATAGAAATCCCTATTTTATACCTTTGCCTTGAGTATTCCAACTCCATGTCACCTTGTTTGCCAAAGGTTTTCTTTATTCAAGATTTCTATCAACACCATCTTTATAGTTTGCATAGCTCATTTGTGTGACTAACCTTAACTCATATACTCAAAGATTTTGTTAGTCCATAAAGTGTCTTCATTAATTACCAAAAAACTAAACTACGGGTCTAGATTCTTTCATGTGCATATCGGACTAGGTTTGGGCCCGGCCAAAAAACCATGCTTTCGGGCAGGCCGCCGTGCCTCGGGCTTTCTGGACATCTATAGGACTAGGAGGAAGAGGGAGTGATGGGTAATTGATGGCCCGTGAATGCGCTGCACACTGGTGGGTGAAACCACCGGCCACCGGTAGCGGTTAGCCGGTCCGGTAACCGGTAGAAATTGGACAAATTCAAATTCCAAATTCAAATTGCTAGTGCAATAGGTTTGAAATGTTTAGCCGGTCGGTTTGAGCGGTAAGCCAGTCGTTTTGAGCGGTAAACCGGTTGACACCGAACAAACTCCAAATTCAAATTGCTAGTTCATTCGGTTCCGAGCGGTAAACCGGTCGGTTTGGGCGGTAAGCCGCACGGTTTGGCCAAGATAGGGATGGGCCTAAATGGGCCTTAATGGGCCATACATTTTTTTCTTTTTTGATTTAGCTTGTATTTGCCGCAAAAAATACCAAATGAGCAAATAAAAATTTTATACCAATAGATTACACACACCTCGAAGTTTTTTAGAGATTTTTACCATATTTTTCTATTTTTTGAATTCAAATTTAAAAATTTCAAATTTGCCTGGTTTCAACCCCAAAACCGCTACCGGTCCGAGGCAGTTTGCACGGGAACCGAACTGTACATTTGCCTTCTATTTGCCGCAAAAAATACCAAATGAGCAAATATTTGTATATTTGCCTTATACAAATGCATACAAATGACTACTTTTTTTCTTTTGCTTTTTTCTTTAACTTGTGTTTGCCGAAAAAAATGATCAAATATTAAAAAATTTTGACACTAATAGATTACACGCACCTTGAATGATTTTTTTAGGAATTTTTACTATATTTTTCTATTTTTTATTAAAATTTAAAAGTTGGCCGGTTTGAGACCAGTCGGAACCGCTCCTAGTCATGTCCGGTTTGAGCAGTTCCCACGGAACCGGACCACAATTTTCAACGAAAAGAGCAAATAAAAAAATAAACCAGCGAAGCTCTTATCATTTTATATTCTTTAATTGAAGAACAACTCCCTTTAAATGTTGATATAGAGAAAGTAAGAAAAATATTTCTTGGTAGTGAATAAACCTTTTTTCCACTTTACCTCCACCCCGCCCGGCCACCTAGGTCTTCTCTTCTGTCTTCACCTGCTCTGCGCTTGTCCCCTCCCATTCACCCTCACCCCGCAACGTTCTGCTCCGAGCCTCCGACGGCGGCGCACCGTAGGGTTCGCTGGTTCAGCAATGGCGAGGATGAAAAAGACGCGGATGGACTGCGTCTTCAATTGGGCAACGCAGAGGGTCAAGGGCTATCGCATCCTCCCGCCCGTCACCCAGCAACCCATTGACAGTAAGTTTTCTTGTTCGTTGCTCGTACGGTCGGGCCGCGGCTTAGGTTCTAGTGGAAGCCTGGAAGGCGGAGCCTTTGGTCATCGCTGCTGCGGTTGCGGCCGCGGCAGGGGTGCCTGGAATTTTGGGAAAAGGCGGTGTCTTTGGCCACCGCCGCTGGGCCGCGGCTGGGGTTTTGGCGGAAGGTTGGTGCCTTTGGTCACCGCCGCCGCGGCCGCGGCTGGGGTTTTGGCGAAAGGCGGCGCCTTTGTTCACCGCCGCTACGGGTTGCGGCTGGGATTTTGGTGAAAGACGGCGCCTTTGTTCGCCGCCGCAACGGATTGCGGCCGCGGCTGGATTGGTGAAAGGCGGCGCCTTTGGTTACCGTGCTCTGCTCCTGTGTTCTCGCCGTAATGTTTCCCTGTGTGCTTGCAGACTGCTGTGGGGAGTTGCCGTGCTCTGCTCCTGTGTTCTTGCCGTAATGTTTCCTTGCGTGCTTGCAGACTTTTGTGGGGCGCACGCCGCGGTGGAGGTGTTCGAGGCAAGAGCACGGCTGCTGAATGCCCGAGTGAACCTGCCTTTCCCTACTCTGTCTATTCTGCACCTGATCGATCAGATCAGAGATGCATCGGCCAATGCCGTGACCGCGGCTGACAGGCGTAGGGTGGCCAGCGAAGAATCGGCGTTTTCGAGCTCCTGAGGATCAACGGCGTCGTCAGCAAGCAAGACTATGACGCCGCCCCTGCCGGAGAGGGATTCACCAGGAACGTGCAGGTACATTGCCTTCCTCTCTGCCATCTGTGTCTTCTAAGTGTTTTCAGCTGGTTGTTGATGTGATAATGGGATATTTGTTGTTGATGGGATAATGGTATATTGGGATTGCATTGAATGCAGGGATTAAAACACTACAAGATTGAAGGTCACAAGGTGTGCTACATCAAACCCAACAAATTGCAGGAAAGACATTTGAAAGAGATGAGCACAAGTCCCGACCCATGGCAAATTGATCCAGTCAAGTACACGCTCAAAGAGATTTCTTGCAATGGTCCAGTCTACGGATGGTTGATCCTCGACATTCTGTTCATCAATGCCAAACACAGAATTTATCGGGCGCCGGCAGCAACACAGGGTGCGCTTACACATGCTCTTATGCTATTTGGGTTTGGATCTCGTGGAAGAACAAGTGCAATGCTATATCAAAACAATTGGGGAAGAGGGCACCACGTCAATGGACGTGGTCTCATGGAGACCAACAGCATTATCGCGGTGATCATTCCAACAGTCGTGAGGAACTGGGACTAAGTGTGTATGCAGAGAATAAGTTCATAGGATTTCTTTTTACTTAACCTTGGCGTGGTATGCAGCTTAGTTAGGATTTCTTATTTTTCCTGTTTCTCTTGCAAAAGACGGGAATTGTCTTATTCACATGGATCGTGCCATGGGCAAGAAGCCAGATGATGATGCCTGCTCAACGTTTCTGCAATTTTGGGGTTTTCTGATGATGCTGCATTGCTGCTTGCCTAAAGGATGAGTTCGTGCTGATGAATGTTCCTGCAACATCAATTCTGACAATGAATAATTGCAGATTCATGCATGCCTATAAAAAATTGTTTCTGAACGGGTAGTTAGTTGTTTACCAATGCTGCTTATTAGTATGGAGCTTTATGTATTATGGGTTAAATTTGCTGACTGAAACTGCATTTCGGATTTCCTTTCAGACTAGGATGTTAATCCTTATATATATTCCTGAGGTTATACATTGCTGTTTGGTTGTTTGCAAATGGAACATTCATGTCCAATTATTTATCCCTTGAAAATAAGTTGGTTGTACGTTGGACCTGATTCAGTGATAAATCCTGCATGATAAAGGGTGCTCTTTTGGCATTATTAGTGCGGGCTATGCATGATAAAGGTTGGGACCTGTGCTGCTTTCTTCGCAGGAAAAGGTTATTGTTTCCCCTGTGTCGAACTTCGTCTATTTAACCTGTGACATGAAAATTAGAAACAAGAAACATAGCTTTACAATACTGTTATTTGTGTGCCGCTCACAATATGGTACCGATACTGCTATCGGTACGGTTGCAGATACCTCTTGAAATTCTTCTGTTCTGCAATGACTTATCTCTATTGCCTGTTATGGACATCGTCATGACTGTAATTGACGATAATATTTCATGAATGTGGGTGTATCAAAGATCACTAGAAAGCACGTGCAGCTTTGCTGCGCCTTCCATCCTATCTATATAAAATTGCGTGGTTAGAATGTACTAGGGCAGAATTTGAAAGCAAAAGTTTTTATTTAAATTCGTTTTTATCTTAAATTTAATTATAAATTTAAAATATATAAACATATAATAATATTTTATTACGCTCAACATTTTAAATTAAAAAATTCAACAATAAAGTTGTAGATCGCATCAAGAGCTACATTTTTTATATAAAGATGTCTTCACTACAATTTATTTGTAAAAGTTATGAATTATTTTTTATATAAAGTTTTTAGATCGTTATTTTTTTTTACTCGGATGAGACTTGATGGGTGCGTTTAGTTCTCAACTAGTTGGAAAAAAATATTATTCATTCAACTTTTTCTTATTCATCTTATTCCCCCACTCTCAGACACGCTTCCCGGGACTTAACTATAGTGTTTTTCTGGATCTATAATATTTTTTTTCCCAATCTATATATTATTTAAGGACCCTAATGACATAACTAAGGACATAAACAAGTGGTTTGCAAGTTTGGGGTAAAAAAAATACTATAGCTAAAGAAAAACACTGTAGCACTTGCTGGGAAGCGTGTTTTATGAGGAAGGTGAACAGTAAAAAGTTGATGAATAGTAAAAATTGAAATGAATAGTATTTTCTTAGAGAATCTGAACAGGGCCTTAGGGACCATGATGACACAGCCAAACACGTTTAAGGATCTACACAGTCGATAGTTCAGGGACTATGATGAAGCACGTTTTGTAAGGGAGGTGAATACTGAAAAGTTGGAAGTATTTTCTTAGGGAATCTGAAAAGGGCCTTAGGGACCAAGCACGTTTAAGGATCTAGACAGCCGATAGTTCAGGGACTAGACAGTCGATAGTTCAGGGACTATGATGATACAGCCAAACAAGTTTAAGGATCTGACAGTCGATTTTAGGGACCAGGAGGACAATGCTACGAGTTTAGGGATGTACTTTTCTGTAATGTTGTAAACCATTATGCGAACAATTTTTTACATTCTGGGAATGTAGCAGCTGCCTATTCCAACACCTATCCGAAAACAATCTTTCCTGCAGCTAACTAATCAACATCTGATGGCAGATAGCATTTGTCTCTGTTTCGTGATTATAAAATTGCTTAGTGACTTGAATGGCTAATAGTAGACAGAAAAGAGAACCACCCATATACATTATACAAATACAAAACTACGACGGAGGGCCACGAAAAGTCAGTACATGCCACAAACAAAATTTCACCCAAGTGGCACTACTCTGGCACAGCATAAAGCACAAGCGAGTTTATGGATTCTAGTACTTCAAATACTTTGAGCATAATTCTTTCACAACTTAGAAAGTGTAACCACAACGTTCGGAGGTAGACGACTTGTTAAAAGGCTGCGCATTCCGATATCCACCATCAGCAGGATGCATGATTTGCAGAGGGCACACTCCACAACCTCCTAGCTTTCTGGGTTCTCCTACAATCAATAAAAAATATCACTCGTGTTATTGTTATGTTCAGCTTCTGGATGATTAGCCATACAAATAAAACAACGTTCACGGCACAAAATGAAAATTTTAACCAATGTTATACAAGATGGCACAGTAAAGTGACTCATTTGACAAGTTAATGAGGTAATGAGTCACCTGTCTCCAAAAGAACAGAGGCATGCCATGCACACAAAAAGTATATCAGCAACCCAGCCAAAGGCAATGCTAAATGTTTATTAAAAAAAAAGGACAATGCTAAAGGTTCTCGAACACAGACAATGCTAAAGGTTCTCAAACACAGACAATGCTAAAGGTTACTTTGTTCAGAGCAACATTACATGATATACTCTAAGGTGCCACAGGGTTTGCAGAGCAAGTTCCACTTAAATAAATAAGATACTATTACAATAAAATGAACCCTCAGATCACTTCTTGACTACAATCAAGTCGGCCAGGTTTTGTTTTTGCTTAATTGTCACAGACAGTACAGGGATGGAAATTGCGCCATACATAACACTCCAGATAAATATAAATACAAGCATGCATACAAGCGAAATGCAGGCTTGAATGAATTACACACCTGGATCCATCTTAACACATGAGAGACAACAGAATCCCTTGTAATCACTTTTCAGTTCAGCAAAAAAGTAGTTAGGAACGTCACAGCTGGAAGCACCTATCGGCTTAGCAAGGAAATTTGCATGTATCCACACGCCATTGAAGACGAAGGCATTACTTTCCACAGCTTTAACTAGCTCATGCTCATCCCCCTGACCAATTTGCAAGCACATACAAGGATAAATGCATAATTTGTTAGCAACTCAAGTGAGCCATTGCTCAAAAGCAACTATAATGACATAACCCAGTCTTCTGTAATAGTTTGACAACCCAGTTATGTAATTTTCAAGTGCTAACGTTGCAATGAATTTGCTTATGAATATTCCATGGACTACTTCCCCGGATTGGCTACATCTGCTACATCTCTTTTTCTTTTCTGAGAAAATTAGAGATGTGATACAGGTATTCCCTCGGTCCCAAAAAGAATGCAGGTAATGCATGGTCAACGAATACGCCATTATATATATGATCAATGTTGTTTATATATATATATATAATGGCCTGTTGGGCGGTTAGCTGCGGGCTGCGGCTGCCAGCAGCAACAGCAGCTAAACTATTGGTTGCAGCTTGGCAGCAATGTGCAGCAAGCTCAGCCAAACGACTGGCTGTACTAAGCGAGTGCAAATAAGCATAAGCAGTATACGGACCTGATTAGTGGTGTTGTAGTGTTCCAAAGCCATCTGTGCACATACAGGGGTCTGCCTTGATGGAGCAAGCTCGGGTTCCTTGCTGCAAGTTGAAAGAGTTGTAGGGATATTTTCAGATAACCAACCGTTGAACCAATTTAAATCATAACAAATGAATGAATACTGAATGCCATTTTCGATCATATATATTGAAGGAAGGCATGAAGAAAGGAATTGGATACTAGCCGTGCAGCTGGCAAGGAATCGAGCAAGGAGAGGCACGGAGGAGAGGATGATGGTGATGAAGGGAGAGAGGGTTAATATAACTTACTCATTTTTGTAGGAGGATGTGTCATTGGGCCTAGTGGTGGCCGGGGCGATGGGGACGACGACCTGGCGGTTGCGGAGGACGTAGCTGACGGTGGTGGAATCGCCAGCAGCAGACAGCGGCGTCCGCGTGGCGGAGGATTCGCGCTTGCGGGGAAGGCCTGGCTTCCTGATGCCCTGGATCTGGCGAGCCGGCACCTCGGCGGCGCGCTTGGACTGCGCTCGACGCTTGACCAGGGAAGACTCCACGGCCTTTCGCTTGTGGTGGAGGCCGGTCATCTCGACGCCGTCTTGTCTTCTCTCCCTCGCTCGATATCTATCTAGGGTTCCGGCGGCGGAGTGTCCCTTCTCTGATTCTCCCTCCGAGTCTTTCGAAAAAGAAGGGGGTCGGTCGGTGGGGTCGATGATGAACAATAAAAACAAGAACCCGACTCTCTCTCGATTTGCTTACATCCAACGCAACCTCGTTTCAACCTAATTGGCTACTAAACGGCCTTCCGTCTGACTGCGCTTGATGCCTTGATGAGCCCAACCCAATCATCATATGTTAATTTTCAAAAAAAAAAATCATCATATGTCGTTTTGTTAAACCCTTTCTCTCTCAGTGGATGAAAAACTAAATAAAATGGATGCTGATTAGATTATTGCCATAGTAGTGGCCGTCAGGTACAAATTTTATATAACCCGAGACGGCAAACCAAATAAACTAGTCAAGCGTCCGAATAGGTTACTTGAAATAATGATGAAATATAAATTTATTATTTTACCATACTCAATTCAATTTTATATTTAAAAATAATTTTTTTATCTTAACGGTTATCTAAACACTATATAACTTTGGCTCCTTACTTCTGAAGCTCTAGAGCTTAGCTGTGGTGCTAATTTTGAATCTATTGGGAAACTCTGGTTGAGTAACAAATATACAATAGAAAGCATGTTTACCTCAGCTGCCCTGTGGGGGTTACGGAAACTGAGTAATTGTCCTTGTTTTCAGAATGGGGTTTGGAAAGATGTACAAACTCTAAGGCTCTCCTACTTCTATCCCTCTAAAAAGAATATTCTGTCCTAATCATGGAGATTCTTTCCTCTATATCAATTTCTCCCGCACCCATCATTTCTCTATACCACCCCTCTATCTCAACTATCCTATATTTTATTCAACCATCCCAACTACCATCTCCCACCTCTATTCACCTTTTATTTTCCTTTTCCTTTCCTCATATTCTTTTTCCTTTTTTTCTTTTGTTTTTTTATATCTTCTCTATTTTATTTCTTTTTATATTTTCTTTTCTCTCTCTGTCTTTTCATTTATTTTTTCTCTCCTTTTTTTCCCTATCCGCACGCCACGCAGTATCGAGATCGTTCTCGATCTCGCTCGCTACTCGTCGCTATCCGCCTGCCTATCCTCGACTCCTCCGGCTCCGATGTCCGATCCCCTCCTCTCTCTCTTCCTCCGGTACAGACATCGGCAGATCGCTTGAGGAGCCTCCGCCCCGTGCCTCCCCTTCTTTTTCCCCCACGCGGCCTGCCTCTCCTTCCTCGCCTTCCCTCCCTCCCTGCTGCTGGTGCTCGAGCTTGAGGTGCGTGTGCGGGCATGCGGAGGTGCGCAGGCGCGGTGCGGCGGAGGAGCAGCGGATCTCACGAGAGCAGCAGGACCTCCGTCGATTCGCGCCGTCCTGCCTCCTCTTCCTCCTCCGCGCTCGCAGGCGGTGCGAGGTGCGGCTGCGCGAGGCGGCGGATCGATGATTTGTTCTTCGATTTGGTGATTTGGTGCTCGAGAGGCTTCTCTCTCTTGATTTCTCTCTCGGTTTGTCTCCTTCCTCCCGACGGCAAGATTTGGCGGCGAGTCCCAGGCTCCCCCTCCCTCTGTCGGCGTTGCCACCATGCCTCGATGTGTTGATTTGCTTCAATTTATTTCGTTTTGCTTCGGTTTATTTCTATTTCGGGCGTCGATTTGATGATCCCGCCCTCGATTTGTACCTCGATTCCTCTGTTCTTCTTCCCTAGCATCGTGCGGCGGTGGAGAGCCCCAATTTGTGGCTTCGGCGGTTGGGGAAACGGCGCGAGTGCAGGGTGACGCACGGGGTCCGTGGCGCCGTAGCGGGCTGCCGCTACCCCCGCTCAGAATGGCGTGTCAGAGCCATCCCGCTACGATAGCGAGGGCGTAGCGGGACGCCGCTGCCGCATTTTTTTGGGTCCCGTTTACTGAAAGGGATGCTTAGCGTGAGGCGCTGCAGACAGCCTAATCCAGAAGATAGCAGGACTTGTTCAAAACTGGAAACTGCTCTGTCCAGAGGCAAGAATTCGAGCTAAGACAAGGCAAGTTGAAGTCGTTGGCAGGGAGAGACAACCAAGGATATGTGCTGGGCTATGTTTAGATGGAAAAAGTATTTTTTACATTCTATTTATCCCCTTACATAACACGTTTATCAGAAAATTCAATTTTTAACTTTCCTATTCATCCCTCCACATAACATGCTTCTTAGGAAAAAAAAAATTTTTCTCCCCTTTTACTGAACACAGCCCAGGTGCCAGAGAAGCTGCGTCCACTGATGGAAGTGATGTCATCTATCTCAGTGAACACTAGTGATTAGGTGTTGGCGCTGAATCTGTTTCCTTTCCAGCTTAGCATATCTGTATCATTGACTCCTCTTTTGTTTCACCGGTAGTTCAATATTTGTTGTAAACTTTGAATGGTCTGCTGGTTAAGTAAGAGTGGGGCTCGGCCCAACACTATATAACTTTTTTCTTAAGAATTCGATGTCTTTTAGTTGTTATTAGAAAATAGGGTGGAGATCCCATGTGGGGCCACCTAAACTTTTTGCGGGTCTCACATAAAATAGTGTACGTGTCCCCCACGCGGATCCCATATAAAACAGTACGTGAGTCCACATGGGGCCAAGCTCTATCAACCCGTGCTACCGCACGGGCTAATTAATTAGAAATATTTATCGATTATATCTATATGAGGCTATATTACATCAATGTTAAATATTATAATAAAACTCTAATATACACTTATCATTATATGTTTGTATTGGATTTAGTCACTAATATTTGTTTTCCATTTTGCGTCAAATTGTTTGATATGTACTTAATTGAACTATTTGAGCTTTGTAAACATGAAAAATATTATTTATATCTCTATCGGACCCTCAAACATGAATATATGGTGACACATATTATCAGTATTATTTTTACATAATAATAACATGTTAAAAATATAAAAATAATAATTTAGAAATTTATATTAGTATATTTTAAGTTTTTGTTATAGTTATATAATTTAGATTCAGATTTAGTGGTTATTCCTTTTAATAACGACAAAATTGGTATTATTTTTAGCGGAGTTATTTGATATTATTTTCTAGGGAGTTATTTGATATTATTTTTATGATGGCATAGATGAATAATTTACATCAAAATTAGGAGGCTACTTTAAAGTATTTTTACAATGGCAAAGGTGAGTAATTTACTAGAAAAGATCACATATCCAATGGCTATTATGATTAGAGTTGTTGGACTGATGGTAGAGTGTTTCTATATTTTGTGAGATTTTTTATGATTTCTCTGTTTTTTTAGAGTGTTCACCTAGGATCATATGTGGCTTCACGTGGAAGCCTTAAAAAATGCTCCAATTAATAAGTAAGGGTGTGTCCGGCATGGCTAATGGAGGGGCTTTTGCTTTGGCTTATATCCCAATAAGCCATAAGCCCTGCCAAATAGCAGAAAAGCAAAACAGCTTATTCTACACGCTACTGTTTGTAAATTTGTACTAGGATAAGCCGTTTTGCAAAAGCTAGAAAAAGTAGATTTTTACAGTTTATTCTTTGGATAAGCTGTTTTGCCAAATAGCTTGACTGGATAAGCCATATAAACTAGAATAAGCTGACAAACTATTTGTTCTTTGGATAAGCTGTTTTGTCAAACAGCTGACTGGATAAGCCATATAAACTAGAAAATAAGCTGATAAGCTATTTCGTCAAGATAAGCCAGAGCACAAGTTTTTTTCACGTGCGACACGCACGCGATACACAGTACAATTATCTTACTATTGTCTTGGAGATGATCCTCTCGCGGCGCTGACGGACAACAGGCGGGGATAGTCGGGAGCAGGGTTCGCAAAACCGGTCAAAACCGGTCGGTTCCCGTGGGAACCGCCCAAACCGCCCCGGCCCGGTAGCGGTTCGGGGCGGTTTCAAACCGGTTAAATTTAAAATATTTAAATTTAAATTTAAAATATTTAAATTTAAATTTAAAATATTTAAATTTAAATTTAAAATATTTAAATTTAAATTTAAAATATTTAAATTTAAATTTAAAATGGAAAAATATCAAAAAAATTCCTAAAAATACTTCAAGATATATGTAATCTATTGGTGTCAAAAAATTTCAAATATTTGCTCATTTGATATTTTTTGCAGGCATTAGAAGTTCAACAAAAAAAAGGAAAAGAAAAAAAATCGGCTCATTGAACTTCTAATGCACACAAAAAATACTAAATACACTAATATTTGAAAATTTTTGACACCATTAAATTCTACGCACCTTGAAATATTTTTAGGATTTTTTCTTTTATTTTTTTAAATTTTTAGTTAAATTTGAAAACATGACAAATTATGTAATGAGCCGGCTTACCGTCCAAACCGGTCGGTTACCGGTCCAAACCGACCGGTTACCGACCAAACCGGTCGGTTAGCCGTTCAAAACCGAGTACATGGGGGATTTGAATTCAAAATTTGAATTTAACCGGTTTCCACCGGTTCCCACGGTAACCGGACCGGTTAGCCGCTACCGCCGGCCGGCGGTTCGGCCAACCGGTTCGGTTTTTGGAACCTTGGTCGGGAGTACGCAATGTAGGATGGTGAAAGCATCTAGGCCCTAAGATTAGAGTTTTGGTAATTAATGACGTGGACTAACAATTTCATTGAGCTTATGAATTAAGGTTAGTCACATGTATTCGCTATGAGATACCACGGAGATGGTAGTATATAAAGTAAGGATGCTTCCGCAAAGAGAAGTTGATTTCAAGTGGCGAGAGGCTCAAGGCAAAGGCATAAATATATGTTTTCCTTTTTGCCGGTCAAGAGTTGATTAGAGGAGTAAATTAACCGGATTTGTAGGCTAGATAGCCGTACTATCAAGAGGGATCAATTTACACTTGCTTGACGAGTTTAAAGTGCCACATTGCTCAAAGATTTGGAATTGCATGCATTTAGATGAGCGTTTTGCATGAAAATGCGCACGGCAGACGGTCCGGCCAGGCTTGGCGGACGGTCCGCCCTCATACAAAAAGTTGCACAGAACCGTTGTGGGCCCTGATGTTTTTAATTAACAACGACGGATGGTCCGGCCGCTGGGAGCGGACGGTCCGGTATTAGGACAGAAACTCTGGGCCGGTCTGGTGGATTTCAAGCTCTCCCGCGGACGGTCCGGCTACTGTGGGCGGACGGTCCGCGGGTATACGATCGGACTTGTCCGAACGGTGTCCGTTTAATTTAAGTGTGATTTGAACGGCGGACGGTCCGCCCCTAGCTGGCGGACGGTCCGATTTTTGAATAACGGTCAGTTCTGACACGCCGTGATGTGACGCATAGCCGTTGCCTTATAACGGCGGACCGTCCGGTTCTGTAAGGGCGGACAGTCTGCGTGTTCGCAGAAAACGTGGAATTTGAATATAACGGTTGGATTTGAGGCACCCCTCTATAAATAGAGGGGTGGCCAGCGTGGGGAGTCTCTCTTGGCCATTCCACTCACTTGCAATACACTTTTGAGCTCTCCATTCCCTCTCTCTCACTTACATATCCTTGGATTGCATCTTTGGTGAGATAGAGAGGCATCTAGTGCTAGCATTCAAGGTTTGAGCTTTGGGGCACTAGGAGTTCTTCAAGCAAGATTGTTGATTTATTACTCCTGGAGGTTGCCGCCTCCTAGACGGCTTGGAGATTGGTTTTTCATTGAGCTCTTCAAGAAGATTGTGAAGAAGCCTTTGATTGATTCTTGTGAAGAGGTTCATGAGCTTTCCCTCACTGGAGTGGTGAAAAGCATCTCTAGTGGAAAGAGGTTTGGAGCGGTTCATTGATTCCTATATTGGCTCATACACCAAGTGGATTCTTGGTAGAGGAGCAATTGGAAACTTTGAATCCACCTCAACGTGGATTAGGGGTGACCGGCAAGTCATCGACACCACGGGAAAAATTGCTTGCGTCATCGGTTATTTCTTTCCCTAATTTATTTACAAGCAATTTACTTTGAGATTTTCTATACCTAGAACTTGAATTGTATTTTATCATCCTAGGTTGTAAATCTTTGGCATAGGCTAGTTTCACTAGTTGAAGCTTTTAGTTTGTGTTTCTATTTATTTTTTATAGTGTTGTGCTTCTAGTTTAAAACCGCCTATTCACCCCCCTCTAGTCGGTAATCCTCGATCCTACAAGTGGTATCAAGAGCCTAGGTCTCCGTTGATCAAGGATTTAATCATCCTGGAGTATGATTATGGCTAGTGATAATGTTCATGTGGGAAGGGCACCATTCTTTGATGGAACTAATTATGATTATTGGAAAACTAGAATGATGGTTCATCTCAAGGCCATTAGTAGAAAAATGTGGAGAGTTGTTGAAAATGGCTATGTTATTCTTGATGAGGACAATAGGACAAATCTTGATAATGAAAATGATGCTCTCAATGATCAAGCCATGAATGTGCTATATAGTACCCTTGATTTGAATGAGTTGAATAGAATAAAAAATGAGGCAAATGCTCATGATATTTGGGTGAAGCTTATGTAAATTCATGAAGGCACCTCAACGGCAAAGGAAGCTAAGCTATTTGTGTTCAAAGGGAAGTTTGAAAATTTCAAAATGGAAAAAGATGAAGATGTTCCAACTATGTTCAATAGATTGAATGAGATTGTGAATGAATTGAGAAATCTTGGTCATGAGATCAAAAATGATGATTTTGCTCACACATTTCTTAGAAGCCTCCCAAGCAAATATGATACAATTGTCACTATGCTTGTGAGAGAAGATTTGAAGAAGAAGACACCTACTCAAATATTGGGTGAAGTGACCACTCATGATATTTTCAAGAAGTCACAAAATGAAGCTCATGGGGTTTCGAATGATGAAGGCAAAAAGAGTATTGCTCTCAAAGCTCAATCTTCAAAGGAAGATAAAAATGAAGAAAGTGAAAATGAAGGGAATTCCGATGAAGAAATGGCTTTATTTGTGAGAAGATTCAAGAAATTGATGAAGGGCAAGAGCTATGACAAGAAAGGAAAGTTCTCCAAGAAAAATCCCTTTGATGACAAGAAATGTTTTGAGTGTGATGAAAAGGGGCACATTGCTATGTATTGTCCAAACAAGAAGAAAAAGAAGAAAGATGGTGAGAAGATAAAAGGAGGTTCTTCAAAAAGAAGAAGAACGGTCAAGCATATTATGTTGAATGGGATTCCGATGCTTATTCCGATTCCGATGATAATGATGATGAGGATGATAAGTCCTCCAAAGGAGTTGCCGGCATCGCCATCAAGAAGGCTCCATCTCTTTTCTCTTCACCTCATTGTCTTATGGCAAAGGGTGAGGCTAAGGTATCACATGATAATGAACTTGACAATGATGAGTTTTCCTATGATGATCTTGTTCAAATGCTTAGTGATGCCGATGATTACATGAGTAAAGAAAAGGCAAAATTGAAGGAATTGAAAAAGAGTTACAAAGCTCTTCAAGATTCCTATGAGGAGCTAAAGACATCTCATGAGGATCTAAAAGAAACTCATGAGAAGCTTGAGGAAGCTCATAAATCTTGCCTAGCTCATGAAAACAAAGTCATCACTAGCATTTGCACTCAATGTGATATTTTGAATGACTTGCCTTGTGCTTCAAGTTTATCTATGCCTTCTAGTAATTCAATTGATGCTTCATGCTTTGATAATGGCTTTACTTGTGACACCTCCTTCATTATTGAAAATGACATGCTTAGAAAAGAAAATGAATGTTTAGCAAAATAGTTTAATAGTGAAAAAGAACTTAGACGTCTTTTGGGAAATCAAAGATTTGCTTTCGGTCGTGAGGGTGTTGGAAGCTTACCCAAAAAGGGTAAGAGTGCTTTTGTTCCTCACAAGACTACTTTTGTAAAGAGCATAGGTAAGAATGATGAGATTTGGGAAGACGACAAGACTTTCTATGAGCGAAAGAGCAAAGGTAAAAAGAGTGTTGTCTCTCATAAATCATATCTTGAGGAAAGCAATGGTCATATGAGTGTTGGTGAATGCTCAAATAAGAATGATGTATCCTTTGGAATCTTTGATACTTGTTATGTAATTAAGAAAAATTCTAGTGGGCATGTTTTTGCTAAATATGTTGGGAACCCTAAACTTGGTGCTAAAAAGAATGCCATTTGGGTGCCGAAATCCTTGGTCACTAACCCCCAAGGACCCAAGCGAGTTTGGGTACCTAAAAGAAACTAATTTTCTTTTGTAGGTGAACTACAAGTCCGGAGGGAGGCATTGGGTTCTTGATAGTGGTTGCTCACAACACATGACCGGTGATTCAAATATGTTTTCTTCTCTTGATGATGAAGCGGCCGGTTATGACAACATTACCTTTGGTGACAATAGTAAGGGAGAAGTGAAAGGGTTGGGAAAAGTTGCTATCTCTAATGATCATTCTCTCTCAAATGTATTGTTGGTTAATTCTCTTAAGTTCAATCTATTGTCGGTAACTCAACTTTGTGATCTTGGCTATAAATGTATATTTACTAGTGATGGAATTGAGGTTACAACCTTGGATGGAAATAGTCAAATCTTTAAAGGTTTTAGACATGAAAATCTTTATCTTGTTGATTTTTCATCTAGCAAAACCAACTTGACAACATGCTTATTCTCTAAGTCATCTAAAGGTTGGTTATGGCATAGAAGGCTTGGACATGTTGGTATGAAGCAACTCAATAGGCTTTTGAAGTATGATCTTGTTGTTGGGTTGAAGGATGTGGAATTTGAAAAAGATAAATTGTGTAGTGCTTGTCAAGCCGGAAAGCAAGTGGCAAATTCACATACCACCAAAAGTGTCATGTCAGCCACTAGGCCATTGGAATTATTGCATATGGACTTATTTGGACCAACAACGTATAGAAGTATTGGCGGAAATTGTTATTGTCTCGTCATTATGGATGATTTCTCTAGATATACTTGGGTTTTCTTTCTTCATGACAAGGCCGATGTATCTGGCATTTTCAAGAAATTTTTGATAAAGGCCGAAAATGAATTTGAGCTTAGAGTGAAGAAAGTAAGAAGTGACAATGGAAGTGAATTAAAAAAACTCTAGAATTGATGATTTTTATGATGATAAGGGCATCAAGCATGAATTCTCATCCAAGTATACTCCGGAACAAAATGGTCTTGTTGAGAGGAAAAATAGAACTTTGATTGATATGGCAAGAACCATGCTTTCGGAATATAAAGTTTCGGATAGTTTTTGGGCCGAAGCAATTAACACCGCTTGCCATGCATCAAATAGGCTATATTGTC
The DNA here is from genome assembly GCA_015342445.1 of Digitaria exilis. Classification (NCBI taxonomy): domain Eukaryota; kingdom Viridiplantae; phylum Streptophyta; class Magnoliopsida; order Poales; family Poaceae; genus Digitaria; species Digitaria exilis. The sequence goes on from JACEFO010001042.1 coordinate 300,345, forward strand.
ATAGAATCTTGAGCAAGACACCATATGAATTGTTGATTGGAAGAAAGCCAAACATTTCATATTTTCGGGTCTTTGGATGCAAGTGCTACATTCTCAAGAAGGGAGCTAGATTATCTAAATTTAAAGTAAATGTGATGAGGGTTTTCTTCTTGGATATTCTTCATGTAGCAAAGCTTATAGAGTGTATAACAAAACTCATGGTATTGTTGAAGAAACTTATGATGTTGAGTTTGATGAATCAAATGGCTCTCATGAAGAAGATGAAAATGATGGTAACTTGAGAAATGAGAGTTTGAGTGAGGCTATCAAAAATCTTTCTATTGGTGATGTGAGACCAATAGAAGAAAATAATGAAGAGGATGAAATTGTTGTTTCAACAAGGGTTCATCCATCTACTTCTCTACCTAGTGATCAAGCTCAAGTGACAAATGAAAATCATGATGACTTTTCTCAAGGGCAAGATCAATTGAATCCTAACTCCATACCTTCTACCTCAACACAAGAGCCAAATGTTCAACCAAGAATTCACCATGCCATTGCAAAAGATCACCCTATTGACCAAATAGTTGGTGATATTAGTAAGGGTGTTCAAACTCGCTCTCACATTGCTTCATTTTGTGAACATTATTCTTTTGTGTCCTCTCTTGAACCTAACCGTGTAGATGAAGCTCTTCAAGATGTGAATTGGATCAATGCTATGCATGAAGAGCTAAATAACTTCACTAGAAATGAAGTTTAGGAATTGGTGGAGAGGCCACAAAATGGGTATTTCGAAACAAGCAAGATGAGAATGGCATTGTGGTGAGAAACAAGGCAAGATTGGTTGCTCAAGGCTACACTCAAGTCGAAGGTTTGGATTTTGGTGAAACTTTTGCTCCCGTAGCTAGATTAGAAGCTATTAGAATTCTTTTAGCCTATGCATGATCCCATGACATAAAATTGTATCAAATGGATGTTAAAAGTGCTTTCTTAAATGGTAGACTTACTGAACTAGTGTATGTGGAGCAACCCCCGGTTTTGAGGATCCAAAGAAGCCAAATCATGTGTATAAACTTTCTAAAGCTCTCTATGGTTTGAAGCAAGCACCCCGTGCTTGGTATGAGAGGCTTAGAGATTTTCTTGTTTCCAAGGGCTTCAAAATTGGGGATGTAGACACTACATTGTTCACTAAGTCTATTGGTGATGATTTGTTTATATGTCAAATATATGTTGATGATATTATCTTTGGTTCAACTAATCAAGAATTTTGTGAGGAATTTGGTGAAATGATGTCAAAGGAGTTTGAAATGTCAATGATCGATGAATTGAATTTCTTTCTTGGACTTCAAATCAAGCAACTCAAGGAAGGGACATTTATATCCCAATCAAAATATTTGAAGGATTTATTGAAAAAGTTTGGCTTGATGGAAGCAAAACCAATGAAAACTCCTATGGCATCAAATGGGCACCTTGATCTTGATAAGGGAGGTAAATCGGTTGATCTAAAGCTTTATAGATCTATGATTGGTAGTTTGCTTTACCTTACCGCATCTAGGCCAGATATTATGTTTAGTGTATGCATGTGTGCAAGGTTTCAAGCCGATCCAAAAGAATATCATTTGGTTGCTGTTAAAAGAATATTTAGATACTTGAAGAATACACTCAACATTGGTTTTTGTTTTCCTAAAGGTGCTCAATTTGTGTTGATTGGTTATTCGGATGCCGATTATGCCGGTTGCAAGATTGATAGAAAAAGTACCTCCGGTGGATGTCAATTTCTTGGAAGGTCACTTGTTTCTTGGAGCTCTAAGAAACAAAATTCAGTGGCCCTATCAACCACCGAAGCGGAATATATTGCAACCGCTAGTTGTTGTGCTCAATTGTTATGGATAAAGCAAACTCTCTTAGATTATGGTATGAATTTCACCGGAGTTCCTTTATTTTGTGACAATGAAAGTGCCGTGAAACTTGCAAGCAATCCGGTTCAACACTCAAGAACAAAGCATATTGATATTAGGCATCACTTCATAAGAGATCATGTGAGCAAGGGAGATGTTGATATTGTTGGTATTGGGACTAATGATCAATTGGCAGATGTTTTCACCAAACCATTGGATAAGAAGAGATTTTGTGAGTTGAGAAATGAGCTAAATGTTATTGACATCTCAAATGTGGCTTGAAACCAAGTGCATGTGCATCTCCAAGCTCTCTATCCATCTTTCAATATTCTTCTTGTATTTATAGCATTTGTTTTTATTCTAATGCTAGATCATGTCATACTTCCTCAACATTTAAGTTACTCATGCATACCATCATATTCTTTGATCTCAAAGTGACATCTTATTCATATCAAGTCTCCGTGAGCAATGATCCCGAATCAAATCTCAGTTTCCAATTCAAAAGTGGATTTTTTGGTCTGAATGGCGAAATCACAGGCGGACCGTCCGCGAGGTCTCAGCGGACCGTCCGGTATTGCATACAGAAAGTTTGGACTCGCCTGATTTTCAAGGCGGACTGTCCGCCCATCTGGGGCGGACCGTCCGGTTCTGCACGACGCTGGTGGGCCCAGGCCGCGCAGCAGGATATCTTTCTCTCTTCCTCCCAAAATCTCCAACCCGAGCCATTTGCTTATTCTTCTTCCTCTTTCTTCCTTCTCTCAAAGAAAAGACTCCATCCTTGGATTTCTTTGTTGGAGCGTTCCCCGGACCGTCCGAAAGCTTCCCCGGACTCTCCGCGAACTTCTCCATCATGTCTACCCGGTATTTTTTCAAATCCCTCTTTGTTTTGAATGGATTTCGAATTTGGATGGAGGTTAGGGTTTGGCCTCTGATCTGAAATTTGGCTATGGATTCATGAGATTGATTGGATATATATGATGCTAGTGATGAGATTGTCATGTTGCTGAAGTTTGGTTGGTTGAAATTGAGTAATTTTTGCGGAATCGAAGATTGAAATCATGCATGTACAGGGGAAGTTCGCGCATGAACAGTGATAGGCGGACCGTCCGGCCTGTCCAGGCGGACCGTCCGCCTGCCGCTGATTTTCTGCCTAAATTTTTTTTATCATTCAAATCAAGTTGGGTAATCTATTTGTATGATATATGCTTATGCTCAATGGATTCCTTTGACAGTGGCAGTGGTGGTGGCCGTCATGGTGGACGTGGAAAATTGAAAGAACTTGCTAGCAAGCTCAAGATTGGCAGTTCATCTAAAAGGCAACGAAGAAATGAAAGTGAGAGCAGTGCAGCAGAAGAGTCTGAGGATAGTGACTGGGATCCTCAGAACAGCAATGCTACCATTGGTACTGATTATGATATCGATGAAGATGTTGAGATTGAAAGTCATCCACATGTGGTTGAGATTATTGATATTGCTGGGCACACTGCACCTAGAAGAAGGTGGACTCCAGATGCTTTCTCTAGGGAAAGAACTCCATATCAGTACTCTATAATAAGAAACACCCACAACAACTCCTTTCACACTCAGGTACAAAAGGATGCATTCTTCGGTCATCTCATATCTAAAACTGTGTTCAGACATCAAACAATTGACTTCAACTATCTAGCTGAACAAAATGTGCTTAGTGGTTTGATTGCCAAATTGGAAGTCATGGGTCTTAGAAACTTTCTAAAGCATAGATGTGATTGGAATGATACTCTTGTTCGTCAATTCTATGCCACTGTTGAAGTTCTGCTAGAATCTGAAGTGCTTAAATGGATGACTGGCCATAGAAAATATGTTGCCACCTTTGCTGAGTTTGCTGCTGTGAATCAACTTGATTATGCTTTCATCACTGCTCCTGACAGTAAAAATATTGTCACTGAGGACTATCTTGATATTGATGCTATTGCACAATTCTATGAGCCTGCTAGAACTGGGATTGCTAGTGTGCTTGGCAAAGTCAAAGGGCTCAGGCATCATCCAGCTGCTATCAATAAAATTGCTAGAGTTACTATATTACCAAAGAGTGGTTATAAGGATGGCTTTGTTGGTGAGCTCAGGAATTTTGTTGATCATGCTATGTTTGGCAGGAAAGTGAATGTGGTATCTTTGATCATGAATCAAATTGCTCATAAGAAGGTTAATCTTGAGCTAAATATTTACTTTGCCCCTTACATCATGTCACTCATCAAGGCAAAGACTGGATTTCAAGGCCCCTGTGAAGTACCACATCTTCCATCAGGCCATATTGCAATGATAAAGGATTTCTTGAGAGACCTCTAACTCCTTTCCCTGATGTTGGTGGTCCTGATGATTTTCCACTGCCAGATGATCAGCCTGATCCAGCTGCAGCAGCTATGCCTCCTCCTATGCAGCCACAGTGGGTGCCTCCTGCAGGATACTTTGATCAACATTTTTCAAACATGCAGCAAGGCTTGAGTGCTCACTTTGATACTGGGTTTCAGAACATACAACAGTAGTTTCAGGGTCACATAAACTCTATGCATCAGCAGTTTCAGGGGCATGTGTCTGCTGGCTTCGAGTCCTTTGGGCAGCACATTCATCAGACTATGTATCAGCCCATGATGACCCGTCTTGATGATCTCAGTCAGTAGTTCCAGGGTCTAAGCACTAATCAGCAGCAGCTCTTTGAACGGCAGGACAAACTTGAGGCAGAATTCAGGGGATTCTCTGATCACTTCTTCTCTATTTACCCAGCTCCAGTACCTCCTCCACAGCATTATCCTTTCCCGCCATTCTATCCTCCTCCACCGCCGTCTCAGGATGATTAAATTCTCCTTTTCGGTCATTGATGACAAAGGGGGAGAAGAGTATGCACCGCATGCCGTGCGTCCGTGCCGTGCTCGTCGCCTTGTTTGGCCGGCTCGCGGTCGGAGCGCGCCGGTGGTGAAACGTCACCACTTCCCAAGTCGTGGGGGCGAGCGACTCGTGGCACGTGGCGCGGATCCCGCTCGTCCTCGGAAGGAGAGTGGTCCGATGGGTCCGATGGCTGCGCGCCTATCGGATCTATGCCATCGTTGTCCCCCTGGTCGTCACCCCCGCCGTCGTCGTCCGACGTCGATCCCTCGCTGAGTTGTCCGTCGTTGATGACGAACACTCCCTGGTTGGGTCGTACTCATCATCGGAATACCCGAAGCAGTAATCCGCCGCTGTTTGGAAGGCCATAAAGGCCTCTGGGTCGCGGAGACCCGAGTAGTCCCAACCAGGGTGTCCACGCATAAATGCGTATCTATCATCGGGCTCCGTGCGGGAATCGCCGGGCAATGGATCGGCGAAGTCTTGCTCCGAGGCCGGATGACAACCAGGTTGGTCGCCATACGTACTCATGGTAGTGTGGACGAAGGAGGCGTACGCATCCGCGGAGTTGCGTAGCCCGTAGGGGTAGGATTGCGCCGTCGTAGCGCGTGGCGGAGTCATGGGCCCCGGGAGGAAGGGAGTAGCCCTCTCCTGTGGCCCTGACCGCAGGACGTCCCCTTCCCTTGCGGGAGGGGGGACGCCGGCGTCGGCGGCGCGCCTCGCAGCACGCGTTCGTCGCGCGCGAGGTCCGGGGCGGGATCGCCGTCGCGGTGCCGCCGGTGGCTGATGATGAGGCTCCGGTTGGTCGCTGGGATCCTCCTGGAGGATGCGCATGTGGTAATCATCGCCACATGTTTGGAACCGCAAGCTCCCGAACCGGATCTCCTGCCCCGCTGGGAGCAGATTGCTCTTGCCCAGCGGAGGCCGTCCTTCGCCGAAGTTCGCCATCGGGAACGAGAGTCGCGCAACGCTGGTCCCCTACCTGGCGCGCCAACTGTCGGTGCCTGATTTGGTCGCACCGGCACCTACAAGTAATCGTGGTGCTAACGCTCGTTTCCCAGATGGCGAGTGTAAGAGACAAGGGTTTTATCCTGGTTCCGGCCACGGGGCCGTACGTCCAGCAGCGGTGCAATGCACCGGTTTACGTGTTGCTCGTAGTAGGGGTTTACAAGCAAGGTGGGAGAAGGAGGTGAGCTCCTAAGTCCCAGGATATATGTGTGTGCGTGTGAGCTAGTTGTGGTTGTGTTCGTCGTTGTGTGTGTCTTCTCCGTTCGTTGCCCTTTGCATGGGCCTCCCTTCCCCTTTTATAGACCAAGGGGGCGGGGTGCGAGTACATGTGTTCGTGGTTAAGTGCACTGTTCGTCCATGCCGCGCACTGTGCGAGCGGGAATCGCGCCCTCCAACTCCGCTGACGACATGGCAGTGGCTGACGTAATGTCCTTCCTTCTGGTGACGGCTCGTGGCGTCGAGGGTGGCAACTTGCGTACGGTGTCCAGTTCGAGCCTCCGTGGTCTCCTTCGAGGTTGCCTTCGAGGATGGCAGCGCGTCCAAGGAGGGCAAAGTCAAAGGAGTGGTTGGCACAGTGCTGCTGGCAGGGTTAGATCTGGCCGTGCAGCATGGTGCTCAGAAGTCCACTGTTGCGAGTGGATTTGACCGATGTCTTCTCCGGAGAGTAGGTGATGGCGTGGAGCTGTGACCCCTGCTTTTTGACCGCGTCATGATGACTCTGATGGATCGCAGAGCATTGGGCGTCGTTCCCGGCGAGGCTGGCTCGAGCTTAGATCGCAAGCTCGAGCTCACCGAGCCTCGAACGAGACGGAAATCACCCGCTCGAGGGTAGAGGTCTCCCTCGAAGCCGCTGAGCCTCGAACGAGACGGAGATTCCCGCTCGAGGGTGGGCGTCCACCTCGAGCTAGATGGGTGTGGGTGCCGAGAATTCGTAGCGCTGGCGGGCCTTTGTTGGGCTGTTGAGCCAGGCCAATGTCGTCGTGGGCCTCGTTGCCGAATAGTTTTGGGCCTAGATTGGGGTACCCCTTTTGTAGGTACCCGACAGTAGCCCCCGAGCCTTTGCAGGAATGAGGTTCAATCCTGCGAAGGTTGGTGTTCGTCGAGGCTTTCGAGGCCTTTGTGTCTTCGCGAGTTCTGGGGATCCGTGGGGGCGCGCTAGCGCACCCGCGGGTGTAGCCCCCGAGGCCTTGGGAGAGTGGTTGACACTCTCCCAAGGTCTCAACTTGGTGTGAAGAGCATTCGTTGCTCCCCCAGGTGTGGATTCGTTCGTTATTCCTGAGGTATGGGGAATTTCGAGCTTTCTTCGTGCCTCGCGCTCCCTGTTCGAGGGTGCTGAGGAGGAGGCGACCCGTGCTTCCCTCGGTAGGATCGAGCCACGGATGCCTGGTTGAGCTGGTAACGGGTGGTTCGAGTGGACGTCCATGCCCCGTTCGATAAGGGTAGGCTCATGGTCATAGGACACGCCCATAAAAGCTTTTCGCAAAAGTATGCTAGACGGGACTCGATCTCATTCGATAGAGGTCGAGGGCTCGATGCTCCCCCTCGAGGGGTCCCTCGATCTAGGCACTTTGCCTGGCCTCAAACATAATCGGTTGGTTTCCTCGAGCGTTCGAGCTTCGAGGGAACCGTCGATTATCCCTGACTCGGTTGATCTGGGGCCCTTGTCGAAACCCTTCGAAGGTCCAAGGTTCGAACCCCTGATCAGTAGCACGATGGCTTCTTCAGTTCGAGGAGGAAGCCTCGAGCGTTGACTCCATGGGTTCCTCTCTGCGCGGAGTAGCGAGGCTTTCGAGTCCTCTGTCTCTCGAAGGGGCATCCTCGAGCCTTCGAGCTTCGAGGCCCCTCCTTCGAGGGTGGGCGTCTTGAATGCGCCCGTCCTCGTTCTGCGCGGGTCATGATGACCGGCAACGAAAATTTCGCGGTTACGTGGGAGAAGTGGGTGCGTTTTTTCAGGCGAGGCGTGCGAGCGCAGTTCGACACGACCGCACGTCTGCCGCGCCACACTCCTCGAGAATTACGGCGCGATCACTTGATGGCGCGGTTGACGCGGCCTGCGCCGTTACGTCTCCCGGGGCGGGTCTAGCTGTCAGCCTAGGTAGCTGTCGTGTCAGGGCCGGAGTGCTGCCGCGCCTTGCTCCATGGGAGGAGTATAAATAGCACGGCAACACCCATGCCAAGGGTACGCTTCCCTTAGCATTCTAGCCCTTGCCTTCAGCTCCCTTTGCCCTAGCCTTTGCCTTCGTCTTCTTCCTTCGTCCGAGCTCTCCCCACCACCATGGCCCAGTTCGTTGATCCTGCGCCGTGGAAGCCATCCAATGCCACCAAGCATTGTTTGGATACCCTCGTGGAGGTCGGAGTGCTGCCGCCCAACGTCGACGGCGAGCCGCCCGTCTGGATCTCGCCAGGGGCCGCTACGGAGCCCGATCCGCCGGCGGGCTACGTCGTCAGCCTCGCTCGTTTCCATGAGCGGGGCTTCGGCGTTCCGGTGGGGAGGTTCATGCGGGCGCTGTGCTTCCACTACAAGGTGGAGCTGCACAACTTCTGGCCCAACGCGATCTCGCAGGCGGCGGTGTTCGTCGCCGTCTGCGAGGGCTATCTGGGCATCGAGGCCCATTGGGACCTTTGGCACCACCTCTTCATCGGCGAGCTCTTCTCAGAGAGCGTCTCCAAGGGGGTCTGTCGCCCTGTTCGCGCCGGCGGCCTTGTGCTCCAAGTCCGGAGGAGCCGCAAGGATCTTTATATCCCTTGTTCCATGGTTTCCAACAACCAAGATTGGGACAAGGGGTGGTTTTATCTCCGCAACGACGGAGGACGTCTGCCACCCTACACCGGCAAGCTGCTGACGAAGAAGCAGGACTTCTGGTCGTCCGGTGTGTCGCCGCCGGAGCAGAAGAAAAAGCTCGCTCCGTTGACCGAGGCGCTCCAGCGCCTTTCGAGGCACGGCCTCACCGCTGGTGGGGTCATCGCCAACTTCCACCGGCGGCGGGTGCTTCCCCTTATGCAGCGGAGGCTCCCGTTGTACAAGATGACCCCCGGCGCCGACGTCACCGGCACGGCGATGGCAACGGAGCCATTGCCTGTCGCCACCGCCGTTCAGCGGGCACGGCGCACCGTCGACAAGCTACCGGACGACCTGTGGGTGGTGGCGATGCGGCCCGAGGATGGCTTCTTGAGCCTCGTGAGTGACTTTCATCCCTCGTCTTTGCTTTTTCGTTTCGTTTTCGTGTCTCTGATCTTGCGAATGGTGCTTCGCAGGGCGTATCCCGCAGCCAGTACTCCAAGCCCCCTGTCCCCGAGGACAAGGCTGTTAACCGTGCCCTCGCCGAGAAAGCGAAAGAGGTCAAGGCCCGGAGGGAGGCTCGGCGGTGGCGGAAGGATCGAAAGAGGAAGAAGCACGAGGCGGAGAATCGCGAGCGGGCGGAGCAGGGGCTCTCACCGCTCCCGACGCCGGAGTCTTCCCCCGATCCCGATGCATCTGAGGAAGACGGCGGGGCGAGGAGTCCATCTTCGTTCGAGCTTCCCATCTCTTCGCGGGGTTCCCCCAGCGGGGCCGCCCCGGCCGCAGCGTCTGGAGGCGGCGGCGGAGAGATCGTCGACCTCGGAACACCGCCGTCGACCGTGGTGCCCGCTGCTGGGAGTCCGTCGGGGGCAGCGACGGCTGTTCTCGAGGAAACCTAGGGTCGAGGCGAGGCTCCTCCGTCGACCGTGGTGCCTGCCTCTGAGGGCCCGTCAGGGGTAACGCCGGCTGCCCTCGAGGAACCTCAGGGTCAAGGCGAGGCACCCGAGCGGCCGAGCGCCATCGAGGATGTCCCAGCCCGTGGGCCGGAAGTAGAGGTCCCCCAAGTAGAGTCCGTCGCCTCTGTGGGGGGCGAGGAGGCCTCGAGGGTGGCCCCTCAAGGGGAGGTCGATGCCTCCGTGGGAGGCGAGGTTCCGGGGGCGGCTCCCGTTCCGACCTCGAGGCCGAAACGGAAACTCCCCTTCGTGCGGTAAGTTTTCTTCGTTGCTTGCTTGTCGTTGATGTTTCGTTTTCGTCTCTGACCGAGCCTTTTTTCAGTCGATCTGGGGGACGGAGCGCGCCTTCCCTTGCGCCGACCAAGGCCCTCAAGATCGGGCCAAGCTCGTCGCCTCACTCGTCCTCGCAGCTCCTGGGCCCGACGAACGAAGTCGTGCAGGACTTCGTTACGTTCTTCGACACTCAGGCGGAGCTGCAGGTCAAGCAGCAGCCGCGCGAGGAGGCACCCCGGATCCTCGAGGAGCCAAGGCCGCCTCAACTCCTCGAGGGTGCTGTCGAACCCCACGCCGAGGCTGCTCGGCCCGAGGAGGCCACCCCCGTGCCTGGGGAGGGCCTTCGCGTCGAGGAACCGTCTACGGCGCCCGTGGAGGCGGACGCCGTGGTGGTCCCCCCGCACGAGGGGGGAGAGGGACGAACCCATGGCGGTGGGTTTCCCCATCTGAAGGAGCTGGCAGAGGCTCTGGGAGCGGGAGCCCCCGTGACGCAGGGGCACGAGAGCGGCGAGGCCGCGCCGTCGACCCTCATCGTGGCTCCGCCGGGGCCGGCGCCGGCCTGGTCCTACGGGGCGCATGCCCGTGGAAACGCGGAAATGTGGCAAGCCCGCCGCGAGCTTCCCCAGCGGTTCGTTGATGAAGCCGTGGCGGAGGAGCACCTGTGGGAGGTTCAGTCGTCGCACGGCCAGGACGTTCGCAGGGCGCTGCGAGACATCCTCCGTCTTCACGATGAGGCCGGGAAGGTCCATCAGGTGCGTTTCGGTGTAGCTAGTGTTTTCGCCGTACTCTGCTCTTCGGAGAGGACTTAGCTTCGTTTTTCGCAGGAACTCCGCAATCAGGCGTTCGCGAAGAACGACCAGATTGCGGAGCTATTGTTGGAGCTCCGCCGCCTGTCGGGGGTGCTCGAGGCTCGAGACCACCAGCTGGCTGACCTTCGAGGCGCTCGGGACCGGGTCGTCGTCGAGTGTCGGGAGAAGGGCGAAGTCATCGCCCGCCTCGATGGCTCGGTCAGCGCCCTGCGCGAGCAGCTCGCGAACAGCAGCGCCTGGCTGAACAACGAGCGGGCTGCGCGCAGCACGGCAGAGTTGGCGGTTGAGGAGGAGCGGCGTCTCGTGGTCGAGGCTCGAGACCAGCTCGAGCAGGAGCAAGCGGCTCGGGCTACGGCGGAGCGGCAAGCTCGAGAGGCCGAGCGGCAGGCTCGAGAGGCGGAGGAGGCTCTCGAGGCTGCTCAGGGACAAGTCGAGGGTAAGCCGATTTGGCTCGAGCTCTGACCCTTTTGTTTTGTTGCTTTTTCGTTTCTAACTGACTTTGTTGGTCCAGCGTTGAAGCAGGCGCTTCAGTCCGAGACCGAGTCGAAGGAGGCCGTGATGGTGGCGCAGTCGGTGACCTAGCGCGAGCTTGATGAGCTGGTGCAGGCAGCCTCGGCCGCCTGCAACGAGATTGCTGGTGCCGGCTTGCAGTCCGGGAGCTCCCTCGCTAGTCGCCTTCGGGCACTTGGGGCCACTTCACTTCGCGCGTGAAGGAGGCCCTTCTGCTTGGAGTTCGGAAGGCGCTTGGAGTGGTTACGACCCACTATCAAGCGGACCTCTCGAAGCTCGCCGGTGGGTTCGTCGTTGCCGACGACCTCAACGACGAGGAGGCAGTGGCAGCGATGGAGGAGGCCGATGCTGCTGCCGATGGAACGGCGCGAGTGCGTGCCGGCCACTTCGAGGGCGTCCTCTTCCCTGGCGAGGACGGCGGCGGTTGGGACGACCTTGGCGGCGGGGGCGATCCCTGAAAGTCTCGGGCCATCGAGCCCGAGTGTAAAAAAGTAGTTTAGGATTTCGAACTCTTTTTGTGTAAGATTGATTCGCTTATCTTACTGAACATCGTTTATTTTGCTTTAAACACGATGTTATTTTCATGCGGCGTCTTTGCAACGTGCACTGTGTCCGATGCTCGTGCCTTGAGAGGAAAACGTTACTAGGATCGTTCGTACGTGAATGACTTAGGCGGAGGGAAGTGAGGTGTTGCTATAGCCTCGAGGCGTAAGCGAACACTCGGCTCAGGCGACCCTGCCCTTGTCCGTTTCACGCCTAGCGTGTTTCCTTCGAGGTTTCGCAAAGGATTTTTTGAAAAGCGACGATTTTTTCGAGGGTTAGCCCCCATGTAGCCCCCGAGGGAGGGATGGCTCTACCGAGGGTAGAGCCAAACCTTCCTCGAAGCCCGAAAGGAATAAAAGTTCGTTTTATTTTCTTCCAAACTGTGGGGGTAAAAACATCGACACTTGATTCAAAAGTTTCGTGCAAATCTAGAGTGTGTACAAAGATTTCGAGGGCCACGGGCCACTCTAGGGATAGAAACGACGTAGTTGTTGGATGTTCCAGGCGTTCGTGAGGATCTGCCCGTCCTCGTCGGCTAGCTTGTACGTTCCGGGCTTGAGAACTTCGGCGACGATGTACGGCACCTCCCATGGGGGTGAGAGCTTGTGCCGCCCTCGGTTGTCCTGTCGAAGCCTCAACACGAGGTCTCCTTTGCAGAGATCTCGATGCCGGATCCTTCGAGCCTGTTGTCGACGCCGGCTCTGCTGGTACCTTGCCGAGTGGAGTAGAGCCACGTCTCGAGCTTCGTCGACCTGGTCGAGCGAGTCCTCTCGAGCCTGGCAGTTTCGCTGTTCTTGGTACGCTCGGAGCCTAAGAGACCCATACTCCAGATCCGTGGGGAGGATGGCCTCTGCCCCAAAGACGAGGAAGTATGGGGAGAACCCTGTCGCTCTGCTTGGGGTCGTTCTCAGACTCGAAATCACCGATGGTAGCTCTTGTACCCACTTGTGCCCAAACTTCTTCAGCTTGTTGTGAATTCTAGGCTTTAGGCCTTGTAGAATCATGTCGTTGGCACGTTCTACTTGACCGTTCGTTTGTGGATGGGCCACTGCCGACCAATCCACTCGGATGTGGAAGTCGTCACAGAATTTTAAGAACTTCTTTCCCGTGAATTGAGTGGCGTTGTCGGTGATGATGGAGTTGGGAACCCCGAAGCGATGGATTATGTCGGTGAAGAACAGCACCGCCTGCTCAGACTTGATTCTACTGATGGGTCGAGCTTCGATCCATTTGGAGAATTTGTCGATCGCCACCAGCAGGTGTGTGAAGCCCCCGGGCGCTTTTGCCATTGGCCCGACAAGGTCGAGGCCCCATACGGCAAAAGGCCAAGTAATGGGGATGGTTTGCAGCGCCTGAGCACGTAGGTGCGTCTTGCGCGCGTAGAACTGGCACCCTTCGCAGGTTCGTACCACTTCCGTGGCGTCTGCCACGGCAGTGGGCCAGTAGAAGCCTTGTCGAAAGGCGTTACCCACGAGCGTGCGTGGGGCGGCGTGATGTCCGCACACGCCCGCGTGAATGTCGAGGATAAGCTCCTTTCCCTCGGGTATCGGGATGCAGCGTTGCAAGACCCCCGAGGCTCCCCGTCGGTACAGTTTCCCCTCGATGATGAGGAACCGTTTAGCTTTCCTCGCTACGCGCCTTGCCTCCGTTCGATCGCTAGGCAAGACGCCTCCGTCGAGCCAGTCGAGGTACGGGCTCCGCCAATCTCGAGGTGCCGAAGCCTCGTCAATTTCCATCGCCTCTGCCTCGTCCTCTTCTCCCGAGCAAGCTTCGTATCCCATAGGTTCGTCCTCGTCCGCCAAGAGCTCCGCGCTCGTGGGGTCGAGGGCGGACGTTGGAGCGTCGGGTGCGGTCGAGGCCAGGGCCGAGGTGGCGAGGGTGATCGAGGGTACGTCGATGTCCTTGGCAAAAACGTTCGGGGGAACGGTGGCTCGCCCCGACGTGATCTTCGCCAATTCGTCGGCTTCCTCGTTGTATCTTCGTGCGATGTGGTGGAGCTCGAGACCGTCGAACTTGTCTTCGAGCTTACGCACCGCCTGGCAGTACGCCGCCATTTTTTCGTCGTGGCAACTGGATTCCTTCATCACCTGATCGATGACCAGTTGCGAGTCGCCGCGGATGTCGAGACGCTTGATGCTAAGCTCGAGCGCGATTTTCAAGCCAGCAAGAAGCGCTTCATACTCCGCCATGTTGTTGGACGCGGGGAAGTTGAGCCGCACGACGTATCGAAGGTGCTCCCCACGGGGTGAAATGAAGAGCAGGCCGGCGCCGGCGCCGGTCTTCATTACCGACCCATCGAAGTACATCTCCCAACAGTCGAGGCTGGACTTCGAGGGGGGAGCTGGGTGTCGGTCCATTCTGCTACGAAGTCTGCCAAAGTCTGGGACTTGATGGCTTTTCTTGGCGCATAGGCGAGGGTCTCCCCCATCAGCTCTGTCGACCATTTCGAGATTCGCCCAGAGACCTCGCGGTTCTGGATGATTTCGCCCAGAGGGAAGGACGACACGACGGTCACCGGGTGAGCCTCGAAGTAATGTCGCAGCTTGCGTCGAGCCAACACGATGGCGTAGACTAGCTTCTGGATGTGGGGATACCTCGTCTTGGTCTTCGACAAGACCTCGCTGATGTAGTACACCGGTCGCTGGACTGGTAGAGAGTGTCCTTCCTCGGTCCTTTCCACTACTATGACCGCGCTGACGACTTGAGTTGTCGCTGCGACATAGAGGAGGAGAGGTTCGCCCTCTTTCGGTGAGGTAAGGATTGGCGTGTTCGTTAACGCAGTCTTGAGTCGATCAAGAGCTTCCTGGGCCTCCGCGGTCCAGGTGAAGTGCTCTGACTTCCTCAAAAGTCGATACAGGGGCAACCCCTTCTCCCCGAGACGAGAGATGAAGCGGCTTAGGGACGCTAGGCATCCCATCACCCTCTGTACGCCCTTCAGGTCACGGATCGGTTCCATCTGTTGGATGGCCGTGACCTTTTCGGGGTTGGGTTCGATGCCTCGTTCAGAGACAATGAAACCCAGGAGCATACCTCGAGGCACGCCGAAGACGCACTTCTCGGGGTTGAGCCTCACCCCGTGTGCCCTGAGGCAGCTAAACACGACCTCGAGATCGCGTACCAGGTCGTCCGCCTTCCTGGTTTTTAAGACAATGTCGTTGACATACGCTTCTACGATACGACCTATATGATCCCGAAGACGTGGAGCATACAGCGTTGATACGTGGCCCCGGCGTTTCGAAGGCCGAAGGGCATCGTAACGTAGCAGTACATGCCAAAAGGAGTGATAAAGGAAGTCGCGAGCTGGTCGGACTCCTTCATCTTGATCTGATGGTAGCCGGAGTACGCATCAAGGAAACATAAAAGTTCACATCCCGTCGTGGAATCCACGATTTGATCTATACGTGGTAAAGGAAATGGGACTTTCGGGCACGCTTTATTCAAGCTGGTGTAATCTACACACATTCTCCACTTCCCATTTTTCTTTTTTACTAGTACAGGATTCGCTAGCCACTCGGGATAAAACACTTCCTTGATGAATCCGGCCTCCAAAAGCTTGCGTACCTCCTCACCGATCGCCCGCCGTTTCACTTCGTCGAAACGGCGGAGACGTTGTTTGACCGGCTTGGAGTGGGGGCGGATATCAAGAGAGTGCTCGGCGACCTCCCTTGGAATGCCTGGCATGTCCGAGGGGCTCCACGCGAAGATGTCAGCGTGAGCGCAGAGACAGTCGACGAGCACCACTTCCTATTTGTCACTGAGTGAAGAGCTGATCCTCAACACCCTGCCGTCGTGGCTGTCGGGGTCGAGGGGGACAGTCTTGGTGTCCTCAGCGGGCTCGAAACTCCCCTGCTGTCGTTCGTTGGCATCAGGGAGCGTGTTGACGATCGCTTCCAGATCCGCCACGAGGGTCTCATCGAGGGCAAGAGCCTCTGCGAGCTCGATGCTCTCGATGTCGCACACGTAGGCGTGCTCGACTGTCGGGCCGACCGTGATGATTCCGTGAGGCCCTAGCATCTTCAGCTTGAGGTAGGTATAGTTTGGGATGGCCATGAACTTGGCGTAGCACGGCCTTCCCAAAATGGCGTGGTAGGCTCCCTTGAAGCCTACTACCTCGAAGGTGAGCACTTCCTTGCGGAAGTTTGCCGGGGTTCCGAAACAGACGGGCAGGTCGATCTGCCCGAGAGTTTGAACGCGCTTTCCGGGCGCGACCCCATGGAAGGAGGACTTGTTGGGCCGCAGCTCGCTGGTGCTGATCCCCATAAGCTCCAAGGTTGGAGCGTACAGGATGTTGAGGCTGCTGCCGCCATCCATGAGCACCTTGGAGAAGCGCGTGTTGCCGATGACGGGGTCGACGACGAGAGGGTACTGTCCGGGGTTCGGAATATGGTCGGGATGGTCTTCGCGACCAAACGAGATGGTCTCCGATGACCAGTCGAGGTACGAGGGGGTCGCTGGTCGGGCCAGCATGACCTCCCTATGTTCCCTCCTCCGTTGTCGAGGTTTCAAGTTGGCCGCGGGGCCTCCCGTGATGAAGAACACATGTTCCACCTCAGGGTACCCATCATCGTCCTTGGCGCCTCCGTCCTTGGGCTGACCGCCATCCTTTCGAGGGATGCGGTTGTAGAACTTCCGCAGCATCCCACACTGCTCGAGGGTGTGAGCTACTGCGGTCTTGTGATACGGGCACGGCTTCTTGAGGAGGTCGTCGAAAATGCCCCCACCACGCGGAGGACCTCGAGGTCCCTTGTGGTTAGGGTCGACTGCGAGGGCCTCGTCATCGACGTCGCCCGCTCCTCGGGGTGCACGGGGTTTCTTTCCTTTCTTGCCGTGCTTCCGTTTCTTCGAGGGACCTTTCGCCTTGTCGTCCTCCGCGGACGCTTCCTCAGGGCGCTTCCCCTTTTTGTCGTTGAAGATGGCGTTGGCCGCCTCCTCCCCCGAAGCGTACTTCGAGGCCACCTCGAATAGCCGGTTCGCGTCGGGGGGTGGGCTCCTCCCTAACTTGCACACCAGGCTATAGCAGGTGGTGCCCTCGAGGAAGGAGTGGATGATCTGATGGTCAGTGATGTTGGGGAGCTCGGTGCAGCGCTTGGAGAAGCGCCGGATGAAGTCCCTCAAGGATTCGCCGGGTTTTTGTCGGCATCCTCGAAGATCCCACGTGTTCCCAGGACGCACGTAGGTGCCTTGGAAATTCCCCACGAAGGTCTCGACCAGGTCGTCCCAGTCGCGGATCCGGTTGGGGGAAAGGTGCTCGAGCCATGTCCGCGCGGAATCTGCCAGGTGGAGTGGCAGATTGCGGATGATCATGGCGTCGTCTGTGGCGCCGCCGAGCTGACATGCTAGGCGGTAGTCGTTGAGCCATACCCTGGGGTCCGTTTCCCCAGAGTACTTGGTGATGGTGGTAGGCTGTCGAAAGCGGGGGGAATCGGGGCAGTGCGGAAGTTGTGACTAAACACCCGCGTGCCTGCTGGCTCCGGGGCCGCATCCCGGTTCCATCCAACGTCGGTGCGCCCGCGTTGGTGGTTCCGGGATCCCTCTCGCTGCCTTATTTGATTCAGCGTGTTGCGAGCATCGCCATCGTCGATCGCGCCTCGGGTGTCTTGGAGGCGTGACCTTGCGGGCACTCTTGCTCGAGGCGTTCCTGCTTCGGGTGTCCGCGGTTTACTGGCGCGGCGTCGCGCCGTGTCACGGCGGGAGTCGCCCCGGGACTGTGCTCGCGCCCTGCCGTTAGGCCGGGGCGAGCGTACCGAGGATTCCCCTCCTCGTTCGCCCTTCGAGGCTGAGGAGCGTCGAAGACGGGAGGCTGAGCTCTCGGCTTGTTGTCGAGCGGCATGCTCGACCAGCTTTTGGGCCTCGAGATGCAGCTTCCGCCCCTCGGGGGTGGCTGCCTCCGGCATGTCTCGGAGCAGCGCAGCCGCCGCAATGAGCTTTTGGCTCATTCTGGGAGCGAGGTCGTCACCTTTGCCTTCGGCAAGGATGCGAGCCTGAGCCACTCGTCCCGCATGCCGTGCGTCCGTGCCGTGCTCGTCGCCTTGTTTGGCCGGCTCGCGGTCGGAGCGCGCCGGTGGTGAAACGTCACCACTTCCCAAGTCGTGGGGGCGAGCGACTCGTGGCAGGTGGCGCGGATCCCGCTCGTCCTCGGAAGGAGAGTGGTCCGAT
This sequence comes from Digitaria exilis, assembly GCA_015342445.1. Lineage (NCBI taxonomy): Eukaryota > Viridiplantae > Streptophyta > Magnoliopsida > Poales > Poaceae > Digitaria > Digitaria exilis. Next base: position 318,112 of record JACEFO010001042.1, read on the forward strand.
GGGTCCGATGGCTGCGCGCCTATCGGATCTATGCCATCGTTGTCCCCCTGGTCGTCACCCCCGCCGTCGTCGTCCGACGTCGATCCCTCGCTGAGTTGTCCGTCGTTGATGACGAACACTCCCTGGTTGGGTCGTACTCATCATCGGAATACCCGAAGCAGTAATCCGCCGCTGTTTGGAAGGCCATAAAGGCCTCTGGGTCGCGGAGACCCGAGTAGTCCCAACCAGGGTGTCCACGCATAAATGCGTATCTATCATCGGGCTCCGTGCGGGAATCACCGGGCAATGGATCGGCGAAGTCTTGCTCCGAGGCCGGATGACAACCAGGTTGGTCGCCATACGTACTCATGGTAGTGTGGACGAAGGAGGCGTACGCATCCGCGGAGTTGCGTAGCCCGTAGGGGTAGGATTGCGCCGTCGTAGCGCGTGGCGGAGTCATGGGCCCCGGGAGGAAGGGAGTAGCCCTCTCCTGTGGCCCTGACCGCAGGACGTCCCCTTCCCTTGCGGGAGGGGGGACGCCGGCGTCGGCGGCGCGCCTCGCAGCACGCGTTCGTCGCGCGCGAGGTCCGGGGCGGGATCGCCGTCGCGGTGCCGCCGGTGGCTGATGATGAGGCTCCGGTTGGTCGCTGGGATCCTCCTGGAGGATGCACATGTGGTAATCATCGCCACATGTTTGGAACCGCAAGCTCCCGAACCGGATCTCCTGCCCCGCTGGGAGCAGATTGCTCTTGCCCAGCGGAGGCCGTCCTTCGCCGAAGTTCGCCATCGGGAACGAGAGTCGCGCAGCGCTGGTCCCCTACCTGGCGCGCCAACTGTCGGTGCCTAATTTGGTCGCACCGGCACCAACAAGTAATCGCGGTGCTAACGCTCGTTTCCCAGATGGCGAGTGTAAGAGACAAGGGTTTTATCCTGGTTCCGGCCACGGGGCCGTACGTCCAGCAGCGGTGCAATGCATCGGTTTACGTGTTGCTCGTAGTAGGGGTTTACAAGCAAGGTGGGAGAAGGAGGTGAGCTCCTAAGTCCCAGGATATATGTGTGTGCGTGTGAGCTGGTTGTGGTTGTGTTCGTCGTTGTGTGTGTCTTCTCCGTTCGTTGCCCTTTGCATGGGCCTCCCTTCCCCTTTTATAGACCAAGGGGCAGGGTGCGAGTACATGTGTTCGTGGTTAAGTGCACTGTTCGTCCATGCCGCGCACTGTGCGAGCGGGAATCGCGCCCTCCAACTCCGCTGACGACATGGCAGTGGCTGACGTAATGTCCTTCCTTCTGGTGACGGCTCGTGGCGTCGAGGGTGGCAACTTGCGTACGGTGTCCAGTTCGAGCCTCCATGGTCTCCTTCGAGGTTGCCTTCGAGGATGGCAGCGCGTCCAAGGAGGGCAAAGTCAAAGGAGTGGTTGGCACAGTGCTGCTGGCAGGGTTAGATCTGGCCGTGCAGCATGGTGCTCAGAAGTCCATTGTTGCGAGTGGATTTGACCGATGTCTTCTCCGGAGAGTAGGTGATGGCGTGGAGCTGTGACCCCTGCTTTTTGACCGCGTCATGATGACTCTGATGGATCACAGAGCATTGGGCGTCGTTCCCGGCGAGGCTGGCTCGAGCTTAGATCGCAAGCTCGAGCTCACCGAGCCTCGAACGAGACGGAAATCACCCGCTCGAGGGTAGAGGTATCCCTCGAAGCCGCTGAGCCTCGAACGAGACGGAGATTCCCGCTCGAGGGTGGGCGTCCACCTCGAGCTAGATGGGTGTGGGTGCCGAGAATTCGTAGCGCTGGCGGGCCTTTGTTGGGCTGTTGAGCCAGGCCAATGTCGTCGTGGGCCTCGTTGCCGAATAGTTTTGGGCCTAGATTGGGGTACCCCTTTTGTAGGTACCCGACAACTTGTGAAGTAGACTTGAAATCATCTTTTTCACCTTTTGTATTTGTGGTTGTCATCAATTACCAAAAAGGGGGAGATTGAAAGCATCCAGGCCCCAAGATTAGAGTTTTGGTAATTAATGACGACACCTTGTGGACTAACAATTTCATTGAGCTTATGAATTAAGGTTAGTCACATGTATTCGCTATGAGATACCATGGAGATGGTAGTATATAAAGTAAGGATGCTTCCGCAAAGAGAAGTTGATTTCAAGTGGCGAGAGGCTCGAGGCAAAGGTATAAATATATGTTTTCCTTTTTGCTAGTCAAGAGGTGATTAGAGGAGTAAATTGACCGGATTTGTAGGCTAGATAGCCGTACTATCAAGAGGGATCAATTTACACTTGCTTGACGAGTTTAAAGTGCCATATTGCTCAAAGATTTGGAATTGCATGCATTTAGATGAGCGTTTTGCATCTGTTGAAAATGCGCACGGCGGACGGTCCGGCCAGGCTTGGCGGACGGCCCGCCCTCATACAAAAAGTTGCACAGAACCATTGTGGGCCCTGAAGTTTTTAATTAACAACGGCGGACGGTCCGGCCGCTGGGAGCGGACGGTCCGGTATTAGGACAGAAACTCTGGGCCGGTCTGGTGGATTTCAAGCTCTCCCGCGGACGGTCCGGCTCCTGTGGGCGGACGGTCCGCGGGTATACGATCGGACTTGTCCGAACGGTGTCCGTTTAATTTAAGTGTGATTTGAACGGACGGTCCGCCCCTGGCTGGCGGACGGTCCGATTTTTGAATAACGGTTAGTTCTAACACGCCGTGATGTGACGCATAGCCGTTGCCTTATAACGGCGAACCGTCCGGTTCTGTAAGGGCGGACGGTCCATGTGTTCGCAGAAAATGTGGAATTTGAACATAACGGTTGGATTTGAGGCACCCCTCTATAAATAGAGGGGTGGCCGGCGTGGGGAGTCTCTCTTGGCCATTCCACTCACTTGCAATACACTTTTGAGCTCTCCATTCCCTCTCTCTCACTCACATAGCTTTGGATTGCATCTTTGGTGAGATAGAGAGGCATCTAGTGCTAGCATTCAAGGTTTGAGCTTTGGGGCACTAGGAGTTCTTCAAGTAAGGTTGTTGATTTGTTACTCTTGGAGGTTGCTGCCTCCTAGACGGCTTGGAGATTGGTTTTTCATTGAGCTCTTCAAGAAGATTATGAAGAAGCCTTTGATTGATTCTTGTGAAGAGGTTCATGAGCTTTCCCTCACTGGAGTGGTGAAAAGCATCTCTAGTGGAAAGAGGTTTGGAGCGGTTCATTGATTCCTATATTGGCTCATACACCAAGTGGATTCTTGATAGAGGAGCAATTGCAAACTTTGAATCCACCTCAACGTGGATTATGGGTGACCGGCAAGTCATCGACACCACGGGAAAAATTGCTTGGGTCATCGGTTATTTCTTTCCCTCATTTATTTACAAGCAATTTACTTTGAGATTTTCTATACCTAGAACTTGAATTGTATTTTATCATCCTAGGTTGTAAACCTTTGACATAGGCTAGTTTCACTAGTTGAAGCTTTTAGTTTGTGTTTCTATTTATTTTTTATAGTGTTGTGCTTCTAGTTTAAAACCGCCTATTCACCCCCCCTCTAGTCGGTAATCCTCGATCCTACAGATGGTCCATGGTGAAAAAAATAATTTGTTTTTTTACAAAAAAATATTCTCTAGCTAACTCGTGATTTTGATTGACAAGGAGAGGCACACGTGTTGTTAAAAGATTTTAGTATAAAATATTTATGTAACTTTTTTATTCTCTCATAATTATCTCAAAATTACGTTGTTGGCAGATTGGGCCCCGAGTAAAGACAAGGAGGTCGCTACGTGTTCTACTCTTCCGTGGGATTGTCTTTTTTATATAAAAAAAAATACTTCCATGGGATTTGGGTTGGTGGATAAATCCCCAGCTACTCTCTGACCTGGTGGTTGTCTGCTGCAGCAGGCGCGCGTCTGTCGGGCCCAGGTCAGTAAGCAGCAGCCCGCAACAGCATCGTGGCCCAAGCGACGCAACGCCCTCTCAGGCGGCCCACGCAACGGAATCAAACCGGGGCCTGCGGTCTGCGGAGGTGCGTGCCCCCGATTAGAACAAAATGTTTCAGTTAGAAGAGAAAAAAAATAATTTCGGCGGGTAGACATAGTAAGAAAAAACTATGATTTTAGCACAAACATTTTCTAAATATCAGTTTTTTGGGTTTAACCTCCTCCCCACATCCGTTGACCCTTACATATTGGTCCAACGTGAGGGGTACCGCGTGCCCGATTTGGGTGAGAAACATTTTCGATTCTATTCGTTCTTTTATAGATAGATAAGGTCCTGTTCAGATTCCCTAACCAAACACTATTTATTCCTACTTTTTGCTATTCATTAACTTTTCACTATTCAACTCCCTCACAAAACACGTTTCCCAGCAAGTGCTACAATGTTTTTCTTCAGCTACAGTGTTCTTTACCCTAATGAACATTGCCTGGCCTTGTTTAGATGATGAAGTTGGTGGAAAGTTGGAGACATCAATAGTGCATTGGTAAGCGTGTATACGAGGGAAGATGTGAAGATACACCCAATGAGATGTTAGGTGTCACTTTATGAATGACGGATGGGGGTGTCTGAAAAGAATGCTGCCAAATTGCCAACAGATAGTGGGTGGAGGAGGCAGCCGGCCGAGCCGGCCCGGGAACACGACACGACGAGCACTCGATGAGGACAGCCGGCGCCGGCCGCTCTCTTTCCGCTACAAAGATGACACTCCCGCCACCGCGATCGCGCTCTGCCCCGCCGGTCTCTCTCCACTCCCCCAAAGCAAAAATGTCGCTCTCCACTTCCCACGCCGCCCTCCTCCTCCCCCGCGGCCTCGCCTCCCCAGCACCTCGCCTCTGCGTGCTCGCCCCGTCCCCGCCACTACTAGGGTTCGCGTCCGCGGCGCGAGGCCTCGCGACTCCGCTTCGCGCGGTCGCGCCCGCGGACCAGCGGGAGGTCGGTTTAGAGGTGGGGGCCCAGGGGAATTCGGGGAGGCCGCTCCGGGTCGGCCTCGTCTGCGGCGGGCCCTCCGCGGAGAGGGGCATCTCCCTCAACTCGGCGCGCTCGGTGCTGGATCACATTCAGGTCGCTCCTCCGCTTCCTTTCTTCTTCATTCATTCACATGGCGATCGATGGCGTGGCGTGGCGCGCCAATTGAATTTCATCCAGAGGATATTCCTTCCTTCCTCCTACTATGAGATGATAATTGACTTCTAAAGTGTTCGGCTGGCTGCTCTGCAGCTGCTGCGGGGGGGCAGCCCCCCAGCAGCAGCTGCAGAGCAGCCAGCCACAGGCAGCCGAACACTAAGTTCCAACTACTAGAAGAGCATAATATGATAGTGCTCGGTCAACGTTTGGTCAGCGGGTCCACGACTCACTCGAGTCTGTCTGCCTGCCTCATCACTCATCTCTGCTACTAGAATATACTGTATATAGTACTCGTACTAGGAACTAATACTATATGTGCAGTGCAGTCCAGCGAGCTGTCTCATTAGTCGTGCTCCTGGCTTATTCCTCATTTTCTAATTCAGATGCATGGTCTAAAACAAATGCAGGGAGAGGATTTGGTCGTCAGCTGCTACTTCATCGACTCTGCTATGAACGCCTTCGCGATATCACCTGCACAGGTCAGCGCAGCCTCTCCAATTCTCTCTTGTTAGTTCAGTTAGCTGAGTGATGTGCCGTCTCTGCACTTGTTTGGATTCATGTAATTCTCTCTTCTTATTTTGTTTTTGTCTTTCTGAGAGCCTGCGCTGCCTTTCTCGTTGGCCTATTCTTTATAGCCGTACCCTCGAGTGGCTTGTTTGTTTATACAGACACCGTGATCGAGGAATCAAAGCTTCAGTCACTTGCCTCAAACTTTTGCTGGCTTTACAAACTCCGTGAGATCAGCTCAGGTTTTGCGGGACTCCAAGGTGTTCTGTAGCGTCTATAGGGAATTTATGTAGCTCGATCTAGTTATCGCAGCTCTAGCATTTATTCAAGTCCACTTCAGTATACTGTAATAAGATATAGGTTCCCTTAGCTTGGTTGAATTTGGGTTCAAAGTCGCATCTCATTTTTTAGCTGAACATATTACCCAAACGAGTGAGCCTTGCCCACTACGGTTGTTTCAAGCGTGTACTTTGGTTGCTAGTTTATCAACTCATATTCACAATAAAATAACCGACTGTCGTGTTTTGCCCCACAGCTATATTCCAACACACCTTCAGATTTTGATTTCAAACTTGAAAGGTACTGCCAACCAATTTCTGTTCCTTAGCACTCATGTCATGTCATTTTTCAAGATTTTCACTTTTATGCTTTGTTCTGCAGTCTAGCCCTAGGATTTCAGTCCTTATCTGATTTTGCGGATCACCTTGCCACCAATGTTGACATTGTCTTCCCAGTGATCCATGGGAAATTTGGTGAAGATGGTGGCATTCAGGTTTGTGGTCATTACTAGTGAAATCTTCTGTACACTAGCATGCTTGTGGATTCTAAAATTCATTTGGCATTGAGCTAGCATGTGGTGTTTCTGTGGTTCTTAATTGACTGATGTTTACACACTTACCTGTGAACTAACATCCATATATTGACAAAACTCTTTGAAATATTTAGGAGTTCTTGGAGAAAGCAAATGTTCCGTTTGTTGGGACGCCCTCTAAGGAATGTCAGCATGCTTTTGATAAGGTATATGTTGCCTAGTTCTTTCAAGATTGTTCTTTATAAGCTATAGCATCAACTTTCCCTTTCCCTTTTCTTGTACCATCCTTCAATACCATCACATACTTGGATGCAAGCACACTATCAAGTGCCATCTCCAGTATTTTATGAATTGATGAGCAAGTCTTCCAGTATTATCTGTGAAATGAGTTAGGTGCTTACTGTATTGTGGAACCTACTAGAACAAAATGTTCCGCGTACTGCATAAGTGGAGTTTATGACATGCTACCCAGTGAACAGGTTTAAAGTATCACTACAATCTTTTAAAGGTGCTATGTGAAATGTGATATGTCCATCAATCTCTCTTTGTCACTATTGTAACTTGTAAGTTTATTTGATATCAGTGAATCCATTTATCTAGTGAACTGATTTTATCTTGGCTGCAGCATAGTGCATCGCTCGAGCTTGATAAGCAAGGTTTCTTAACAGTACCAAACTTTCTTGTGGAGGTAAAGCCTGCTTGTTAATTTCTAGTTTCCTTGATGTGATGTGCATTATCTTTATCTTTCTTAATGCACACAATATGTAGTCTAGCTGAATGACAGGCAGTGACGGCCAACAATTTCAAATCTTTGCAACTATTTTTTTTTCTATGCTTCATATACATGTCACCGGCTCCCCCCTACTTATATCTTCAACCTCCATCACCGACTGTGTCTGCCAAAGTAGAAGGACAAGTTGGATAAGCCAGAATTGGAGGGATGGTTCCAAGCCATCAATTTGAGCAAAGACAATGGCAAAGTGATTGTAAGTGATAGTTTTTTTTACTCGAAAGATTGTTTTCATGGTTGGCTTGGTGAAGAGGTAACTTCTGATGTGCTTGCACAGGTCAAACCTACGAAGGCTGGGTCAAGCATTGGCGTGGTTGTTGCTTATGGTGTGAATGACGCTGCTCAGAAAGCTGAGCAAATAATTTCAGAGGTGCAGAATACTGTCTACTATACTTCTGGAATCACACGATAATAATTTTGAGACCTGAAACCCTCTGCTGGTTGACAGGGAATTGATGATAAAGTTATCATAGAGGTTTTCCTTGAAGGGGGCACTGAGTTCACAGCCATCGTGGTTGATGTTGGGACTGCTAACAACAGTGAGCCTGTTGTTCTGCTTCCAACAGAAGTACGATACATATCTTCCTTCTTATCTTTGTTGTGTGGCATCCTGGAAACATCTTAACGTTTGTTGAATGTTCAAGGGTCCTTTCATTTTTTTTTCTTTCCAAAAGCAACTGTGACATATAAATAAAATGGATATCATATTCTATTGCAAAGGCATCGTAACTACATTCGTCCTGCATTATTATATCAATGCTCAATTCAAGCCTACTTGGAAGCCACTGGAGTATTATTTTTAAATTATCACAGTAAGGGCACATTTAGTCTTGTGCTTAAGAAGTTCACAAAAATGCAGATGATCCTCTGAGGACAAAAAGAATATGCTTTGATTTGTTGACAAGTTCTACTTCAATGTTTTAGATCATTCAGATTAACATCTTTTATTTTCCCTATCCCTTTTGCAGGTTGAGCTTCAGGACTCCAGCAATAGTGAGGCCAAGGAGGATACAATATTTAACTACCGCAGGAAGTACCTTCCGACCCAACAGGTGTATATCCCAGACTAAAGCACCAATTGTAGGGATCGTGTGTGCAAGACCATCGGTTGCTTTCTATTGATCTCTGTTACTTTAGTCCTATGGACTCATTTGAAACAAACTTTTAGAACTTCCTGCGACAAGGCCTCGGTCAAATAATTGTATTTTTCACAAGCGAAGTGTTCTTATACACAAGAAACAATTGAAACATTTGTTGACCCCTTCCCAGGTTGTTTATCATACACCTCCACGTTTTCCGGCAGAGGTGATTGATTGCATAAGAGAAGGAGTTTCTATTTTATTTCGTCGCCTTGGCCTGCATGACTTTGCAAGGATAGATGGTTGGTTTTTACCTTCTCCTGTTACTTCTTTACCTTCAGCTGAAAATAGTGGAAAGTTTGGGATTACCAAGTATGGCGTTGTCCTTTTCACGGATATTAATTTGGTGAGCATACTCATATCACTCTATGTTCTCAAGTTTGGATCATACCCTGCAGTATCTAGTGCATCATATCTATTGTACACTTTTGACAGATAAGTGGGATGGAGCAGACCAGCTTTTTATTCCAGCAAGCTTCAGCGGTAATAACAATATGGTATCATGTGCCTCGTAATTCAGCAGTTTTGGTTTCTAGAGAATTCTTATTTGAATAGCATACATGATTTTCCCTGCTAGCTGTGCATCTTTTCATCCAACTGTTCAGCAATTAAGGGTATTTGTATTTTGGTAATAACATGCAGTCTAAGTCTCTAATTGATGTTTTTTTTATAACCCTCGTGTATAATGCCCAATGTTTTCACTGATTTCAGAACCAAAAAACAACCCTTTTCAGGTTGGATTCTCTCACTCTCGAATCCTTCGTACAGTTGTTCAGCATGCTTGCTTGCGGTTCTCTTCTCTTGCTCCATGCATTAATGCGTGGACTGCTTTGTCCAGAAAATTACAATCATCAAAACAAGCAGAAGCAATCTACAAAGGTACATCCGGACAGAAGGTTTTTGTGATCTTCGGTGGGGACACTTCAGAGCGACAAGTATCGCTTATGAGTGGCACCAATGTCTGGCTCAATTTGCAAGGTTTTGATGATGTATGATCTATTGCCTTCAAGTGTTTGTTCTAGTCTTGATGCTTCTACAAAATATGCCCATGTTCAGTCTGCAATTGTTACCATTACCTTGAAACTGTATGGCGTACCGTTCTTCCAGCTTGATAAGATACCATGTTTGCTGGTGCCTGCATATATATGTTCTATTTTTCATGCAAAAGTATTGTAGATCCATTTTCTCTTCTGTTGATTTCAACTTGATGTTACACCATGTTTGATTGCACCTGCAAATGGATATTTCTCCTCCCATGACCAAGATTTCAGTGACATTTCACGAGAAGTGTGGACGTTGCCGTAAGTGTTGCGTCTTGTTGTATCTTGTGGATAATTTATATTAATGCATGGAACCTTGACCCACTGAAACGACTTACGTTGGCGTACTCTGTGGCAGGTATTCATTAGTGTTACGACATACCACTGAAGAAGTTCATGCTGCATGTGTTGAGGCAGCTGAGCCAGAACGAGTTGAAATAACATCTCGTTTGCGTGAACAAGTAATGAATGAATTAGGGCCAGCATTAAACAAACATGATTGGTTTTCAGGCTTTGACATTTCTTACGAACAACCTGTAAAATACTCTCTGGAACAATGGATCAACCATGTAAAAGAAGCTGGAGCTGTAGTGTTTATAGCAGGTATTTTTCCCAAAAATACTTATGTTGGTGAACATATATGCACAATAATATTTGTGTCTCGTTATATATGTTCATGCGGTTATGTATACAGATTCGAAATAATGCAATTCATCAATACAATCTAAAAATGCAGCGTATGTCGTAGTTATGGAATTAATGCACTCTGTTTTAATATAAATTCACGTTGCTCTTTTTTAATATAAATTCAGACATAATAATTTGTACCGACACTTAATGACAGTAAAAATTCCAGATTAAGAATCCTCCGAGCCTGACTGTTGCAATCAATAGACTTCTGCACCTTACTGTTTCATGTTTTATGTGTTACATTTAGTGCACGGTGGTATTGGAGAGGATGGTACCATTCAAACAATGTTGGAATCTGCAGGAGTTCCTTACACAGGTTCACTTATACAGTGTATTTGTATGTGGCCAAACTTAAGAATATAAGATCATGATGGTTACAAAGCTCTTGTCAACTTGTCATGCAGGACCAGGACCAATAGCTTCTAAAACATGCATGGACAAAGCCGCAACCTCACTTGCCGTTGAGCATGTATGAACCTTTTATACCTTTTACTCTTTTACAGATTGATATGGATGTTTAAATATTGATTTCCTGGTATGAAAGTATAATGATATTTAATAATGTGACTATGAAAAAAAACAACTTAAATCATCAATTTCTTGATAGAAATATAGAACAAACTTATTACTATAAATTTTGTTGGAGTTCGTCCAGGAAAAGAAACTCGTTAGTGTTGTAGTCATGCTAGAATTGTAAGTCTGTAACCATGGCGCCATGCCAAAGGATTTTACAGTATTTCTGATACCTGTGTAGCTGACTAGTTATGGAGTCCGTACCATACCAAAGGATTTAAGAGCAACTGAAGAGGTACTGAACTCATCTCTTGTTGATATCTGGAACGAACTTAAAGCAAAACTACAAACAGAGACAGTATGTGTGAAGCCAGCTCGTGATGGGTGCTCGACTGGTGTAGCCAGATTGTGGTAAGTATTTGTTTATTCTAGTCCAGTGTTTCAATTATCTAACGTGATGTATCTTGCCAATGTCTTATGCCCGGCACATTAAGAAACACACTATTTTCAGCTGTCCAAAGGACCTGGAAGTCTATTCAAATGCATTGAGGAGAAAGTTTCAGCGTCTGCCAGCTAACTGCCTGTCCAGGGTACTAAAAGCTCAACCTAACCTTGTTTCCATGCCAACTGAGAACTGTCTGCCAGTCGTCAGGTGCACTTTTAACATTAAGCTATATTTTGTAGGCTCATGGGGTCATTGAGATGCCAGTTCCTCCCCCGGAATCATTAATATTTGAGCCTTTTGTTGAAACGGATGAAATTATCATTTCAAAAAAATTGGAGAACGGTAGTGCCCGTCATCTGGTATGGAAGGGTGAAAATGATTGGCTTGAAATAACTGTTGGTGTAGTTGGTAAACGTGGAGAAATGCACTCGTTAAATCCAAGTATCACAGTGAAAGAAAGTGGTGATATTTTATCTCTTGAAGAGAAATTTCAAGGTAAGTATCACCTTGTTTATGATTTCAGGACTGAAATCGTAGAAAGATTGCTATCACGAATCCTGCCCCCTTATGATTTGTCAAATAATTTGTGAAATGGAAATGAATATGCAATTTAGGCGAGCTTTGACTTGGGATATTTTTTTTTTTTTTGGTTGTTGGGGGGGGGGGGGGGGCGGGGGTAAATAATTTGTTGCCTTTTTAAGCTTTAGATTTGTGGGGCACAGGCCGTCTGTAGTATAGTCAATTAACAGCTTCGTCAAAGTGTTTATCACTGGGCCGTTTGTATTATGAAGCAGTGGACGCTAGGCATAACATGAGGTACTTTGATTTTCAGGTGGCACTGGAATCAACTTGACACCACCTCCTGTAACCATTATGAGGTCTGATGTTTATTTGTGACTACTCGAAGCTTCCTCTCTTTTTTATCCCCTTTCAAATAACGGTGGGTTTTCTTACTCACGTTAGTTAATATATATAGTTGTATCTTTTAACCTTCTGTAGTGAGGATGCTCTGCAAAGGTGCAAAAAGAGTATTGAGATCATGGCGAACACTCTAGGTTTGGAAGGCTTTTCGCGCATCGATGCATTTGTGAACGTGCGAAGCGGGGAGGTACGAACTAGAAATGTTGAGGAATAAAAGCGTTCATTATATTTGTCGTGACACTGCAATATATTACTCCTATTATGTAGTTAAGCATGCATGTTTGGTCGTGCTCGTGCAGGTGCTGCTGATTGAAGTGAATACTGTACCTGGGATGACCCCGTCCACCGTGCTAATTCACCAGGTAATTAAGCCTCAGCCAAAAGAAGAATTGCATGTACCCAGGATAATTATGAATGCTGCTGTTGCTAACTACACTACTACGGCTTGCAATGTTGCACGCAGGCACTCGCAGAGGAACCACCTGTGTACCCTCACAGGTTTTTCCGTACTCTTCTGGATCTGGCGTTTGAAAGGTCGTCCCGTGCGAGTGATTAAGATCATTACGATTTGAATTTAATCTGGCTGTGTTTACTGCTAGCAACAATATATTTGAGTGGTTATCAAAATAAGCACCTGGTGGTTTATCTTCTGGATACGAATATGCAGCAACGTAAATCTATCCATGCGACAGACATTTTGTGGCAGAAAAGTAAACGTAACATACCGGCCGGGCCACCGGGCACGCACACGCGGCAGGGCTACCAGCCACCCACCAGAGCCAGCAGCCCACGCGCGCCGCACGCGAACAAAAGCTCGCTGCGCCGGCCGGCCACGCTTTCCTTTCACACAAACAGTTGAGGACTTGAGGTTGTGCTGCAGCCGATGCCACTGATTATTGATTTATATTAAACAGTGGAGATTGTCATTGGCTTGCCATCTTGGTAAGGATTTACTTATTTTTTTCCCTTTAAATGTGACTTGATATCCACGACAACAATATATGGACTGCTTTGAACAGGAACGGTCATAACCGTCCAAGTTATTACTTGGCTGCCCTGGATCTGGAGGATCCATCGTTTCGTTTGATAATGACTTTTACCTAATCGCTGATAGGGACCTGTCTATATATCGATCTGTTTGACAAGCAACAAGGCATCTTCATGTCTGTCTGCGTGCTAGGCGGGTTAATTATGTATGCATGCATTGTTAGAATGCACCATATAATTAAGAAAATGGCATGAACCTAAGTTATAAACTAGCTAGTAATACTCCCTCTGTCTCTAAATAGCCACCATCGTTCTCACTTCCCAAGAAACAATTTTACCAAAATATATAAAAGAATGTATTAATATTTATGGTACAAAATTAATCTCATTAGATAGATATTTGAATTTAGTTTTTTAAACTTATATGAAGGTATAAATGTTGCACATATTTTTTTAAAAAATATAATCAAATTTGTGGCAAAAATACCAATAATAATACTTATTTAGGGAAGGAGTAGTACTTAGTAGTGTCGAGTTAGCTGTTGTGAGATTTAGTGTCACATAAAACATTGATGACAAAGAAACACAAGAGGCGGTTCTCACCCATCAGGTTTTGCTTTTTGGATTGATTTAGATCCGAGGTCTTGTTTGTTGGGTGTGTTATAGGTTCTAGTAGACTTGGACCTATAGGGGAGCTCATGGGTATGAATCGTATGATGACGAAGCCAGGCTAAAATCTGATGTGCATCTTAAAAAGATCAAGATATTTAAGGATGATGAATTAGACTTCTAAAAATTTAATTGCAAATAAACAATTTTAGCAAGCAAGCCAATTCATCCCATGTGTCTAACCAAGAGCTAGTGTGTCTATTTAGTCAAAAAGAGTTCTGCAGCCTAGTTCCAACCCTAAACTAACATGGCAAGTCTAAGAATTGAAATGCATAAAAGTAAACTTGCATAATGTAAAGAGAAGTGTTTAGATGCTGATTTTTTCTGTGGTATCGAAGAGTTGGGACTCTCTTCCGGTCCTCGCTGGAGCACCCGCGTAAGGGTATCGCCCCCCTTGATTCGTGCAAGGATCAAGTACTCTCCAATGGATATCCATTCTCAAACTTCAGATCGGCGAATTCCAATATTGAGGACAACTACTTGCCATTTTTTACAATTTTCTTGAGAGCTCAGCAAGATCATCACCACCAAGCCATCTAGGTGATGCAAATACCAAAAGTAATAAGCCAATGATTTTCACTTGACCTAAACTTGCTGGTCTCTAAGCACTAATGATGCCCTTAATCTTCTAATCAAGAACTTTCCAATCAACTCTATTGCATTTCTTGCCTTTCAACTCACAGTAGTAAGCTCATCAATTTCGTGTGAAAAGAGAGTTCAAATGTGGGAGAAGAGGCCATATAAATAGCCCCATCAACCAGCCATGGTCGTTACTGCTGACGCAAAGACACCGACTAATTTGATGCCCTCTTTATGCATGCACCAAATCAATCAGTGCTTCCTCTGCACTTGAAATCCAACTACTATTGACCACCATCGCCAAATCAATCAGTGCTTCCTCTGCACTTGAAATCCAACTACTATTGACCACCATCGACTAATTTGGTGTCAGCTCGTAGGTTGAGCATTCAGCCACTTGGCTCAACCCAAGAGGCACCAACTAATTCGATTGTGCATGAAATGCAACACCAAATTCGGGTCCTCTTTCGACCACTGATAGTGAACACCTTGGGTGCACCGATTAATTCGGTGGTCCCTGGAAGTCACCATCGAATTGATCGATGCCTCTGTTCATTCTTCCACTGAATGAACAGGTCACCGACGAATTTAATGCCTAGCCATAGGCACCACAAAAATAGTCTGAAACTCGTGCAATTCAAATCATTTGAGTTTCCACCTTTGCTAAGCTTTTACCTGAGTTCCTAGTACTAGAATTTCATAAGTGTGCACCACACCTAACACCTAAACTCTTGGCTCATCTAGGGCAAAGCTACTAACATTAGCCCTCCTTTATAGTATGGCCAAAGGAAAAAATACACACCTTTTTTCACAGAGGGGTGGGGTGCTCCATGAGGAGCTCTATCAAACGCCTTTTTCGCTGAAGTGATTCAAGGTTTATTTCGTGAAGTGATTCTCTAAAAATATATTAAGGGGGTTGGGAGCTAAAAAAAATTAGCTTATCCTAATTCACTTCTTACTGATTCTCACTTTATATTTAATTTAGAGAATCACTTTCAGATTTAGAATCACTTCTCTTAGGAAATCACTTCTTATAATGAATCAGTAGTAGAAAAAGCTCTACCAAAGATACTGTAGAGATAAGCAGACAGGCAGGGAGACCATGCATGGATGGTTTCTTCGATCATTTCTTGTGCGTATGTCTCTCTCTCTCAACACTTAATCGGCGCCAGTATTCTCCGCAACTATGACGTACGCAACATACTTATCTTGATATCGATCGTTTGCATATATAACTTGTGTAAGGGTAACGGTCGGACAATACATATTTAAGCAGGCATACGATGCGTGATTCGATCCGATCCATCAGAAATAATCAAGCGGACATATCAGTGGACAGTGGGAAAGCATCTTGTTTTGGACATGGACACAGCAAGCCGCATTTCTTCTTAATTCAAGCAAAAAAAGGGGCTAGTTTTGTTTTGTTTGCTTCTACTCTCTCCGTTCCAATCACAGCTCGTTTAAATTTTTGACCTAAAGTTTGACCATTTGTCTTATTAAAAAATTTGTGTAAAATATCATATTTTTTATTACGGCTTACTTTATTAATATAAGTACTTCATGAAAGACCTAAATTGGGCAATGTTTACACAAGTTTTTTTTTTGATAAGGTAAGTAGTCAAACTTGAGGGAAAAGAATACAAACAACCTATAATTTTGAACAAGATAGTAGCTAGTTTTATTATTGGCTAGTGGCAAATAATCAATTAAACTACTTGTATGTTAATTGTTAAAGCAAGCAAACAAGCTAATAAATTGAATAACATGGGAGAATCAGGAATCTTTCCGGGACAATAATGGATTATTGTACATGCGGCGGCGCTGCCAGCTGGATGGTATATCGATGATGATACACTGCACAGTAGGAATAACAATGATGGATTGCAAATGGTGTTATATACACGAGAGGACGCCAGCCGGGATTGCATGCATTGCATTGTTGAGCTAGCAATTGTAGGTTGTCACGTCACGTCGCTATATCTAATTTGCTTGCGACAGGTCGTGCAGCTGGGCCGCGCGTGTGGGCATGGTGGGCGAATGGGCGATACCGCGATGGATGCAACAAGATATTGTGATTAGGGGTGCAATTGGGTTGTAAATGGGTCAACCAATTGCCGACCCAGCATACCCATCGATAGGAATTTTGGGTTTCGGGTTACCCTGACCCATAATAGAGTTTACATGTGGGTTAACCCAAAATGCAAAAAAAAAAATACCAGCGCCTCCATAACGCATCTGCCGTCAGTCTTCACCGGGGAGACAAAGCTCGAGTGCCAGAGGTGCGGGCGAAGGCAGGCGGGGTAAGGCATGGATGCGGCTTGGCTGAGCTATGCGTTGGTTATCTGCCGTCGGATCTCCATCCAGGCGAAGAAGGTCGCCGCCTCCAGCTATCGACGCGCGGAACAGTCGAGCCGCCGACGGAGGGCGGAGCGCAGACGACCGCACCGACGAGGCCGCAGCGAAGCATCTAGGCCTTCGTCCCTCGCATGGAGCGCAAGGACCGCCGTTCCGGGTGAGGCAGCGGTGAGAGACGCTGACGCCCTGGTAGTGCGTGCGATGGATATGGAGAAAGACATCGTCAGGCAATCCTTGCTTTAATTTTGATTTGCTGATGGAGAAGCAAGTCACAGCAAAATTGATCAGCACCACCAGAACGATCTCCAATTTCATGGCTGAGATCGTGCTCCCGTCCATCCTCGCGTGACTGTTTTATCCATTGAGATCGTGGCAGCAGGGGGAAGATAGAGCTTGTGTTTTTTCTGGGTAACCCATTGACCCAGAGGACGAAACCCGTAAAACACCATAATTATATTGGGTCAATTTTATGGTGTTTCTCTCTACTATTTGTGGATTGGGTTTTGGGTCATTGGGTTGACCCAAGAAAACTTGCATCCCTAATTGTGATGCACTGCATGCATCTGAATTGCATTTAAACGGAGGATGGAAGGAAGGTTCTGCGCAGCTCTTATCTACTCATTCCAGTCCCAAAATACGTGGAATTTTAAATCCGTGATTATTTATTTTGGGAAAAAATGTAGATTACCCCCTTAAACTATGAGAGAAGTGTAGATTAGCCCCTCCAACTCTCAAATGGTGTACTTTTAACCCTTAAACTCTTCAAACCGTGGGAATTACCCCCTACAAAGCCTTAGTGATAGTTTTTTCTCTTATAATGCAACAATATAGATTAGCCCCGCTAGTGCTAGGCCATGAGGCATGAGGGAATGTCGGATGCAGATATCATGGACATGGGCATTGAATAAAACATGTTGTCAACTGTAAACTTAGTAATATGCCTAGTGTCAAGCAACAAAAATACCCAATAAACCTAAAGTTTCAACATCATAAGCACATCGAAGCAAGCAAGTAGGTCTGGCATTACATTGCACATGGCAAACATGACAAAATATAGAATCTAATCATCTATACTCATGATTTATTGAAATGGAAAGAAATTTATTTGATTTTTTTCATAACAATAAGTTATTAGATTATGTGCATACTAAGCATGTCATTATCGGAAGAAGGGGGCAAGTATCATGTAAAAGTTAGTTTAATTATCTAGCGATTACATGTCACTTCGAGAGGGAAGACCAGAATTTATCAACAATGTACTGGTCATGAGGGGGTAATCTCCACGATTTAGAAAGATTAAGGTTAAAAATACACTCTTTAAGAGCTTAAGGGGTAAATCTGCACTTCTATAAGAGACTAGGGGGGTAATCTACACTTTTTCCTTTATTTTGAGACGAAGAGAGTTACATTCAAAGTCATCTGACTGCATAGGAATGCAGACGATGAGGGTATGGTATGGGTGGGTTACTACTCCTACTTGTCAGTCACCGGGTAGGCAGGCAGGCAGGCAAACAATCGCATCCCATATCATAGGCATGTATGATTGGAAGGCTAGCTGCCCCGAGTGGCACTCCCCCAGGTCAGCCATGCCACTCGATCCACTTGTGCATAGCTGTGGCTGTACTGGGATCGATCCGAGGCCGGACCACACCAGGCAGCCTCGAGAGAGGGACGGCAGGCAGCACACAGTGACAGCGAGCAGAGCATCAGCCAACGTTTTCACTAGATCCAGCACGTGTCGTCCAGTATTGCATTGCATACCTACCACACTTGACTACTTGAGGAAGGTTCAGGCTTCGATCGAGAGAGCTCACCCCACCAGCTAGAGCTAGCTGCTTCGTCCTCCGATCCTCTCTCTATTGCTGTCTTTGATTGGATCGCATCTCTCACACTTGT
The DNA here is from genome assembly GCA_015342445.1 of Digitaria exilis. Taxonomy (NCBI): domain Eukaryota; kingdom Viridiplantae; phylum Streptophyta; class Magnoliopsida; order Poales; family Poaceae; genus Digitaria; species Digitaria exilis. Next base: position 336,528 of record JACEFO010001042.1, read on the forward strand.
TCCCACATCACCAAACAAAGCAAAAACACACACACACACACTCTCTCTCTCTCTAAAAAAAAAAGAATAGCAATTATTTCGAATTCGAATATTCCAATTAATCTTCAATAATCTCCAATACAAGTGGCTGGGCAGCCCAAAAGGTTGCTTGTCGAACAGCTGCACACGATCAATCGGCACACTTGTTCCCAGACTGGGCTGGAGCACGCCCAGCCGCGCCAACAGGCTGAATAGTTGCACACCATAGTTACTAACTATACGATCAAGCGTCTTGAGTTTGTCAAAAACCGAATACGTCGTCGTTGTACGACCAGACTGTTTGTGTGTAATTTCAACTTCACATAGTACGTACTAGTAGTAGGCAACGGTGAGAGAATATATTATAGTAGCTAAGCTAACCCTTAAATCTATATTATCGCGTTTGTGTCAACCCAGCGCTTCCACGGGCGGCGCCACCCGTAGCTCGAGCCGCCCTTGCCGCGCCTCACGCCCGTGCCGTTCCTTGCGCCTGTGCCCTCGCTCGAGCTGCCCTCGCTGCGCAGCTCTTCGCGGCGGCGCCACGCCTCATGCCCATGCTCACGACGGCTCAATTCCTCTCGCAGGCAAGGTCCAAACGCTGATGTGGTTCCGTTTTGCCAGGATCGAGTGGCTGGGTAGCTGGATTTGGTGGCGGCCGGCCGGATTTGGTGAGCTCTAGGAGGAAGAAGAGAGGCCAGGGACACCGGTGTGTGTAAAGAGTGGCATGGTGGGTAATTTTCCGCTTATGTTGGCGAGAAGCACCCAAGAGGATTGATTCCATGTTTCAGTGCAAAAGGTGTGTTGGAAAGAAACGTGCCCGTTGGAAGCTGCCTCATAATTGATGCGTTTAGCTCCATAATCGAATTAAATCTAATAAAGTGGGGCATAATCTGTCCCAAACGAGGCTACTATACGATGACATGGGCTAGCAACGAGCTAGGCAAGGGATATGAATATATATTATATAACGTGAATTAAATTGTGATATAATCTACTGTAATGATTTTTTTTATTAGGGAAAAGTCTATTATCACACTTTAACTGTTATAAAAGTCTGATTTTCAACTCATAACTACAAAACCGGACACAAGACCATTCAACTTTACAAACCGTGCAAAATTGACCCTTTGGCACGGTTTGGATAGTTGGATAGCAGACTTTTGTAACAGCTGAAGGGTGAAAAACATACTTTTTCTCATTTTATTAAGATGAAATAAAAGAATATACGGAGTAACTTATTGTATGGCATGATGCATGCATGGGGCAGGCAATAAGCACCGACCTGACCTGCCCTCGAGGAGGAGCTAGGTCAACAAAGTACTGCTGAGTAAAACAATGCATGTATGCTATGTGACCTATGGGATGAGGATGACATGGTGTGGTTGCCTACGGCTTGGCTTTGCCTTGTTGGTGGTGCTGGTGCAGTGTGTTTGATGTGATGACGGGGTAGAGTTTCCGGTTGGTGCTGATGTGCGAGGGCATCATTTTGTTGCTCTATTCAGCCTGGACTTTATTTTTTCTAATAAATAAATATAATCAGCAGCGCCGGTTCGTTGAAAGAAAAGTAAAAGACGTGTCAGCAAGCTGAATTTTATTATTATTACAATGCAGTACAATGTGGAGTACACGTCAAAAGAGAAGAGAGCACCTGTATTACATTAGCAGCGGCTCGATCGTATTGATATAGATACACACTGACTTGGCTTGGCTACGATGATTGATGATTATAATAAGAATACCTTTTTCTCCTTTTTTTTTTCTCATTCTAGCTGTTTCCGCTAGCAGTCGTCCTCCGATCCACTTTGTTTCATCTTGTTGGACTTGGTGTCTATCTACTCCTACTGTTGTATGGAATTACTAGTAATTTGGTTGGTTTTGATGGGCCGCTGCTGCGTGCGGTGCGTGCGTGCGTCGGTGCGTGTGTGCATCAGGGTTTTTTTTACCGTGGTTTGATCGGGTTTTTTTAGAAAAAGACCGGACCGCTAACCGGTGAAACCCGCTGGTTAGCCGAGTGGCCCGGTTTTGTAGTGTCGGTTTGGGAGCGGTAACCGAGGTATTTTGCAACCGGACAGGCCAGTTTGGTCGGGAACCGATCGAACCGGACCGGTTCCCAACGTTTTAGTTAACCCTAGTATGCATACAACACAGACCACTAACTAGCAGCTGGTTGATCCAACGAAAATCCAGTCCGACACGGCAGGGTATCTGTGTCTGTGTCAAGTCTGAACACACACACAAACGTTGCCACGTTGGCAAGGAAGAAGCGGCTGGTCGGTGGTGGCCCAGAGAGTCCGCGTCGGCGTCGGCGTCCGTTTCCTCGTCTTCCCCGCTGCTCTGCTCTGCTCCACCTCTGTTTCGTCTATAAAAGGCCCCGCCTTGGCTGCTCTCCAACTCCTCCCTCTCACGAGTCATTGTAGAATCATTGGATTCCCCTCTTCTTGTTGTTGTTCTTGGAGGACAAGGAGCAGCAATTAGATTAGATTAGAGCAAAGAGCGTGAGAGCTGGCGGCTTCTACTAAGCTGGAGGAGCTCGGCGCCACCGCCGCCGCCGGCCAGGAGGAAGAAACCGAGGAGCAGCGCAACAAGTTCTTGGTGCTCCGGCTGTACGAGGCGCTCAACGGGCGGGACCACGCGGCCGTGCAGGGCCTCCTCGCGCCGGACCTCGAGTGGTGGTTCCATGGCCCGCCAAAGCACCAGCAGCACATGATGCGCCTGCTCACCACCACCAGCAGCAAGAGCAGAAGATTCCGCTTCGTCCCCAGCTCCGTCGAGGCCTTCGGCTCCACCGTCATCGCCGAGGCAGCCGCCACAGGTGACGACGACGTCTACTGGGTTCACGCCTGGACGGTGGGCCCCGATGGGGTGATCACCCAGCTCCGCGAGTACTTCAACACCGACCTCACCGTCACCCGCCTCGCCGCCGTCTCCAAGTGCGTCTGGCAGAGCCACCGCCCCGACAGCGCCACCAACTCGCTGCCGGGACTCGTCCTCGCCCTCTGATCACCGCACTTGTCTGTCTCATACGCACAGATCCCAAGCCTACTATATATCTATCGTATCGTATACTACTAGTACCACAAGAAAGAAAGATCGATCGATCGTGATGGCGACGCGGCATGGTCGTCAGATCGACTACTACCCTGTACTATTATTGTTGTTATCTTGCTTGTCCACCGATATCAATATTATTAATAATAAAAGCGAAACTAGTGTGTTGCATCAGCCTCTGCGTATCTTCTTCTTCTGTCACTACTGCTGTTCATGTCATCATCATCAGTTCACCACGCACATTAATTGTTAAATACATGCTGCACAGTCAGATCAATTCAAATGCAGATCCATCAGCTGCAGCAAATGCTACCAGGGATTTCTTCTCTTGATTAAGCAATATACAAAGCAAAACGCGTCAATATAATCTTCTTACCTTGCAAGCAAAGCCATGCGGGCCTTGCATTGTCATGCGGAAAAAGTCATATGGTCCTTTCCTTTGGTTTGTCCTGCTCCTGCTTTTTCTTAAAAAAAAATGTGAATCAATCAGCTTGCCGTAATATTCGGCGTAAATAAAGCAAATTGCAGTAGTAAAGTTTACGGCAGCATTTCATTTCTTTTTAAAAAAAAGCTGAGACAAGAAAAGTTGACGGCAAACAGGATGATATCGATCACAGAGTGCGCGTCTCTGATAATCTATCTATCTAGTATCAATCAAATCATAACAGAGATGATAATCGGAAGTGGTTACGTTGCGCCTAGTAGGCCCATGTATATAAGACGATCTGACGATGGATGGATGGATATAGAATTGACAGCGGCCGGGATATATGCGTGTGCGTTGATAGAATCAGCATCTTTAATTATATTTGTCGAATGTAATGCTTATGCTCCGATCCGGATCACGCCAAACACAAGCCATACATCTCCTGATTTTTCTTTCTCTCTTTCCTTTTCAAAGTCCTGATCGCCACGTACCATTACATGGCCTGGCCTTGCTCGATCTATCGTTAACCTCCAAATAAAAGAAATTAGGGGAAAGCTAGCTAGTCCTTTTGTTAATTAAGATCATCGTCATGTGTGACAGTGAATAACAATACACTGCTTGTCTTATTTTAGGAGCCAGTATAAGTATATATTTGTCAAAGAACTGAATCTGATAGCTTAACAGCGACAAGCAGGCAGACATCATTTGAGGCTGGGATTGCATTATAGCATTAGTAGCGTATTAGCACGCGACCACACACACACACACACGAGACACGCACACACCAACCTACAGTCCTGCAGTAATGGTTGCAGCGCGAATGGAAAGAGAAAGCTAGAGATGCAAATTCATGGTGTGTGTTGTGCTTGCACTCCCATGGTCACGCTTGCTCATAGTATATAAGACCCAAAGAACGAATGAGAGGTCCTTGGGATCTTTTTGCATGCCAGCCAACCTTGGATCGATTTTTATGTACGCATGAATGCATGGTTTAACAATGAATGAAATTATTAGATGAAGAAGTCCATCTCTGTTACCAACAGCTAGCCTTTTAATTTGCTTATGCATACTACTCCATGTGTTCCAAATTCTAAGTCCTTCCAACTTTTTGGAGATTCAAAAATTTATCCAACAAAGTATTAGCATTCATGGTACCAAGTAAGTATCATTAGTTTCTTTATGAAATATATTTTCAGAGCTCTTTTACAATGATTGGCAAGTACCATGGTACTTCCATACCTAAAAGTAGTCATCCAAAAGTACCAAAAAGTACCAAAATTGTGGGACCAAGTACAGAAAAAATGGGCCCAGGTAATCATTTATTTATTTTTTTAAAATTCTAGTTAAAAGTACCGGTAAGTACTAAGAAAAATACTTATACCTGCAAGTACCTGGTAGTACCGCCTGGTACTTGCCAATCATTGTAAAAGAGCTCATATTTTCATAGTATATTTATTAGATGTCATAAACAATTGTGATTTCTTTATAATTTTGATCAAATATAAAATAGTTTGACTCTATAAGGAAGTTAGAATGACTTGCAATTTGAAAAGGAGCCGTGGTAGTATATGGCATTCTCCAAGCTAAGGGTGTGTTTAGATTGGGGAAAGATTCCCCGAAAATACAATGTTCACCAAAAAAACACTGTAGATGAATAGTATTCTGTGAGTGGAAGAGGTGGGATGAATAGGAAAAAGTTAGATGAATAGTGGTTTTTTGGGGAATCTTTTTGAATCTAAACGCACCCTAAGTAGCTAGGCCTGTATGGCTGTGTTCAGATTGGAAAAAAGTACTTTTTACTTCCTATTCACCCTCTCACATAACACGCTTCCCAGAAAATTTCTTTTTCACCTTTCATATTCATCCCCCTCACATAACACGTTTCCCAGAAAAAAAAACACTTTTCTCCCATTTTTCTAAACACGGCCTATATATTACTATATTAGTAGCAGTAGGAGGAGGAGGAGAGAAAATAACGGGACACTGCGCTGAAGCTCCTGCTACGACCAGGGACCACGTACGCACCCTGAACTGAAGCTCATGTAATGTTTGCCTTGCCTGCAAAAAAAACTGCCAAACAGATAATCAATCAATGAGACAGTCATTAGTCTATGAATTGAATATATCTGTCTATATATCTCTGAATATATACCAATGAGAGATAGGTAGTCTGTTTGTTTCAACACTGATAGATAGATAGATATAGTTACTGCAGACACATACATATAGTGGAATGAATGAGATGCTTGTGTCGTCTGCAGCCACACTTACAGTCAAAACATGAGAAGAAGAGAAACAGCGAAATGCTGCTGAGAGGCGCTTGGGATTTTTCGTCCATCCAATAGCTTGGGATATTTTCTTTCTTCCTTTCTTTCTTTGGTAGGAGTAGGTAGACAAGGCGACAACGAACACAGAAGGAAACAAAAGATATTAGAATAACTCTAAGAAACTCTATATATCCATCCTAATTATTAGAAATTAGTTTATAAAAAAGGCCTCCAACAGTTTCTCTAAGCGGTTATCCAAATGTAACTATTATATACTAATTACAGATTTCTCGTTGGCCAAATATAAATAGCGAAAATGGCTCTCTAGAGTGTAAACAAGATATAAAAAAGCGCTTGGAGATTGAAAACGTATAGAAAACTATTTTTAAATAATTCTCTAAATGATAATTTAGAGTGTGGAATTTATAAAGGCACTGGGAGGTGCTCTCTCTTAAATTGCTCCATATGTATATGTATGGATAGGAAGGGAGTTATTTATTTATTTTTCTCGGGCGGAGAAGCCTGCCGAGGAGCACCCGTAGTAAGCGAAACAAATAAACAATTCCCTTCCCCTGTTCATTGTTGAAACAAACGCTACTAGACTAGGAGGTAAATGGGACAAGAACCTCGTTCTTTTTTTTATTATTTTGATGACACGACACGCATGAAGAAACAAGGAAAGGCTACTGACTGAGTGTCAACCAGTAGGCCCGGCCCACGATCACCCAATAGGCCGAGCAATGCAAATTGGCATGGTGGCCGCCGCCCCAGCACGCCGGCGTTGTTGTACAGCACGTCGTGCCGCTCCACATCTCGTGATTGGCGCGGTGGTTTATTTTTCAGATCAATCAACATTAATACTATTAAGAAAACAAAAATGCTGTTAGCAAAGCAGCAATATGTATGGTCATCTTCGGATGCAGCCCATCGTCACTTGGTCCAGCATCCATCTACAGCCCACACCAAAGAGATGGGTCCAACAAACTCGCAGCCCAACGGGCAGAACAAAATGCACAGTCCGTCATCAAGTCATAAAATAAATAAATATAATTTGAATTATTGTACCGACTAAATTAAAACAGTGTTGATGATAACATCAACTCCCACATTGTGGTTTACCATCTGGGCCAGAGAATACATCCATGTACGTACACCTGCATATTACTTCCGATCGATCGATCGATCCGTAGCTAGGTAGTAGTGTACTTTTGCACTGCAGAGATATATAAACGTTGCTTTGAAGATACTGCTATCTCCTACTGTAGTATATGCATGCATGGACGGTAAAGGCACAGAACGTACGATACTAGGCAGCAGGCAGGCGAGGCTGGCAGCAGCAGTCCGTACGCTCCCCGTTTGTTTTTGTTCCTGCTTGTTACATACTCCTATATGCATCATCATGTGATCGATCTAGGAGTAGCATGAAGTGATGAGAGAGATATGTTGTCATTATGTAATGATGGCCATCTTCTTTTTAGTTAGATGGTCCAGCTCAATTATATTTGATTTTTTTTAATACTCCAAACGGCTCACATGTCACTATGTCAGTGGGCCATATGAGATGCGATGGTAGATTGGTAGCCAGCCCAGCAGGTAACCTGCTGAAAACGCAATACTAACGTAAGTGTAGGTAGAATATGTACATTTGGGGCGCGCGGCGTAGCTTGTGCTGACGACCAGACCAAGCATATCCATGGACAGCCGGGTCAGTGATGAGGCGGCGGCGGGCGTCCTGGAGCTGGAGGGCCTGGCCATGGCCGGCCTCGTCGCCATCCTCCGCCAGCTCGGAGATCTCGCAGAGTAAGTGTATTCAATTCTATATCTCGAAAATCTTCACTGCCCTGTGTGTGTGTATATATACTATATATATAATTGAAAGCGCGGTGCATGCAAATAGGCTCGCCGCGGAGGTGTTTGACGGCCTGCAACACCAAGTCATGGCCGTGTCCGCACGACGCCGGCGACTCGCCGTGCGAGCCAAGCAGCTGATCAACGACCTGCCGACGTCGTCGTCCATTATTATTGTCGACGGTCATCACCGCTGCGGCCTGAAGAATAAGAAGGCGCTCGTCCATGGCGCCGGCGTCGTCGCACCGCCACCGCGTTTCGTCGTCAACCAGATCAAGCGATGTCGCGGGCCTCCCCGGCTGTCACTGCTTGACAGGTACGGTCCTCTGCTGCAAATTAAATCTGCCTGTCGTGTCGCCTCCATCTATGTTCTCGTCGAATGACGTGTCGAATGTCCATGCGCATGTGTAGGTTTGATGCTGACGGCGAGGGAGCTTGCTTGAAGAGGTATACCGATCCCTCCTTCTTCTCCAGGACCCATTATTCCGCCGCCTGCTCTGCCAAGCCCCACCAAGCAATCAAGCCAAACCCATGTCTCAAAACCATGGTACTCGATTTTAATTCTTGTGCTCAGCAGCTTCTATTCAATTCTTTCGTACAATGCCTTCATTTTATTTCTGTCAGGAGCCGGAAACTAGAGCAGCAGATTGCATTCACAAGTACGAGTCGTCGTCTTCAGCAGAGGCAGAGCGCAGACGACATTCCTCCGAGACTGACGACGTATCTTTCACCGGCTCAACTCAAATCCACATCCACATGGATAATTGCTGCTCGGAATCCGATGCTGGTTCAGACTACGTGGGGAATTTAAATTGCAGCGAGCTCGAGAGGACCAGCTCGTTCGAGGCATGGTTCTCTCCAGGGCCAGGCGCTCGCTTTAATGCCGACGATATCGGCTCTCTCCAGAGCAACGGAGGACCTCTGATGGTTGCTGATCCAGTATTCAGTCTACTCCTACATCATGATGCATCAGTGGATGCAGCAGAGGTACAAAAACGCCCTTCCATTTCAAATCAGTGCAGCAGCAGTAGCAGTCCTGAAGGCTGTATCAAACATGTGTTGTTGCCAAGAATGCGAAGAACTGGGTGCATGATTGATGGATCACTCCACAATAAGCCTGAAAATTCCTATTCTGAAGATACCATCAGAGTTGATACACTTGTTCCTATTCCTCCAATGCAGTGGCTATCAGTCAAGGTTCATACAGGACCCATTCGTAATACTTATAGAAAGCCATTTGGAAAATATCACGTCCAGCGTGCTGAAAGCAAAATTAGGACGACCACTGAGCTACTACATTCATGCGAGGCTTGGTCGGAACCTAGAGGCACAAAGCATCTGTCAGCAGCAGAGATAAATTATTTGCAACAGCAACCAAGACAGCAGCTTGTTGCTGCTGATTGTAACATGCAAGCTCCAGAGAGACCAGCAAAAAAGGTTTCAGAGATCATTTCACCCTCTCGAGGCAATAATACAGTGTCAGATTTGGAAGCAGAGAAAAATAGCAATGCCAATGCCACCCAGCAGGTGGACGTGCACAACACATCTTCAGGTGAAGGTGATGAAGGTAATCTGCAGCAGCATGATGAAGAAAATGTGTGGTTCGCTTCTGCAATGGAACAGCTAGCGAGGATGTCACCTCCCTGGTTACCAAGGCCCAAGCATCACCTGCCTAATAACCAGGGTATGGTATCTCACGACAGAGTCACGGTATAGATGTTCTTCTCATGTATAGTAGTCCTTATTATTGATTCATTGCATCTGCTGCTGCACGTGAACCTCATATCCCTGGCATGGTATTTGCAGCTAAGAAACGGTCCAAGTCCGATCCATGGTTCAAGAAGTATTCTGGACAGCAGGACTCTACTGGTAGAACAGATAAATGATACCATAACGGGCACTCCTACAGACGATAGGATGCCCACCATTCTGCAGAGATCGCAGATGCCATGCGTCAGCAGGTAACTAACTACAACTCAACTCCGTGTGTGTGACTGACCATGCCTGCTGGCTTAACGCTTTCTGAATCAAACAGGCTCATGCAGACCACAGTGATTGAATGGTGCATATGACATCAAGTACACAAGTCATCCGTATTCAAAAGATGTTGAGATGGCCGAGTTGGTCTAAGGCGCCAGATTAAGGTTGTGGTCCGAAAGGGCGTGGGTTCAAATCCCACTCTCAACAGTATTATTTTTTAAATTTTTTTTGCCTTTTTAAATAAAAGTAATTTGGAGCATTATAAACTTTACAGTTTATTAAAAGCACCTTTCTATTGTTTACAGAAGAACTGTTGGGACTTATAAGTACAATCCAAAGGTTAAATTGTAATCTGGAACATTTTAAACTCCCAACAGTTATTTACAGTTATTTACAATCAATTAAAAACATTTTTGTATTGTTTACAGAAGAACTGCTGGGACTTATAAGTACAGACCAAGGGTTTAATAATTATTAGGTGGACGTTCACTCGTGCATCAAAATTACTTCATTGTGAGCAACAAATTGGCAAATGCATTGAACGTGTGGGTTCTGGCTTCTGCAGCGTTTGAATTACTTTATTGTAAACAAAAAAATAGCAAATGCCACCGTACATGAAACATATTCCACGAAAACTAAACCTTATTACATGCGAATTTACCATTGCGTGGTAACAGAGCAACGGGAGCTGTCGTTTTGAACGAAATACTGTATCGTCATTATTATAAATCAAAAGCAAACGATGCCAAAAGTGCCAAACCTTGCTCAGCGGGCAATCAAGCTGCCAATATGGCCATATAATGCGTGTTCCAATGTGACTGGCATGCATGCCTTTGCCTTGCCTCCACGGCGTTCAAGCATCTTCTCAAAGGGAATCTTACTTGAAATAAATCAAAAGGAGAATGCATGTCCAACCACTTAGCAGAGTGCGACAAGTATTGTAACAAACATTATATCTCCCATGATGAATGAAGATAAGTGCTACTACAATAAGATAGCTTGCCCTGACACAAGGGACCAATTCGTTACATATAGAGACCATCTGGGACGCCTTCCTTCTTCTTGTACATCACTTTCTCCTTCGCCTTCTTGAAATCTGCATGGGTCACCTGGGGTAGCAGAAAAAAAAAATCAGCTATGTCAAATAAAACCATGCAATGCAATGGGCAGGCATAATAATATCAACAAACAGTCCGGCACATTGCATAAAGCTCACCAGAATTTAATGACCAAGAGGATCATGACACAACTATGATCTAGGGGAGGAAGCCAAACAGCAGTAGTTTAACTGATAACTACAAGAAATTCTGCTAATTCACAAAGTTATACCAAGCTCAGAAACTAATCGGCCTGTTCGGTTGGCTGGATGGCTTAGGCTGGGGCTGATTTTTGTGAGAGAAAGTTACTGTTGACTAGTTGGTGGCTGGCTGATTTTTGTGAGAGGAGAGTACTGTTGGCTGGCTGGTAACAGGCCCAATATGTTTGGTTCAGTACATGTTAAGATATATTGCCACCAGCAACTGGCAACAGCTTGAGACAAAATCTCAATTTTTTGAAGTAACCATTTAACAAGCAGATGCAAAATTTATGATCAAGTAGCACGAGGCACACGGAAAAACTTTGAAAACATAATATACCAAGGAGAAAGCCAGAAGACAGTTTAGATTAAACAAAGAAATATTTTCCCAAGTTACAGCCAGCGCACACATTTCGGCACAAGAAACTGTTTGATTCAGATGTTCAGCATGTGTTCATATATTACCACATACAGCAGCTAAACAGTTAGGGGGTGTTTGGATCCATGGGCAAATGGCATCTATTTTGCCCTCTTTTTTTTTTTTTGCCATTTGCCTCCAAACACCCCCTAGGCAAAATGGCAAATGCAAAAATAGTTGGCAAAAAACTCTTGCCACCAAAGTGGCCCAAAAAGTGGGCAAATGGGCAAAAGTTTTTGCATTTGCCCTTTTGCCAAGGGGTGTTTGGAGGCAAATGGCAAAAAAAAAAGGGCAAAATAGATGCCATTTGCCAAAAGTTTTGCCATTGGATGCAAACACCCCTAATGGCAAAACTTTTGCCATCTTTTCTTGAGGGTAAAAATTTTGCTCTTTTTTCCTCTTGCCCCATGGATCCAAACACCCCCTTACTTTTGTAGTGCACACACTGCAAATGGATAACCATTTCTTTTGCGGGGGTTCTATCAGACCATGTCTAAAAATATGTGTAGAGGGTCTGGGCCTCTGGGGGTGGGAATCATCCTCATCAGAGGTTTTCTGGAAAGCTCTAGTGAAAGCTAAGCAGTTAAACATAAGGATGGGGTCCACCAAGTGTTTAACAATTAACAATGAAAGGGTGGTTAACAAACTATGTTCTGATGATATTTTCTTAGGATCTTCCACTTTCCGTTTGCAATACCTCAACCTTTTTAAGATCCATTCAAAGCCTACTTCTAATTATAGTTGATGGTGTGGATCTTTTCTGTTCAATTTAAAAGGACGCTGCACCTGCATCTTTCTACCTCGTATAGCTAAAGAGCAGTGCTGCCAGCACGGAAACAGCAGAGACTAAGTTAAGTTTACCCAAGTAGCATTTCCATTCATAGCAAACGAGAGGTTGACTTTGCTGAATACTTATATCCACTCAAAATGTTTAAACTAATTGTCAAGTAGCAATAAATGCTAAGCCATACCTTCATTCTACGTTCTCTCAATGCGAGCAACCCAGCTTCCGTACAAATAGCCTTGATATCAGCTCCTGAGAACTCGTCCTTGGTCATCACGAATTCTTCCAGGTTCACATCATCGGCTAATGTCATCTTTGATGTGTGTATCTGCACAACAATATACAGCCTTCGTAAGAACCCAATGGATTCTCATTCCAGTAACGCAGATCTTATCATCTACAAATGGCATAGTACCTGGAAGATGCGGCGTCTAGTTTTGATATCTGGCAAAGGAAATTCAATCTTCCGGTCTATACGACCTGGCCGAAGCAAAGCTGGATCAAGACTTTCGATGCGGTTTGTTGCTAGAATAACTTTAACATCTCCACGCGAGTCAAAACCATCTAGCTGATTCAGCAGCTCCAACATAGTTCTTTGAATCTCACGTTCTCCTCCTGAATGAGCATCATACCTCTTTGTTCCAACGGCGTCAATCTCATCAATGAAGACTATAGAGGGAGAAAGCTCATCAGCCACCCGGAACAGTTCTCTGACTAGCTTGGGACCGTCACCAAGGTACTTTTGAATAAGCTCACTTCCAACGACACGCAAGAAAGTTGCAGATGTTGAGTTAGCAACAGCCTGCAGAGGCAGTTTCAAGTGATCAACAACACCCAGGTATATCCTATTTGAAATCTAGAAAGCAGAAAAAATAATGCAGAATTTGGAGAATCAAAGACAACTGCTGTTCTTGCAAGCCAGAACACTGACCTTGGCAAGTAAAGTTTTTCCTGTTCCAGGCTCTCCATACAGTATGACTCCCTTGGGAGGCCTTATCCCAATATCTTCATACAGCTCAGGATGGGTCAACGGAAGCTCGACGGCCTCTTTAATTTCTTGAATCTGAGCATCTAACCCACCAATGTCGGCATAGGACTCCAGAGGAGCTTTCTCAACTTTCATCACAGACACCATGGGATCAACTTCATCTTGCAGTATGCCCACCACAGACAGAACCTGAGGAGGCAAGTATTTGAGTGACTTGCTATAATTTATTTAGCAGCTGTAAAGGATCAACTAATGCATATTGCAAACACAGCAAAACAAATTATTAGCCATGGAACTATGAAATGCATATATATATATATATATATAGTCATGAAAAGTGTGCAAGGAAAGAGTCTAGACCAACTGATTGCCTGTAAATGACACTGAAATGAACATATATTTAACGGCAGAAGATGAAAGGCAGTGCAGCCTTGACATGGGACACAAGTATATAAATCCTAAGACAAAACAGCACACGGAACAATCAAATCATCAATTACATACAGGGAACACAACGGATTGAAAACATACTATGCACCTGATCAGTCAGGAAATACTAACAACCTTTATCAGATCGAGGGTAGGGTAGGGTAGGGTAGGGCAGGGGATATAGATCCAGTAGATCCGATCCGGGCTAGCAGCAGCACTAGCGGTAGTGGCAGCATACCTTGTTGTGCATGAGGATGGAGCATCCCGGCTCGAGCTGGTCCTTGTCGACGAAGGAGAGGATGCCGACGTAGTACTCGGGGCCGACGGATGAGGATACGATGGCGTGGCTCTCGTCGATGATCTCCTCGAGGGATCCGACGCTCATGGGCGTGCCGCGGAGGTCGTCGACCTTGGATCGGTCCTCCTCGGCCTTGTCCTCCTGGGGGCGGAGGCGCTCCTGCGCGGCGACGAACTCCTCCTCCATGAGGAGGTAGTCCTTGACCCGCTCGAGCTTGAGGAGGCGGAGGCGGCACTTGGAGAGCGGCGCGACGTTGGGGAGGCGCGCGGCGGCCTCGGCGCCCTTCTGCTTGCGCTGCTTGCGGCCGACGCGGGAGGGGGCGGCCGGCGGCTCGAACTTCTTGTCCTTCTTGTCGGCGCCGTCGCCGGGCTTGCGGTCGCCGGCCCCTCCCTGCTTGCCCATCCCTCCGGGAGTGCCCTGACCCATGGTCGCCGGCGGCCAAGTGCTTGGAGGAGATGCGAGGTTGGGAGGTTGCCCGTCCGGCCGGCCGGCCGGCTTGTGCTGTGGCTACCAAGATGAGGAGGATGGATGGGTGAGATGGAGATGCGCTGCGCCTGCCTGCCTGCCTGCCTGCCTGCTGCTCCTCTTTTCCCCTCCTCCTCCTCCAGTCTTCAACTTCCCCTGCAAGATGAAGCCTTTCTTTTTTGGGCTGCTTCCTTGATGGGCCGGCCTTTGTTTAGTATGGGCCTCTTCTTTTTCCTCTCTCGATAGATCGCGGCGGCGAAGACATTGTCTGCCTCGGCTCCGATGATATTCTTCTTCCCCCTGGGGCTCGGCCCTTCACTTCTCTCTGTTTTCCTTTTGAAAAAATAAAAAAAAAACTTCTCTCTGTTTTCCCCTGTCCTCTCTCGATCTCCTCCTCCGCCGTCGAAGACCGGACGAGCAGCGGCGCCTTCACCGTGCCCTTTGCCATCAACGAGCACCCGCGAGGTACGCCCGAACCTTCTCTTCCCTTCCTGCCGTGCGTAATGGAGAACCCCGAACCCTAACGTAAGATTTATCTAGTTACTATTTACGTGATAACTTTGATTTGTTTGCAATAATGATTGGGATGGCAAGCATTTATATGTGGATTGTTTATGTATGGCTGATTTCACTCTCCATATCTCAAGGTTTCTACACCTGGATCCATGGCACTTGTCGTCATGTGTGGGCAGCCATGCAGCGGCAAATCAGCCGCTGCAGGTTGCCTTGCTGCTGCACTGCGCTCCTCCTCAACTGACCTTACTGTCCGTATCATTGATGAGTCATCGCTCCATCTCGGCCGCAATGATAGCTACAAAGGTAGGGGCTATCTTTCCCCCTTAATTGTGCACTTCTATATGCTACTCCTATTTACTTCCATTTTTCCCCATTGATGAGCGTATTGCTTTCTCATCATGTTTGTTTATTCCCTACTCAGATATGGTTGTGGAGAAAAACTTGAGAGGAGTTCTTAGATCACAAGTTGACAGGTCTGTGTCACGTGACAGCATAATTATTGTCGACTCTTTGAACAATATTAAGGTGAGGGCGCTATCAAATTATTCATCCTATTTTCGCAAATTTGCAGTGGTTAACTAGTTTGAACGAACGGGCAACTAGTTAGAAATTATTAATAGAATTATCTTACAGTTTTTGCATTTTCACTCCTTATCACTGTGATAATTGGTTTTGTAGAATAAATGTTTGAAGGTTTCCCAGACCTTTGAAGGGAGCTGGTAACTAACTGGTTTATGGAAGTTACTAGATGGTTACCAGTTCAATCCCTGTCATAATTTTTTTGAAATTTTTGACAATCTTCTACTTGTAAACAATTTATTTATCCAGCGGGTAAAACATAAAAATAAAAAGGAAAAGCTTCAAATTGCATGCTTTCACCAGAATTTCTATCGACACATGGTAGCCGCTGCCATTATTGCCCGGATTTGGACCCTTTATCTTTATATATATAATATATGTTTAAAATTTTCTGTGTCATTAATTATGGTTAGATAACAATTTCTTCCATAAGTAATAGAACTTTGCATGAATAGCATAAGCTGATTTTTTGCCCTATTTTTATTGTAAGCTAGAAATCAAATAACCATGTAGCAAGTGTGATGGTCCTCCTTTTCTGGTGGGTCATTTTGCTAAGCTCAAGCATTCTCAAAGAAATCTCATAAATACACAGGTTACAGCTCCTATGAATGTTACATCAATAGATAATGTGACAATCTAGTTGAAAATGTTGCGACATGCTAACTCTGTTGGCTGACATCCATTGATTCAGTGATGTGATACTAAGTCGCAAATGTACTGATTCATAGGCTGGCTTTCCTTTGTTATTGCTACATCCAAACTGTTCTGTGTAAATTCTCACGTTACTTGTGATATAAATAGATTCGGCAATTTGTGTTGTGTCATTTCTGATGTCATCAAATGCATTATGTTCTTACAATATTACTTAGTATTTTTTGTTTATAGGCATGTATCTTAGGTGACTATTTACTTTTCACCTCATAATATGCAGGGGTACCGATATGAGCTGTGGTGTCTTGCACGTGCATCTGGAGTAAGATATTGTGTGGTAGCCACTTGCTCTCTTGTTTATGTACTTGTTGTTATTATTTCATATTAGAACAATGGTTGTGCTGGCATAATACAAACAAACTGGAATGTAGATGCCATTTTGTGTTCTAAAATTATGGGTTTACTTAAGATGAGTGTAAGATGATAATATTGCTTGCATGATGAGCTGGCATTTCAGACACAATATCAGAGCATCACGTAAATTAAGTTACTGTCCGGAGCCTCACATAAATGAAGTTTTTTTATTGAGTGAACACATACATGAAATTCCAAAGGAATTCATTTAATTCAACACATAGGACAAGTTGGAATTCATGACTATGTTATGCATGATAATTTTGACCAAGAGCACATATAGGAAAGCATGGAAACTTTATTGTGCTTTGAACAGTTCAGTAAATCATACATTACAAAGTGATTTCCTTTATTCTTTTATTTTTCAGCTTTTTTGTGATACAGAAGTGGACCATTGTAGGGAATGGAACAGGAACCGCCAGGAGAAAGGAGAACCAGCATATGATGATAATATGTAAGTCATATTTAATCTTTGTGGAATTAATTGACCTGTTACTAACCTGACACATATTGTTTGCATTATTTTTTTAAAATGGATTCTTATTTCATATGTAATAAAATCTTTAGTTACTATATTGGATTTCTGGAAGCCGGTATCACAACCGTGTATCTCTGTCCAAGTACTGCTGTGCTATTTGCACAATCAGTTCAGTGGCCCTCTCATTCGCTTTTCTTCAATGATGATAGATTTGAAGATCTTGTAAGGAGATTTGAGAAGCCAGAGAGGCGTAATCGTTGGGATTCCCCCCTTTTTGAGTTGTTTCCATCTAGAGGTAACTGGGTTGCTTCCTAAAAAAAAAAGAAACAACTTTTAGTTGTCCTCATTGTCAGTTGTTAATCTCTCAAAAATTCTTCTCTAGCTATACATATGATGTCGAATTTATAGCCACTTCATGCAGTGGTCCTATTTGCACATGCTAAGTTGTCTAAAGTTGATTCAGAGCACCACAAGTTCCACTATAAGTAGTAGCAACGAAAACTCTGACTCCACTCTCCACATGCTACCTTAGGAATATGTACCACCCAACGGATTTGAACTATGTGTTCTGCCTTTCGAAACTCTGGCTCCATTACAGGCTAAAGAAATCAGAATGAAAAATAAAACTTGTTTCTAAACTATATTCCAAAGGGTGTTGCATACCAATTACTCCCTCCGTCCCCAATTGTAAGTCGTTTGACTTTTTTATCCCAACTTTGACCACTCGTAAATTTGACTACATTTGCACAAATTTTTTGACTAAAACGAGTGGTCAAAGTTGGGATAAAAAAAGTCAAACGACTTACAATTTGTGACGGAGGGAGTAAGAGATTATACAGTAGTATGTGCAAGGGGCTGAAATTTCTGGTCATCTTGGTAGCCTGGGAAAGAAGCACATAAATTCTTGTGTGTTTGAAATCGCTAGACCAAGCGTTCCAAAAGTGCTTTGGACAGTGGTGATAAAACAGTGGAGCTTCTAAACTCCAGAAGCTCCTTCGTGGTCACTTTCCATAGTTGTTTAGACTGTTCTTTTTTCCTAGGTCCCTGGTGCCATGTTTCCTGTGGTGAGCCTGTGAGCTACTGTTTTATATGTGTTTGTGTGTGTGGAGTGAGTCCTGTATCCAGGTCCCGCTCTAACCGGACCCTTTGTTCCTTTCTGCCTTAATGAAATGACACGCAGCTCTCTTACGTTGTTCGAGGAAAAAAGTGAGATTATACAGTAATAGTATGTAAAGATATTTTTATGTGAAAAATAGGGAACAATCGATCATTTCAGTCTATTTTTTAAAACAGTAATCTGATCTGCCTAATAGAGCACTGTACTTTTCATAAACTGCTTCAGCAGCAGCTTAGAAAATATGTGCACACAGGACAACGGCGAAACCACATATTGCCTCAATTCTGTTTACATTGTGGTTGGCACATAGTTCAATTTGGTTAATCTTTTCTCTATTGTTTTTAACAGATGAAATTGTGGAATCAGCTCCTGTTATTGCTGAGGCTGTGTCATATTTGACAAAGAAAGTGGATTCAAAAACAAGAGATGTGAAAGTTCTCCAACCCACAATAGCCACTCAGACTGTAAGTATAAATTATGGCTGTATTGATGAAACTGAAATAAAGAACAAGATTACTGAAGGTGCATGATGCTGTAGATTTTAATATCCATAAGCGATTTCTTTCTGAATTATTTGGTAGTACTTTGATAATTTTATTGTGGTATTGTAACGTTTGGCATCTTGTTTTAATGTTGAGGTGTACAATTGTTTCCTATGTCCACCAGGTGTCATCTTAGATCCATTTACCAACATAAATTTTAAGCCCCAGGCAGGGGTGACCAGCAACCTGAACCTGCTGCTCAAAAGTGTGCATTGTGTACAACTGACAATACATTTCTGCTGTCCTCTACTGCTGGATTGAACAAGCCTAACTACCTTCCTAATTTAAAAGTATTAATGGCAAAAGTGTCAGCTAAAGGAATCCAGAGTCCCTGAGTCAGTTGGCATAAAGAATACGGGAAGAGCCAGTGCATGGGATGTCAAAAATTCAGTGGAGATGGGGATCCGCTCCGAATGGGCTGGGGACAGGTCTAGATTTTCCCCAGCAGGGATATCAGGGCAGGGCCCATAAATTGGGTCCGAGTGGGGCGAGGCTGATATTTCAACCCGAGTGCTCCAAAATAGCTATATAATACATCTTTTGGCCTATACTCGAAAGTGCAGCCCAATAGCCATCTGTCGAACCTATCCTATCCATATTCCCACAGTCCATCCTCTCCCATTTCGCTACAACAGGCGGGGGCTGCCACTTCCTATTGCGTGACAGCCCTGGGGAGGGCCGGGCCACTGAGGTGAGAGCAAGAAGTTGAGTTGCTGGCGAGGGAGCAAGCCATCTCCCGACGGCCGGGCCGCTATTGAAATTGGCCCTACAAAAAATGGAATAATTCAAGAGAAAAAACTGATAGCCTCTCTTCCGTCATGTGAATTAACTTAGAATATTAAACGCTTTCTATATTTCCTTCCTGTGCCAGAAAGAAGTTTCAAATAGACGTATCCTGCTATTGAAATTGGCCCTATAAATAATGGAATAATTCAAGAGAAAAAACTGATAGCCTCTCTTCCATCATGTGAATTAACTTAGAATATTAAACGCTTTCTATATTTCCTTCCTGTGCCAGAAAGAAGTTTCAAATAGACGTATCCTGCTATTGAAATTGGCCCTATAAATAATGGAATAATTCAAGAGAAAAAACTGATAGCCTCTCTTCCATCATGTGAATTAACTTAGAATATTAAACGCTTTCTATATTTCCTTCCTGTGCCAGAAAGAAGTTTCAAATAGACGTATCCTGCTAAGTTGTAGTTTCTTCTTACTGGATCTTGTCAGTTGCTCAAGGGATTCTCATATGGCTTGATATTTTGCAGGTGCGAACAAGTGAGGCTAATTCGCTCTATGAGATGGACAAAGCAACACAGGTAACGGCAGTTATATTTTTTGGAACAGAGATAGTAGCAGCAGTTGTCTTGATTCATATCTGGTCTTGCATCTACAAGCCTAGCTAACGAGCTGCGCTTTGTAGGAGGTGGTGAATGCAATTGTGGAAGCACAACCCTGTGGTCTTGGCCTTGCTGTGAATAAGATTTCTGTTGGACCTAACTTGCCAACTATATCCTTTGCTCATTGAGAAAATATTAAAATTTGTTATCATTTGACTTTATACAAATGCAATTTCAGCGAGTTAAACATCTATAGGTTGTTTTTCCTATATAACTTTGCTGCCCATTCTGCACATGGTATCAATGTAGGATTGGCTCCGCAACATTAGATAAGGATTTTCCTCTTCTGCATTTCTATATGCATCTATAGTTAAGTGGGGAAGACTTACTGTCCTTGTTTGAACTGAAAGCCTTAACTATTTTTGTTACATCAATCTTCAAAGATCTGTTGGCCTGCCTGAGCTCCGAAGCCTGCGACGAACATTCATCAAGCTGGCAGGGCAGTACAGCCTGAGTGGCCCACCACCACCAACTGATGCTGATAGCGCAAAGAGGATGTTTGTTGACTACTTAAACCGTGAAGTTGGTGCTTGAAATGAGAAGGCACAGACCATATGCTCATTTAGTGCCGCCAAAGAGGCTTTGTCTCACATGACTGTATCTTTGGTACATGATTCAGAAATGCAGGCCTTGTCTCTCATGTCAGTGTGCCAAGTTGGTGAACTAGACCTGTTGTACCTTTGTGTGTCGACATTCTGATTTTGAATGATCATATACAGATGAAATTCTGAGTTAAAACAAAAAAAATTCAAGCATGTGGCCAGAGCTAATGAGGTATCAGATCCTGACATTTTGAAGTGACGCGATTCTGCAGAAACGGACATGTTTATATTCTCCACAGGCGTCGGTGACACTGGATCTAATGCTGTTCTGCAGAACAGCACACGTTATTTTCCACAGGGTTGCCATGGCGGAAGAAGCCTGAGCTCCAGGTCCAAGCTAAGGTCGGAACGATGCGTTCCAATTTACGCCCTGTTCGGTTGCATGGAACTGACTGGGCTGGAGCCAGGTCTGGTCAGCCTTGTTCGTGCACCAAGTCCATGCACCTTTTTCTCACAGTTCAGCTCACTCTCAGCCTTATCTGTGCACTTGGTCCATACACTTTGTCCATCCACTCCAGCACACTCATGAACAGGTAATAAGCCCAGCCCCCAGCCCAGCCGGTTAAGGGTAACCGAACAGGGGTTACATGACTATAATTTTTTTAAAAAAATATTATTCATCTAATTTTTTTTCTATTCACCTTATTCTTCTCAATTACATGAATATATTTCTCAGCACGACCAACAGAGTTGTGTTTTTATGTATTGAGCTGAGACCAACAGTATTTGTGTTTTTATGTACTGAGCTGAGCCTGCTACAGGCGGTATTGTAGCCGACCCGCGACACCGCAAGGTATCGTGTCAGGTCAAGTCTGGAAAGGTATGACGGACCCTGGCTGTGTTCAGATTCAGAAAAAAATACTTCTCCAGAAAGTTTTTCGTATTCATCCCACTCAGAGAACACGTTTCCTAGTACGCTGTTAATCTAGAAAAAGTAGTTATTACTTTCAATCTTAACACAGCCCCCGCCTTACCCGGATCCTTCGGTTCTGTATTGTGGGCCGAGCTGCTAAGGTCGGGAAAAGTCACTAGTACCCGCATCGTAACGGTCTCTGGCAAGTGGCATGACCGTAAATACAGGGGAAGGCCAGGCCCAAGCCCAAAACTAGGCGCCGCCAAAAGCGCGTCGTCATCCTCTTGCTCCTCCTTCCCAGGCCCAGCGCAGCGCAACCCAACACGCCGGGATCCATGGCTGCATCGGGCGGCGGTTACCCCCCTCCCCTCCCCACCTTCTTCCTCCCCCTCCCAACCTCCCTCGTCGGCGCCAACCACACCGCCGCCCGCTTCTGCTCCCGCTAGCCTAGCTACTCTCTCCCCGCCGCACCAGCCAGATCTATGAGCGATGGCCGTCCTCAAGCGCGCGCTCCTCCTCGCCGTCGCTGCCCTCGCCCTCCGCCTCCTCTACGGGGCCTTCCTCGCCGTCTCCTCCGGCGCCGCTTCCTGGCCGCTCTACCCGTCCGCCCCCGTCTCCGCCAGGAGGACCTACGTCCAGGCCGACGTCCCGTCCCCCGAGGCCTGGCGCACCCGCCACTGGCGCAGGGCCGTCGACTACAACGCCGCCCTGCTCGCAGACCACCTCGCCCAGGGCATCCTCGCCCCGCCGTCACGCGCGGTCTGCCTCGGCGGTGCGCAGGAGGCGCTCGCCATGCGGGAGCTCGGAGTCGCCGCAGCAGTCGCCGTCCAGAGGAAGCGATCACCGCCGCTCGTCGTCGCCGGTGACGACCGACGCCTGCCCTTCAACCACGACTCCGTCGACTTCGTCTTCGCCGGCCGCGCTCTCGACCACGCCAAGCGCCCGGCCGATCTCGCCGCCGAGGCCGCGCGGATCTTAAAGCCGGAGGCCCATCTAGTTCTCCTCACCTCCAGCGCCGCCGACGCCTACAGCCTCCGCTCGCTTCAGGCGCTCCTCCCGGCCCTCCGCCTTGTCCGCTCTCGCGACATCAAAGCCCAGGACGACGCCGCTTCCACCCTCCGGGAGCTAGTCTTCCAGAAGCTCCACGCTCACACCAATGCCACTTCTGCTAACAACACCTGCTTTGGGCCAGATCACAAGCTCCAGCTCCTCAAGCACGCCGAGCCACTCATCCAGGAAGAGCCGCTCAAGCCATGGATCACGCTCAAGAGGAACGTCAACAGCATCAAGTACCTCCCGGCGCTCGCTGACATCAGCTTCAAGCGCCGCTATGTCTATGTCGACGTCGGCGCCCGCAGCTACGGCTCCAGTATCGGCAGCTGGTTCCGCAAGCACTACCCTAAGCAGAACCACACCTTCCAGGTGTACGCCATCGAGGCTGACCCTGCGTTCCACTCTGAGTATGCCGCCAAGAAAGGTGTCACATTGCTTCCATATGCAGCCTGGATCAGCAACGAGACGCTCAAATTCGAGATCAATGCTGACCCTGGAAAGGAGGAGGGCAAGGCCAATGGCCGTGGCATGGGGCGCATCCGGCCCGCAGCTGGGAACATCAAGATGTCCAGCCAGGTCAGGAGCGTCCCGGCCTTTGATTTTGCCGAGTGGCTGAAGCAGACGGTGACGGAGCAGGACTATGTGGTGATGAAGATGGATGTGGAGGGTACAGAGTTTGATCTCATCCCAAGGCTGTTCGATACCGGCGCCATCTGCTTGATCGACGAGCTGTTCTTGGAGTGCCATTACAACCGGTGGCAGAAGTGCTGCCCTGGGGAGCGGTCGCCCAAGTATGACAACACTTATGAGGAGTGCTTGGACCTTTTCAGTTCACTGCGGGAGAGCGGCGTTCTTGTGCACCAGTGGTGGTAAAGGCTTGACTGTTAACCTGCCAATATTGCTTTCTGAATATTCATTTCAGTTGCAGATAGAGTTGGACTACAGATTACAGAAGAGTGACAAAAGGTCTTTTTCTTTTTTAACTAGGTAATTTATTTCCACACTGTATTCATTTTTCCTGTAAACATGGCAATTCTCAAATTGTATTGTTTTATGCCGGTAGGATCTGTAGTTAAAAGGAGTCAAGGTGAAGGGAAAGAAAGAAATGTACTTAGGGGCAGTTGCGCTCCCATTTAAAACTTGTTGTGGACTGCAATTGCCATTGCTTAGCAAACGATTGAAAATGATTGTTAACACTTCATTCTTGCAGTTCTGCTTTGTACTAGCATATACTATGTTCCCCGGTTTGGTTGCAATGGTTCGTAGGAGCTTATTATAAGCCATGTCGTATCAAATAGTTTGATGTCATTTAGAAGTACTAAACAAAATATAATTATAAACCAAACTGCATGAACCCTAGGCTTTCTTACGAAAAGAATCTATTAAGTCTAATTAATTCATCATTAGTAAATGGTTACTGTAGCGCTACATTATCAAATCATGTCATAATTAGGTTTGATAGATTCGTTTCATGAAAAAAAAAAAGCATAGGGCTTATGCAATTTATTTTGTCTATATTTAATACTTCTAACTACAGGGCTTAGCCCTGTCTCAACCAAACACCCTCTTAGAAGACTTTGGTTAGGACATGATGGTTACCATAGCTAATGCATATCTTCATAAAAAGGGGAAGAGAAACACCACCATTCATTCTGGCTTGTCCTGATAAAATCACATTATATGCATGCGGTAATTGATGTGGATCCATCCGACGGTGATCAAGGTTGCCTCTTGCGTGCCTGTGTGGTGTCAACATCTAGATTTGTTTTCTCACAAGCCAAACATGATGCGAATGCCTGGTGATGCTTCCATGATGCCTTGTCCCGGGCCTCCGGCTATGATCAAACAAAACTACATTTGGTAGGGCTCTTAGTCCCCGTTTTGTTCCTAAAATCACCCAAAAAAACATTATTTATCCAACGTTTTTCTATTCATCCCATTTCTTCCACTTGTGACTTAGCTACAGTATTTTTCTAGGCCTACAGTTTAGTTTCAAAAAGTTCACCCAAAAAACACTATTTATCTATTTTTTTCCTATTCATATCATCCCTTGGGTCTACAGTGCTCGTGATGCTTCCATGTATACATGTCCAAATGGGCAGCCCGGCCTGGCCTGGCTCAGCCCATCTTGGCCCGGCCTATATCGGCCCGACCTATTTTTCGTGCCAGGCCGGGCTGCCCATCGTGCCATCGTAGAAGCCCAGGCCCGGCCTCTTTGATCCTTATTCGGGCCAGGCTGGGCCGATAGCCCAAGGCTAGACAGGCCGAGAGCCCGCTGCTCAACCGAGAAGGGGTTTCTCAAAAAAAAAACTAGATTGAGAAGGGTAATGGGAAGGAGCGCCAACGGCGAGGCGGACATGGGGGGGATGCCAGTGAGGCAGTGACCGGTGACGACGCCGAGGCGGAGGAAGTGGCGCTGCCCAAGTGGTAACCGGTGCCGAGCGGAGGAGGACAGGAGGAGACGGTGTCGGTGCTGACGTCGAGGCGGACAGGCGGAGATGCCGACGCCGGTGAGGCGGTGATGAGACGCCGGCAAGGTGAGGGCGAGGCGAGCTGGCGAGGTTGGGGCACGGTGGAGAGGGCAAGACGCTGAGAAGGTTGCGGCGGCGGCTGGAGTCTGGAGGAGCGGAGACAGGGAGTGGTCGATGGATTAGGGTTAGCTGATCATAGGGGGTTATTTGGGCCGACGCCGTCCCACCCCTTTTACACGGGCCGTGCCGCGGGCCACCCAGCAGGCCGCCTCCTCGACCCAAGCCTGGCCTGCCTATTGGGTCGTGCTAGCATGCGGCCCGTCTAAGGCCGTGCCAGGCCGGGTTGGCACCGTGCCAATGCAGGGCGGGCCTCGTGCTGCCCAGTCAGCCCGCCCCATGTGGCCATGTATACTTCCATGGTGTCATGTCCCGGGCCTCCGACCACGATAAAAAAAATATATTTGATGAGTTAAAAGCCATTCTATTTTTCGTTAAGGAGAAACCTTCTACGGTGTAGAAAACCTTTAACCTCCAGCAATAGTATTTTTTAAAAAAAATCAATCTCATAAAATCAGTTTTTGGGTTTGTTTAGAAGATAGTGGAATTAAGTGAATTGATTCTAAAATGAACTAAATTTCACTCCAAATACTCCTCGTTCCACTAGTTGTCAAACAAGCCTTCTACGAAGAATTAAACCGGCTGGCTGCGGGGCCTAGCCAACTACTCCACCCGTCCCTAAATAATTATTTTTCTCATTTCCTGAGAAACAACTTCAGATAATTATGCATAAAAATATATTGAAATCTATGGAACAATATAAACGGCATTAGATATGGGGGCATATATCCAACTTCCCATGAAAATTATGGAAACTTTGAATATAGACCACACGATGTTGATCCAAAGGCGCGACCAAATCAGGTGGGAAAAAATAGAAAACCACCTTCAAAACAGCTTATATCCAGCTTAGGGAGGTAAAATATAAGATTTCAAAGGTTCAAGGTGGCTGGTTACACGGTTTTGCGGTCGAGGAAGAAAATTTAAGTTCAACCCAATGTTAAGGGTGGTGAAAATGACTTTTTTTTTTGTTGGCAAACAACATACCCACCAGTTGCCTCTGGGCTGAGTGTCTTCGGTCCATCATCCAACACCGTAGCACACATAAGCTGATGGCCAACATGCATTCTGTTTAGTTCCCCATAGTTTACTATTTATTTAGTCCTTTGTTCATTAAAAACCATGATCCTCTCATAAACTTTTGCTAAAGTAAAAGCCCATCCTCCCTCTCCAAACAACTAAACAAATGCAATGAAATCACATTTTGCACTCCAAGGTGCGTTTAGATTCACCAACTTTCTCCCAAAAAACACTATTCATCCAACTTTTCTCTATTCATCACATCCTTCTCACTCACAGAACATTATTCATCTACCGTATTTTTTTTTGTCTATAGTATTTTTTCGGGAAATCTTTCCCAATCTAAACACCCCCTGTTTGGATTTCTAACTAATCATTATTTATTCCAACTTTTCACTATTCAACTATTTCCCCATCTCAGAAAACACGCTTCGCAGGCCTTAGGTACAGTGTTTTTCTAAAGATATAATGGTTTTTTTTCTACAATATGAAAATTTTAAGGTCATTGTCTTTACTCTGAAAAATGTGAAATAAGAACATTTGGCATCTTGGGGGTATGACACAGAATTCAAAACACAACTGTGTCTATAGTATAGTAAAATCTATGTATATACTATTTTGCAAACTAGGTTGTTGATATAAAAATTTGACTAGAGTTCCTTCCAAATCGACAAGGCTTAATACCTTTTTCAAAATGGAGAATAATAAAATTCACAAACGGAATTTAGAGTTAAGCATCATTTTTCTGTATAATTACAGCTAATAAAATATTACTCGTAGGATTACTAAAATATCACACAGCCATGCTTGCTCGTCGGAACTCGTAGCAACAACAGCCAGCTTGCAAATGCTCCTCTCTGTTCTCGAGGTAGCCAGGCAGGCCTGATGGCTGAGCCCAGTCTCTGGCTGTTTGCTCGTCGGAACTCGTAGCAACAACAGCCAGCTTGCAAATGCTCCTCTCTGTTCTCGAGGTAGCCAGGCAGGCCTGATGGCTGAGCCCAGTCTCAGTGGGCGGGTCATCATAAAGTTACTAAGACTGTAAACTGGAAGACCCGTGCTAGCCAAGGGTCATGGTGATGACCCTCCCCCCATCGCATGACCCTCTCCCCCTTCGCTCCTCATAAATAACGCTGTTATGTAAACAAATCTGCTGATGTGACATGATATTTAATGTCATGACCCTTCTTCATGACCCCTCCTTTGGGACTGGCCTGAGGTGATAATTCATTTCGCCAGCAGCAGGGTGGTGGTGGGGCCCGCGCAACCTATGGCGCGCCCCAAAACGACGCCATTTGTCGCTGTTGCTGTTGCAGTCCACCTTCCTCTGCACTGCAATCCTCCTCCATCCTCGGTCCACTACTGTTCATCACCTCCATTCTCTTGTGTTGTGCGCTGCTGCCTGCTGGTCCGTCTGCCCGGTGACGGAGCTCCCAGCCGGATTCAGCTCCAGCCCCAGCCACAACCGAACAGGCCGTCTGTCCGTCCGCTGCCGACCCGCCATTCCTGCACCTCCGGACTTTGGATTGGTATATTTCCTTGTGCCTTCTCCCGATGGGTGCAAATGCAATCTCGTTTCTAGGACTGAGGTTAACCTCTTTTGTCCGTCTTCTGCTTAGCAGGCGCTTTCAGTCTGTGGTCATGTGCTTCAAGTAATATTGCTGACAAGATGATCCAAAACCACCCCATTGGTGCAATTCGTAAGTGATATCTCGCAGTCGCAGCAGCTGTTTCCAGCATTGTCCGTATCTTTGCTGACAAATATAGGACAAAACTTACAATATGTACTTTTCTTACAGCATTCGAGGCATTTCACAACGGATCATGGCATGGGGTTAATTCTATAAGGATACGGAACGGCGCTCTCTTTGTGAA
This sequence comes from Digitaria exilis, assembly GCA_015342445.1. Lineage (NCBI taxonomy): Eukaryota > Viridiplantae > Streptophyta > Magnoliopsida > Poales > Poaceae > Digitaria > Digitaria exilis. The sequence goes on from JACEFO010001042.1 coordinate 364,477, forward strand.
ATTTCTCGACTCTGGATCCGTTGTCGAGCATAATATTTGTGGGGACTATCTGCGTTTACATTCCAGAAAGGCAACTTGCTTAGATTGCTCGCATGTTCTCAGGCCAGGTGCTGATGTCTGTGTGAAGCAAGCAAGTTCCAGAGGAGAAACAAACTCTTCTGTATGGCACTTTGCTATTAATTGTTGTATTTTTTTTTTTTTGAGCCACGCTTTGTTACATCTTCCGCATGTATGGCACTACCTCACGGATGATTTGCTTTTCTTATGCGTGCAGGTGCCATTGTATCATGATGCAAGGCTCATGAAAATTGAGAAAAAACACCACGCAGACCAGTGCCTCTGTTCGTTTGCAATTTTCTACCAAGACCAGTGCCCTGGCAGTAAAGCAAAACTGGTAACTGGTAGAATAGCCAATGTAGTGACAATAGGTGATGTTTTCATCTTGCAAAAGCTCCAATCTGGGGAGCTGCAGGATGGCAGCGTGCAATGGAGTGCTGCAGAGGATTGCCTCCATCATAATAGAAACAAGCTGTTAAGTGCAAGATTCTCCACAGAAGTTACACACCTGATTGTTTTATCTAGCCTTCGGGGAATGGAATTTAACATCAAGGTGGTGGAAGGAAAGATCATTTATCAAATCATCAAAGGAGATCAAGCACGGTATAGTGTTGATTCCATGAGCATACCTCCAGGTTTTGGCATGAACATGGATATAATATCATTCGAACCACGTGATGAGGCTTTGCGCCCAAGGCTCAGAACAGTTCCAATCATTCAGTTTAAGAAGCACAATCTCACTGAAGACAGGTGTGCCACTGTGATGAATGAATTGGATACTACACAAGATGTCGAAGTCTTGTATCAGCACGTGGACTTGAGACGCTCAAAGCGCATGAAAACTCAGCCAGACCGCTTTACTAGTTATGATGCACCTAATTTCAATCGAACCTACAAGAAGAAAGAGAATGCATCATCTACCAAGAATGAAAATTTACAGAGTGATTTGAGTTGGGATTCACCGGTGGTACAATCAAGTGATGAAGATATGCTCGGAAATCTTGAGAAAACAGTTTTCAGGCCTTTAATGGTCAAGGAAGACACAATGTCCATGAAAGGCCAGGGCATGTCCATGAAAGACCAGCGCAGGAACCCAATGAAAAGAACTCAATGCTCTTTTCATGCAAAGGAAAAATCAACCTCCGTGGAAATAGATAAGAACACAACGGAGCAAATATGCTCAGATTCTCATATTCCACATACACCTGCGAAGATCAAGGAAGAGTACAGTCGTACGCTTTTTTTTCGACTGAAGCCATTTACATCTCACAGCCTTAGTGGAACTAGTGAACCGGCATTCTGCCAAAAGAGGGGTAGGAAAAGAAAGAAACACATGCAGGAAAGAGAATACAAGGAGTTGATGGACCAATGCATTGGAAATATCCAGTGTGAAATCGAGAGAGATTCTGACTTCAAGCTAGATGTCCAGAAAATGAACTGTAATGTAGTACATGCTTACCAAAAAGAGGATTTTACATGGCCATCTTGCGCTGATAGTCAAGAGGACAAGGATGAGTTCGAAGAACCGTGGAAAGAAATGGACTATGCATTGGCTTCACTAGCACTTCTTGAGCAAAAGCAGGTCCGTTGAGGATCTTAAGTTTGGGAACATATAAACTGTTCCTTTCCTCTTTGTCTATGAATATCTTTGTTATACTCTGCATAATTTGAGTACCTGACAGTAATGGATTCAATCATATTTTTGGTAGAAAACCTCCTATTAGTCAGTTGGTGGCCTTGTGGGTATTGTTCGAACTTCAGAGTAAAAATAAAAGTGATAATAAAAACATTAGAGGCATGCAGCATACTTTATGCGCTCATGGGAGGTGGGAGGGGGTTGCAAATCACCCTCCCACCTCCCCTTGAACGCCCCCTTGGATCAACATCGTGTGGCCCAGTTGAAGGTTTCATAGTTTTCACGGAGAGGTTGGTTTCCACCAGATACATTGCCTTTTTCAATAGTGCTTTTTAAAAATGACTAAATGTAAATAAGTAAGTCTCCATATTTTGCTTGATATATCCTTAGCATGTACTGTTTTACTTACCCAACTGGATTACAAAATTGAACCCTATCAATGGAAGTTTAGAACTTGGAATTAATTTACATTGCTTGATATATCCTTCGCACGTACTTCCTCCAGTTCAGTATTAGAAGTCGTTTAGGACAGCGACATGGTCACCAAAGCACAACTTTGACTTCTCTTTTCTATAAAAATATTTCTTAAAAAGTTATATATGTATATTTTTATGAAAGTAATTTTCAAGACCAATCTATTTATATGATTTTCACATTTCCAAACTCAACAACTTAAATGTTATTCATGATTTATATTCCCAATGTTTGACTCAAACCTTGTCAAAACGACTTCTAATACTAAACCGGAGGGAGTACTGTTTTACTTATCCATCTGGATTACAAAATTGAACCCTATGAATGTAAGTTTAGAAAACTTGGAACTAATTTACATTCTCTTGCACAAATTTACCTATCACGAGCTAAATTTAATATGTTATACTATAGAAACATTTTGTTGGTTTTGATGATTCGGATTATGCTACCTTCTGCTTTGTGGTTATCGTATTATACAATAACAAATTTGAACTTCCAGATGCCAGATTCACAAGCCACTCATGAGAGCAATACTGATTTAGGGAAAAGAGAATACTGTAATCATGACTGCATACTGGACGAACAGCTTGGTCTAACCTGCAGATTATGCAATGTTGTGTGCACTGAGGCAAAGGATACATTTCCACCAATGGTAGCTTCAAAACAGAGATCAAACTGGCATTTGCCCCATTGATTTTACTGGAGACCACCTTATTGACTGGATTCGTATTTTCATTCTTTGCAGTTCACTTGTAAGGACCACGAGAGGCCTGGACAGAACGAATTCTGTCAAGATGATCATGTGCTTGACTCTTCTTTTCTTGAGATCTGCGCACCAGAATTCTCTCAATTTAAGGGATCTGGGAATGTGTGGGCTTCGATCACTGATATTGAACCAAAGCTGCATGCTCATCAAAGAAAAGCATTTGAATTTATATGGGAAAACTTGGCAGGATCCTTACAGCTTGAAGAAATGGATGATTCAACAGCGAGCAGAGGTGGTTGTGTGGTTGCACATACTCCAGGAGCGGGTAAAACACTGCTGCTGATCTCATTTCTTATCAGTTACTTGAAAGTTCGCCCAAGAAGCCGACCATTGGTCCTTACTCCAAAAGGTGCAATCCATACATGGAGGAGAGAGTTTGAGAAATGGGGCGTTTCACTTCCTTTACATGTGCTCCACTGCTCTAATAGGAGGAAAGCAATGGGGAGTCTTAGTCCAAAAATGCAGTCGATTCTGAAGAATTTCCACCAGCTATCTGACAAAATGATGCGATGATGTATAGTCTGGACAAATTGTGCAAGTGGCATGAGGATCCGAGCATTCTGCTCATGACATATCCTTCTTTCTTAGCCCTTACGAAAGAAGACTCAAAACTGCAGCATCAGGCGTTCATGGCGAAAGTTCTGATGAACAACCCTGGGCTACTGATCCTGGATGAAGGGCACAACCCAAGAAGCAACAAATCAAAGTTGAGAAAGCTACTGATGAAGGTGAAGACTGAATATAGAATTCTCTTGTCCGGTACAGTCTTCCAGAACAACTTTGAAGAATATTTCAACACCTTATATTTGGCAAGACCTCGTTTTGCCAATGATGCTATGACAGTGCTAGTTCCAGAAGCAGAAAGGGAAACACGGCACAGTGGTAAACATCAAGAAGCACTGGTGAGGCGTATTTTTGTGGAAAAAGTGGGGCAAAAGATCGAGTCTAGTAGCATATATGACAGAGTGGATGGCATCTCTTTGTTAAACAAGCTTACTCGTGGGTTCATCAATTCATTTGAAGGAACAGAAAGGAGCAATCTTCCAGGGATACACGTGTATACCCTTTTCATGAAACCCACTGACATCCAGGAAGAGGTATTGTCCAAAGTAACAATGCCTGTACCAGGCAATGCACGTTACCCTCTGGAGGTTGAGCTGCTCGTCACAATTGCTTCTATCCATCCTTGGCTTATAAAAACAACCAAGTGTGCTAGCACTTACTTTACCCAAGAAGAAATAGCTAGAGTTGAGAAGTGCAAGCGAAAATACGCTGCTGGTTGCAAGGCGAAATTTGTGATTGATCTTCTGCACAAGTCCTCATTCAGAGGGGAGAGGGTGCTGATATTTTGTCACAATGTGTCCCCAATAAACTTTCTGGTTAAGCTGATAGAGATTGTGTTTGGATGGCGTCTTGGGGAGGAAGTCCTGGTGTTGCAAGGTGACCAAGAGCTCCCTGTGCGCTCGGATGTCATGGATAAATTCAACGGTGACAGAGAGGGAAAGAGGAAGGTGCTGATTGCTTCAACTACAGCCTGTGCCGAGGGTATCAGTCTGACCGGTGCATCAAGACTAGTGATGCTGGATTCAGAGTGGAACCATTCAAAGACAATGCAGGCAATGGCAAGGGCATTCCGGCCTGGCCAGGAAAGAATGGTATATGTCTACCTTCTCGTGGCATCTGGGTCATGGGAGGAAGATAAATACAACAGCAACAGGAGGAAAGCTTGGATTGCAAAGATGGTCTTCTTTGGACGTCATGTTGACTATCCAACGCAAAACCATGTGACTGAAATAGATGACGAAGTTCTGAAAGAGCTTGCTGATGAAGATGAGGCCAAAACTTTCCACAAGATAGTGAAGCAGGACTGAGAAATGCTGCTAGAGTACTATTTACGATGTCATGTATTATGACCCTCTTGTGCTTAGAAAAACCTAGGAGATCCTTCTTGTATTTTTATATGTTAGTCTTTAATTCCTAACAAGGATACTGTCGGTGCCTGATTTGGTCGCACCGGCACCGACGAGTGATTGCGGTGCTAACCACTCGTTTTCCTGATGGCGAGAGTGAGAGACAAGGGTTTATCCTGGTTCCGGCCACGGGGCCGTACGTCCAGCAGTGGTGCGATGCACCTGGTTACGTGTTGCTTGTAGTAGGGGTTTACAAGCAAGGTGGGAGAAGGAGATAAGCTCCTAAGTCCCAGGCTATGGTGTGTGGGTGCGTTCTAGAGTGGGCATGAACTCGTGTTCTTCTCCTTCCTCCCCCCTTGCGTGAGCTTCCCTCCCCCTTTTATAGACCAAGGAGGAGGGAACGGGTACATGCGTTCGTGTCGTGACGTGGTCGTGGCGCTGACGTCGTTTGGTGCACTGTGCTGCCCATGCCGTGTACCACGCGGGCGGGAATCGCGCCTTCCTACTCCGGCTGACGGCATGGCGACAGTTGACGTAACGTCCTCGAGTGACGGTCCACGGCTTCGAGGGTAGAGGTCTTCGTACGGCCGCCTGGGTCGGGGTTCGGTAGCTTCCCTCGAGGGTTGCTTTCGAGGGCAGTGGCGCATCCGAGGCGGGCGGAGTCAAAGGAGTGGTTGGCACAGTGTTACTGCCAGGTTAGGTTTGCCGTGCGGCGTGGCGCTCAGAAGTCCACTGTGCGATTGGATTTGACCGATGTCTTCTCCGTGGCATGGGCGGTGACATGACGCAGCGATTTCCCCGCTTTTTGACCGTGGAGGGACGACATCATGTCTTGAAGTGATAGATCGCAGAGCGAGGGCGTCGTTCCCGGCGTGGCGGGCTCGAGCATGGACCGCGTGCTCGAGCTAGCCGACCCTCGTACGAGACGGAGATCCCTGCTCGAGGGTCGTTGTAAACCTCGAGCTCGGTTAGGCTCGATCGTCACGGACATCCCTGCTCGAGGGTGGTCGTCTACCTCGAGCGGGATGGGTTCCAAGGAAGAAGTCGTCGTGACAGGCCTTTGCCGGGCTGCAGAGCCGGGCCGACGTCGTCGTAGGCCTTGTTGCTAAGTACTTTAGGGCCCAAGTTAGGGTACCCCTTTTCCAGGGTCCCGACAGTAGCCCCCGAGCCTTCGCAGGGATGAGGTTTTCATCCTGCGAAGGCTGGAGTTCGCCGAGGCTTTCGAGGCCTTCGTTTCTTCGTGGGTTCCGGGAGTCCGTGGGGGCGCGCTAGCGCACCCGCGGGTGTAGCCCCCGAGGCCTTGGGAGAGTGGTTGACACTCTCTCAAGGTCTCAGCCTGATGCACAGAGCATTTGCTGCTTCCTCCAGTGTGGGTTCGTCCACTGTGCCTGAAGTAGGGGGGATTTCGAGCTTTCTACGTGCCTCGAGCCCCTGTTTGAGGGTGCTGAGGAGGAGGCGACCCATGCTTCCCTTGGTGGGATCGAGCCACGGGTGCCTGGTTGAGCTGTTAACGGGTGGTTCGAGCGGACGTCCATACCCCATCCGATAGGGGTAGGCTCGTGGTCACAGGACACGCCCGTAGAAGCCTTTCGCAAAGTATGCTAGATGGGACTCGACCTCATTCGATAGAGGTCGAGGGCTCGATGCTCCCCCTCGAGGGGTCCCTCGATCTAGGCACTTTGCCCTGCCTCGAACATAATCGGCTGGCTCCCTCGAGCGTTCGAGCTTCGAGGGTACCGTCGATTATCCCTGACTCGGTTGATCTGAGGCCCTTGTCGAAACCCTTCGTAGGCCCAAGGTTCGAACCCCTGATCAGTAGCACGATGGCTTCTTCAATTCGAGGAAGAAACCATCGAGCGTGATTTCATGGTTCCGCTCCGCGCGGGTTTTCGAGGTTTTCGAGACCTCTTTCCCTCGAGGGGGCATCGTCGAGCCTTCGAGCTTCGAGGTCCCTCCTTTGAGGGTGGGCGTCTTGAATGCGTCCTCGTTCTGCGCGAGTCATGATGACCCGTAGCGAAAACTTCGCGGTTTCGTGCGATCGTGGGAGAAGTGGGAGAAGTGGGCGCGCTTTCTCGGGTGAGGCGTGCGGGCGCAGTTTGACACGACCGCACGTCTGCCGCGCCAGACTCCTCGAAATTTACGGCGTAGTTACTCGATTGCGCGGTTGACGCGGCCCGTGCCGTTACGTCTCCCGGGGCGGGCCTGGCTGTCAGTCTAGGGACTGTCGTGCCAAGGCTGGAGTCCTGCCGTGCTTAGCTCCGCGGGGGGAGTATAAATAGCACGGCAGTGCCCATGCCAAGGGTACGCTTCCCTTTGCGTTTTCGCCTTAGCCTTCAGTTCCCTTCGCCCTAGCTTTCGCCTTCATCTTCTTCCTTCGTCCGAGCTCTCCCTCCTCCGTCATGGCCCAGTTCGCCGATCCCGTGCCATGGAAGCCGTCCAACGCCACCAAGCATTGTTTGGACAGCTTGGTGGAGGTCGGGGTGCTGCCGCCCAACGTCGACGGCGAGCCGCCCGTCTGGATCTCGCCGGGGGCCGCTACGGAGCCTGATCCGCCGAGGGGCTACGCCGTCAGCTTCGCTCGTTTCCATGAGCGGGGCTTTGGAGTTCCGGTGGGGAGGTTCATGCGAGCGTTGTGCTTCCACTACAAGGTGGAGCTGCACAACTTCTCGCCGAACGCGATCTCGCAGGCGGCGGTCTTCGTCGCCGTCTGCGAGGGTTATCTCGGCATCGAGGCCCATTGGGACCTTTGGTGCCACCTCTTCGTCGGCGAGCTTTTCTTGGAGTACGTCTCCAAGGGGGTTCGTCGCCCTGCTCGCGCCGGCGGCTTGGTGCTCCAAGTTCGGAAGGGGCGCAAAGACCTCTATATCCCGAGCTCCATGGTTTCCAACAACCAGGACTGGGATAAGGGATGGTTCTACCTCCGCAACGACGGAGGACATCTGCCGCCCTACACCGGCCTGCTACTGACGGAGAAGCAGCCCGACTGGCACTTTGGCGTGTCGCCGCCGTCGCGGAAGAAGAAGCTCGACCCGCTGGTGGACGCGCTCCAGCGGCTTTCGAGGCTCGGCCTCACCGCTGGCGGGGTCATCGCCCACTTCCACCGGCGGCGGGTGCTTCCCCTTATGCGGCGGAGGCTCTCGTTGTACGAGATGACTCCCGATGCCGACCTCACCGGCACGGTGATGGCGGCGGAGCCATTGCCCGTCGCCACCGCCGTGCAGCGGGCGCGGCGCGCCGTCGACAAACTGCCGGACGACCCTTGGGCAGTGCCGATGCGGCCCGAGGATGGCTATGTGAGCCTCGTAAGTGATCCTCGATCTTTGCTTTTGCTTTTTTGGGTTTTGTTCTCGTGTTTCCGACCTTACGAATGGTGCCTTGCAGGGCGTATCGCGTGGCCACTACTCCAAGCCTCCCGTCCCCGAGGACAAGGCCGTCAACCGCGCCCTCGCCGAGAGGGCGAAGGAGGCCAAGGCTCGGAGGGAGGCTCGATTGCAGCGGAAGGAGCGGAAGAGGCAGAAGCTCGAGGCGGAGAACCGCGAGCGGGCGAGGCGGGGGCTCTCACCGCTTTCCGCGCCAGAATCCTCCACCGACCGTGATGGATCTGACGAAGACGGCGGGGCGAGGAGCCCGTCCCCGTTCGAGCTTCCCATCGGTGGGCCCGCCCCTGCTGCGGCGTCTGGGGGCGGTGGTGAGGAGGTCATCGACCTCGGGACACCGCCGTCGACCGCGGTGCCTTACGTCGAGCGTCCCGAGGGAACCCAGGGCCAAGATGAGGCCCCTCCGTCGACCGCGGGGCCTTCCTCTGAGGGTCCATCGGGGGCAGCACCCGCTGCCCTCGAGGAACCTCGGGGTGGAGGCGAGGTCCCCGAGCGGCCGAGCGCCGTCGAGGAGGCCCCGGCCCGCGGGGCGGAAGCGGAAGTCCCCCAAGTAGAGCCCGTCGACTCTACGAGGGGTGAGGAGGCCTCGAGGGTAACCCCCCAGGGGGGAACCGTCGTCTCCGCGGGAAACGAGGCCTCGAGGACGGCTCCTCAAGGGGAAACCGTCGCGGCCACGGGAGGCGAGGTCCCGGGGGCAGCTCCCGTTCCGGCCTCGAGGCCAAAACGGAAACTCCCCTTCGTGCGGTAAGTTTTCCTTGTCGCTTGCTTGTCGTTGGTGTTTCGTTTTTTGCCTCTAACCGAGTTTCTTTTCGTGTCACAGTCGCTCTGTGGGGCGGAGCACGCCTTCCCTCGCGCCAACCAAGGCCCTCAAGATCGGGTCTAGCTCGTCGCCGCACCCGTCCTCGCAGCTCCTGGGCCCGACGAACGAAGTCGTGGAGGACTTTGTTACGTTTTTCGACACCCAGGCGGAACTACAGGCCCGGCAGCAGCCGCGCGAGGAGGCGCCTCCGGTCCTCGAGGGGCCAAGGCCGCCTCAGCTCCTCGAGGGCGCGGTCGAGCCCCACGTCGAGGCAGCTCGGCCCGAGGAAGCCAACCCCGCGCCTGGGGAGGCTCTTCGCGTCGAGGAGCCGTCTGCGGCGCCCGTGGAGGCGGACGCCGTGGTGGTCCCTCCGCATGAGGGGGGCGAGAGGCGAACCCATGGCGGCGGGTTCCCCCACTTGACGGAGCTGGCAGAGGCCCTGGGGGTTGGGGCCCCCGTGACGCAAGGGCGCAAGAGTGGCGGGGCCGCGCCGTCGACTCTCATCACGGTTCAGCCAGGGCCATCGGCGGCCTGGTCCTACGAGGCGCATGCCCGTGGAAACGCGGAGACGTGGCAAGCCCGCAGCGTGCTTCCCCAGCGGTTCGTCGACGAAGCCGTGGCAGAGGAGACTCTGTGGGAGGTCCAGTCGTCACACGGCTTGGACGTTCGCAGGGCGCTGCAGGACATCCTCCGTCTTCACGACGACGTCGGCAAGGTCCACCGGGTACGTCTCGGTGTAAGTGATGTTTTTGCCATGCCTTATTTTTTCAAAGAAGGCTTATCTCTTTTTCTTTCCGCAGGAACTCCGCAAACAGGCGCTCGCGAAGAACGACCAGATTGCGGAGTTATCGCTGGAGCTCCGTCGCTTGTCCGGGGCGCTCGAGGCTCGAGACCGCCAGCTGGACGCCCTTCGAGGTGCTCGGGACCAGGCCCTTGCCCAGGGTCGGGAGAAGGGCGAGGTCATCGCTTGCCTCGAAGGCTCGGCCAGCGCCCTCCGCGAGCAGCTCGCGACCCGCAATGACTGGCTGGAGAACGAGCGGGCTGCGCGTCGCGCGGCGGAGCTGGCGGTCGCGGAGGAGCGGCGTCTCGCGGTCGAGGCTCGAGACCGGCTCGAGCGGGAGCAGACTGCTCGGGCCGCGGCGGAGCGGCAGGCGCGAGAGGTGGAGCAGCGGGCCCAGGAGGCGGAGAGGGCCCTCGAGGCTGCTCAGGGACAGGTCGAGGGTAAGCTGATTTGGCTCGAGCTCTGACCCTTTCGTTTTGTTGCTTTTTGGCTGACTCTTGTTGGTGCAGCATTGAAGCAGGCGCTTCAGGCCGAGACCGAGTCGAAGGAGGCCGTGCTGGTGGCGCAGACGGAGACCCAGCGCGAGCTCGATGAGCTGGTGCAGGCGGCCTCGGCCGCCTGCAACAAGATTGCTGGTCCCGGCCTGCAGTTTGGGAGCACCCTCGCAAGCCGCGTTCGAGCGCTTGGGGGCCACTTCACTTCGCGCGTGAAGGAAGCCCTTCTGCTCGGAGTTCGGAAGGCGCTTGGAGTGGTTACGACCCACTACCAAGCGGACCTCTCGAAGCTCGCCGCTGGGTACGTCGTCGCCGACAACCTCAACGACGAGGAGGCGGTGGCGGCGATGGACGAGGCCGATGCTGCTGCTGACGGGACGGCGCGAGTGCTTGCCGGCTACTTCGAGGGCGCCCTCTTTCCTGGCGAGGACGGCGGCGGCTGGGACGACCTTGGCGGTGGGGGCGATCCCTGAAAATCTCGGGCCATCGAGCCCGATTGTAAAGAAGTAGATTAGGATTTAGAACTCCTTTTTTGTAAGACTGATTTGCTCGTATCTTACTGAACATCGTTTATTTTGCTTTAAACGTGATGTTATTTTTATGCGGTGCCTTCGCGACATGCATTAGTCCGATGCTTGTGCCTCGAGGGGAGAGCGTTGCTAGGATCGTTCGTACGTGAATGACTTGATCGTTCGTACGTGAATGACTTGGGCGGAGGGAAGTGAGGTGTTGCCGTAGCCTCGAGGCGTAAGCGAACACTCGGCTCAGGCGACCCTGCCCTTGTCCGTTTCACGCCTAGCGTGTCTCCTTCGAGGTTTCGCAAAGGATTTTTCTTTTGAAAAGCGACGATTTTTTCGAGGGTTAGCCCCCATGTAGCCCCCGAGGGAGGGATGGCTCTACCGAGGGTAGAGCCAAACCTCCCTCGAAGCTTGAAAAGAATAAAAGTTCGTTTTAATTTCTTCCAAACTGTGGGGTAACAGCGTCGATACTTAATTCAAAAGAACTTGCACAAAACTAGAGTATGTACAAAGATTTCGAGGGCCGCGGGGCCACTCTAGGGATAGAAACGACGTAGCTGTTGGATGTTCCAGGCGTTCGTGAAGACGTGCCCGCCCTCGTCAGCTAGCTTGTACGTTCCGGGCTTGAGAACTTCGGCGACGATGTATGGCCCCTCCCACGGGGGTGAGAGCTTGTGCCGCCCTCGGTTGTCCTGTCGAAGCCTCAATACGAGGTCTCCTTTGCAGAGATCTCGGTGCCGGATCCTTCGAGCCTGTTGTCGACGTAGGCTCTGCTGGTACCTTGCCGAGTGGAGTAAAGCCACGTCTCGAGCCTCGTCGACCTGGTCGAGCGAGTCCTCTCGAGCTTGGCAATTTCGCTGCTCTTGGTACGCTCGGAGCCTAGGGGACCCATATTCCAGATCCGTAGGGAGGATGGCCTCTGCCCCAAAGACGAGGAAGTATGGGGAGAATCCTGTTGCTCTGCTTGGGGTCGTTCTCAGACTCCAAATCACCGATGGTAGCTCTTGCACCCACTTGTGTCCAAACTTCTTCAGTTTGTTGTGAATTCTGGGCTTTAGGCCTTGTAGAATCATGCCATTGGCACGTTCTACTTGGCCATTCGTCTGTGGGTGAGCCACTGCTGACCAATCCACTCGGATATGGAAATCGTCGCAGAACTTTAAGAACTTCTTTCCTGTGAATTGCGTACCATTGTCGGTGATGATGGAGTTGGGAACCCCGAACCGATGGACTATATCGGTGAAGATGAGCACCGCCTGCTCAGACTTGATCCTGCTGATGGGTCGAGCCTCGATCCATTTGGAGAATTTGTCGATGGCCACCAGCAGGTGCGTGAAGCCCCCGGGTGCCTTCGCCATTGGCCCGACAAGGTCGAGGCCCCATACGGCAAAAGGCCACGTAATGGGGATGGTTTGCAACGCCTGAGCGGGTAGGTGCGTCTTGCGCGCGTAGAACTGGCACCCTTCGCAGGTCCGTACCACCTCCGTGGCGTCCGCCACGGCAGTGGGCCAGTAGAAGCCTTGTCGAAAGGCGTTACCCACGAGCGTTCGTGGAGCGGCGTGATGCCCGCAGACGCCCGCGTGAATGTCAAGGATAAGCTCTTTTCCTTCGGGTATCGGGATGCAGCGTTGCAGGACCCCCGAGGCTCCCCGTCGGTACAGCTCCCCCTCGATGATAAGGAACCGCTTGGCTTTCCTCGCTACGCGCCTTGCCTCCGTTCGATCGCTAGGCAAGACGCCTCCGTCGAGCCAATCGAGGTACGGGCTCCGCCAATCTCGAGGTGCCGAAACCTCGTCGATTTCCATTGCCTCCGCCTCGTCCTCATCTCCTGAGCAGGCTTCGTATCCCATAGGCTCGTCCTCGTCCGCCCAGAGCTCCGCGCTCGTGGGGTCGAGGGCGGACGGTTGAGCGTCGGGCACGGTCGAGGCTTGGGTCGAGGCGGTGAGGGTAATCGAGGGTACGTCGATGTCCTTGGCAAAGACGTTCGGGGGAACGGGGGCTCGCCCCGACGCGATCTTCGCCAATTCATCGGCTTCCTCGTTGTACCTTCGTGCGATGTGGTGAAGCTCGAGACCGTCGAACTTGTCTTCGAGCTTACGTACCGCCTGGCAGTACGCCGCCATTTTTTCGTCGTGGCAGCTCGATTCCTTCATCACTTGATCGACGACCAGTTGCGAGTCGCCGCGAATGTCGAGGCGCTTAATGCCGAGCTCGAGTGCGATTTTCAAGCCAGCAAGAAGCGCTTCATATTCGGCCATGTTGTTGGACGCAGGGAAGTTGAGCCGCACAACGTATCGAACGTGCTCCCCGCGGCGAACCGGATCTCCTGCCCCGCTGGGAGCAGATCGCTCTCGCCCAGCGGAGGTCGTCCTTCGTCGGAGTTCGCCATCGGGAAAGGGAGTAGCGCAGCGCTGGTCCCCTACCTGGCGCGCCAACTGTCGGTGCCTGATTTGGTCGCACCGGCACCGACGAGTGATTGCGGTGCTAACCACTCGTTTTCCTGATGGCGAGAGTGAGAGACAAGGGTTTATCCTGGTTCCGGCCACGGGGCCGTACGTCCAGCAGTGGTGCGATGCACCTGGTTACGTGTTGCTTGTAGTAGGGGTTTACAAGCAAGGTGGGAGAAGGAGATAAGCTCCTAAGTCCCAGGCTATGGTGTGTGGGTGCGTTCTAGAGTGGGCATGAACTCGTGTTCTTCTCCTTCCTCCCCCCTTGCGTGAGCTTCCCTCCCCCTTTTATAGACCAAGGAGGAGGGAACGGGTACATGCGTTCGTGTCGTGACGTGGTCGTGGCGCTGACGTCGTTTGGTGCACTGTGCTGCCCATGCCGTGTACCACGCGGGCGGGAATCGCGCCTTCCTACTCCGGCTGACGGCATGGCGACAGTTGACGTAACGTCCTCGAGTGACGGTCCACGGCTTCGAGGGTAGAGGTCTTCGTACGGCCGCCTGGGTCGGGGTTCGGTAGCTTCCCTCGAGGGTTGCTTTCGAGGGCAGTGGCGCATCCGAGGCGGGCGGAGTCAAAGGAGTGGTTGGCACAGTGTTACTGCCAGGTTAGGTTTGCCGTGCGGCGTGGCGCTCAGAAGTCCACTGTGCGATTGGATTTGACCGATGTCTTCTCCGTGGCATGGGCGGTGACATGACGCAGCGATTTCCCCGCTTTTTGACCGTGGAGGGACGGCATCATGTCTTGAAGTGATAGATCGCAGAGCGAGGGCGTCGTTCCCGGCGTGGCGGGCTCGAGCATGGACCGCGTGCTCGAGCTAGCCGACCCTCGTACGAGACGGAGATCCCTGCTCGAGGGTCGTTGTAAACCTCGAGCTCGGTTAGGCTCGATCGTCACGGACATCCCTGCTCGAGGGTGGTCGTCTACCTCGAGCGGGATGGGTTCCAAGGAAGAAGTCGTCGTGACAGGCCTTTGCCGGGCTGCAGAGCCGGGCCGACGTCGTCGTAGGCCTTGTTGCTAAGTACTTTAGGGCCCAAGTTAGGGTACCCCTTTTCCAGGGTCCCGACAGATACTTAGCCTGTACGAGGTGATTGTTTGATGGATGACCATTGCTGCAAATCTACCACCAAATTGGAAGTCCGAAGCCAAAGCAAAAGTCTGCTGTCTTGTTTAGTCTTCTGAAAGATGAGATTTGCTGTTCGGCAAATCATTATGTTAAACCGTTAGCAGTTTCTTGAGTTGAGTCTCATGTGTGGCCTGTCAGAGGTCATGGCACAGCTATTCCATTGATTACATAATGATGGCGGCGCCTGGTAAAATTTTTCCCAGGAACGCACGCGCCGTAGTCTTGTTTTCCCAATGATTGCTGAGCCCTTGTGCTTCTAGGTTCTTTCTGTGGTGAATTCTGAATTGGTGATATACATACTGGTGCAGAGGAATCCCTGATGCACCGCAGTAGACTAGTAGAGCCGCAGTCATTGTATCTGTTGATTGATACTAACATCAGAGGAGATTCCTGACCCGGCTTGCCTGGCCAACAGGTCTGGTTTAGCGATACTGATGACCAAGAAAAGTATGGAAAAGAACCATTCTGTAATGTCTGCTGAACCCAGGCTGCATTGTTCTGGCTTTCATACGAACACGGAACATCTGCCTGCCTTGCCATACTGTTTAGATAATCTGAGCAGAAGCAATGGATCGTACACCCCAATTGTTCACGGAAACAATGTGGCACATGTCAAAAGAAGTGAATTTGACAATGTCTGGCCTTCGTGTCCCTTTTGCACTTTGATTGGCTTTTAGGATCGCTTGGCTGGACAACATGCCGTCGAGCAAATAAGTAATAAAAAGGAAAAAATTGCACCAGCCGGGAATCGAACCCGGGTCTGTACCGTGGCAGGGTACTATTCTACCACTAGACCACTGGTGCTCTTTCTGGTTTTTTGAAGCTACTGGTGGTCTTATTAGAAGAGCACTAATGGTATATGCTAATATGCAGGCAGTGTGAAAAAACTGGATAAATATAGCACCACAACATAGATGAAGTATGGATCATAAAAGCATTTATTTAAAATATAGGAACTTTTTTTTTTTGCTAAAAGAAGGGAACCCTAGGACTAGTATATATATCTACTATAGATAGGATCATAAAACTAGTATTTTGTTTGTTCATTTCAATTAAAATTCCTATTTTCTATCAATCTATCTATCTAATAAAAAGAAGAAATAAAAGAGGAGTTTAGAATAGAGGTGAAGCTGCTGAGAATAAATCCAATGGGCGGGCAGGCCCAGGCCCAGGCCCAGGCTCAGGCCCAGGGTGCAAGTCCCGTATAGTATGGCTGTGTTTAGATGCAAAAGATCTTTTGCACTTCCTATTCATTCCCCTCACAGAACACGCATCCCTAAAAATTCCTTTTTCACCTTTCCTATTCATCCCCCTCACATAACACGCATCCCAGAAACAAAAGATCTTTTCCTCCCATCAACTAAACACAGCCTATAAATACATCTCCATCCAAAGGCTAGGCCTCCAACAAGTCCAACCAAGGCGGCGCCGCCTCCTACTCCTCCTTCATTTGATACGATACGATACCACTCCACTCCTCCAAGGAAGGGAAGGGAAGGGAAGGATACCTAGCCGCCACGCGAAGCACCCCGATCCCTTCCCCCACGCCGGCCGGCACGCCGCTCCTCCGCCGAGGTAAGGTAAGCATCGCATCCGCCCCTCCCACTCCCACCCCTCGGTTCGGTTGCCTACTTATTCTCGTCCTAGCTTTCTGCGCCGGCCGTTTTCGGCTTCGCGATGAGGTGCTTACGCTTGCTGCGCAGGGGCTTGCTCTCCATGCTCCCATCCAAGAGGGGGTCCGCGGGCGCCGACGCCGGCCAGCCCAAGAGGCCCAAGACTGCCAGCCCGAATGGGGCGCCGCCGGAGATCGATGAGGACCTGCACAGCAGGCAGCTCGCCGTCTACGGCAGGGAGACAATGCGCCGCCTCTTCGCCTCCGACGTCCTCGTCTCTGGACTCAATGGCCTCGGTGCCGAGATTGGTTCGTCGATCCACTGCATTTCCGGTCCTCCATTTTCAGTAAAAAAATCGTTTTAATCAATGCACGGTGTCCGTTTGGTGAGTTCAATCGAGCAATCGTGACAAGCACATAGGCGGCCAACCCACGCATAAAGTGCCGCTTACCGTCTTCTCCTGATAACAAACAGCACACGGACTGTTTCCACCACGAGTTAAACATTTGGAAAATTTGCTCTTTTGCAGCGAAGAATCTAGCTCTTGCTGGAGTTAGATCGGTCACTATACATGATGTCAAAAATGTGGACATGTGGGACCTGTCTGGCAATTTCTTTTTATCAGAGCAAGATATTGGAAAGAACAGGGCCGTTGCTTGTGTATCCAAGTTGCAAGACCTCAACAATGCTGTCCAGGTCTCTGCTCTAGCAGAGGAATTGACAAAAGAGCACTTGTCTAAGTTCCAGGTTTTTGTCTCTAACCCTCAGTCCCTACCATCTTTCCTTATTGTCAGCTTGCAGTGTCTTTGGACGGCTAGACCCTGTAATGGTTTGTGTTGCCTGCTAAAGCGTTGCTTTTCTGATGTTTTCACATACTTCTTGCCTATCTGATAAGGTTGCCTAACTCGCAACTTGATTGATGGTGCAGGCTGTTGTTTTCACTGACATAAGTTTAGACAAAGCTTATGAATTTGACGACTATTGTCACAGCCACCAGCCTCCAATCTCCTTCATCAAAGCTCAAGTCTGTGGCCTTTTCGGTAGTGTCTTTTGTGATTTTGGACCTGAGTTTACTGTACTCGATGTTGACGGTGAAGATCCACATACCGGTATAATTGCATCTATCAGCAACGACAGTCCTGCGATGGTATCATGTGTTGACGATGAGCGACTTGAGTTTCAGGACGGTGATCTTGTTGTTTTCTCTGAGGTCCAGGGCATGGCAGAACTGAATGATGGAAAACCAAGAAAGGTAAAAAATGCTAGGCCATTTTCATTTAGCATTGACGAGGATACAAGTAGCTATGGTGTTTATACAAAAGGTGGAATTGTTACGCAAGTGAAGGAACCAAAGGTTCTGCGCTTCAAGGCACTAAGAGATGCTATGAGAGATCCTGGCGATTTCCTTCTGAGCGACTTCTCAAAGTTTGAGCGTTCACCTGTGCTTCACCTAGCATTTGAAGCTCTAGATAATTTTAGGAAAGAACATGGGCGATATCCTACCGCTGGTTGCGAGCAGGATGCTCAAAAGTTTATGAAGTTTGCTGCTGTTATTAATGAAGCATCAGTTGAATCCAAGCTGGAAAAAATTGATGACAAGTTGCTCAGGCATTTTGCAAGTGGTTCTCGAGCTGTTTTGAACCCAATGGCCGCCATGTTTGGTGGTATTGTCGGTCAGGAAGTTGTGAAGGCATGTTCAGGGAAATTCCATCCGCTTTACCAGGTTTGTGTTATGGGTACATACCATCTTTGTCATGCTGACATCCATTATCTTTGGCTGATGAAACTCCACTTTATGCAGTTCTTCTACTTTGATTCTGTTGAATCTCTCCCTACACGCCAGTTGGATCCCCAAGACTTGAAGCCATCAAACAGCCGCTATGATGCCCAGATCTCTGTATTTGGTTCCAAGCTTCAGAAGAAGCTTCAAGATGCCAACATTTTCGTTGTAGGTTCTGGTGCCCTTGGGTGTGAATTCTTGAAGAACCTTGCCTTAATGGGTGTCTCTTGCAGCTCCAAGGGGAAGCTAACTATAACAGATGATGATGTCATTGAGAAAAGCAATTTGAGCCGTCAATTTCTATTCCGTGACTGGAACATTGGACAAGCAAAGTCTACTGTAGCTGCTGCCGCCGCCAGTGCTATCAACCCCAGCCTCCACATTGACGCTCTTCAGAATCGTGCCTGCCCAGACACTGAAAATGTGTTCCATGACACGTTCTGGGATGGACTGGATGTTGTCATCAATGCCCTTGATAATGTTAATGCTAGGATGTATATGGACATGAGGTGCCTGTACTTCCAGAAGCCATTACTGGAGTCAGGGACATTAGGTGCAAAGTGCAATACTCAAATGGTCATTCCTCACCTTACTGAAAATTATGGAGCTTCAAGAGATCCACCCGAGAAGCAGGCACCCATGTGCACAGTTCATTCTTTTCCACACAATATTGATCATTGCTTGACATGGGCTCGGTCAGAGTTTGAGGGTTTGCTTGAGAAAACACCAAATGAAGTAAATTCTTTTCTGTCTAATCCTGCTCAATATGCTGCTGCCATGAGGAAGGCAGGTGATGCCCAGGCAAGGGAATTACTTGAACGTGTCTCTGAATGCCTTGACAAGGAACGATGCAATACATTTGAGGACTGCATAACATGGGCCCGACTGAGGTATGCTCAAATGGTCTGCTTGCCATTATTATAATTTTTATCTGTATGAATACCAGTACTATATTCTGCATGTCTATGGAATTCCACATCTTCCTCCTGCACACATAAGAAATATGAGTCCACTTTACCAAAAAATAAGTTATGCCCTTTTACTTTTATATTTTTTTTTCTTGAACACCCTTTTACTTCTATATGTGTAACTAACATTCCTTGGGATCTGATTTTTTGCTCTTGTGGTACACCTTTAGGAGGTTTTTTTTTTTTGTAATATTTACTTTGGTTTTTGGCAGGTTTGAGGATTATTTCTCAAACCGTGTGAAGCAGCTCACATTCACCTTTCCTGAAGATGCTTCTACAAGCACAGGCACTCCTTTCTGGTCTGCCCCAAAGCGCTTTCCTCGGCCTCTGCAATTTTCAGCTGCTGATTCATCTCACATTCACTTCATTATGTCTGCTTCAATACTGAGAGCAGAGACATTTGGAATTGCTATACCTGACTGGGCAAAGAACACAAGTAAGCTGGCTGATGCGGTGAATAAGGTTGCAGTTCCTGAATTTAAGCCAAAGAAAGGGGTAAATATTGTGACAGATGAGAAGGCTACTAACCTTTCTAGCGCCTCAGTTGACGATGTTGCTGTTATTGATGACCTTTTGTCCAAGTTAGAAGAATATGCAAAGAACCTGCCTCCAGAATTCCAAATGAAACCTATCCAGTTTGAGAAGGTGAGTATCCTAACATATTTATCGAAGTCTAAGGTTTCAGATCTTTTTGCTTTTTGCATCTACAAATTTTATTTCCAAACCTTCTCATGCTTGACGGAAAAGATCGAAGAGTTTACTTCCTTTTTGGTGCATTAGTGCTTCCCACAATGCTTTCTTCTCAGCCCTAGATTCCCAACCCTGAAAGTTTGATGCATGTGCTTGCCAATCTCTGCTGTTTATATTCAGTTTTTTCCTGATGTTTGTTTCTAGCTAATATATCTTCTTTTATACTGTTAATAAACAATTGATGCAATGATGCCTCAGTTCTACCTATCAGTACCATAATTAGCTAGACGAATCTCCCTTTTATTTTATTTTTTTTGGAAAGTTGGCCCGTGTTTGCAATCATGATTTCATTTATGTCCATGCGTGTTGGCTGTCCTGTATTACTCTATGGTTCATTAGGATTTTTTCCCCACTTCCTGTTAGATACCTATGTACTGTATCCTTGAAGTAAAAACAAATGCTGAGTTCTCACCGCTCATGAGTTCCCAACTTATTACAGATATGTGACTTTTCACCCTTTATGATCCATCATGAAATAGCTGATCTTATACTTCCACTTTGATTGATTTTCCAGGACGATGACACTAATTTTCACATGGATTTGATATCTGGGTTCGCAAACATGCGCGCAAGGAATTACAGCATTCCTGAGGTTGACAAGTTGAAGGCTAAGTTCATCGCTGGAAGAATCATCCCTGCTATTGCAACTTCAACAGCCATGGCCACAGGTCTTGTGTGCCTGGAGCTATACAAGGTTATTGCTGGGGAGCACCCTATTGAGGACTACCGCAACACATTCGCCAACCTAGCGCTGCCTCTGTTCTCGATGGCGGAGCCTGTTCCAGCCAAGGTGATGAAGCACCAAGACCTTAGCTGGACCGTATGGGACCGATGGTCGATCAAGGGCAACCTGACTGTTGCGCAGCTGCTGCAGTGGTTCAGCGACAAGGGCCTCAGTGCATACAGCATGTCATGTGGCACATCTCTGCTGTACAACAGCATGTTCGCGAGGCACAAGGAAAGGCTGCAGAAGAAGGTTGTTGATGTGGCGAGGGAAGTCGCTAAGTTGGAGGTCCCAGAGTACAGGAGGCACATAGATATCGTGGTGGCCTGCGAGGACGATGATGGGAACGACATTGATATCCCTCTCGTATCCGTTTACTTCCGGTAGTCTGCTTCTGGTGGCCAGACAACTGTAGAAAGAAACAAGAATTGTTGTAGACCTGCCATAGAAAACAATCTATTCTAGTTTGCTCTATCTAGTGTTAAATTGGCGTTGCTGGCTATCCTAGTTTCCTGTTAAGTTGCTCTAGCGTTAAATTGTTGCCACACTGCTGCCCTTCTGCACATGCCATCGAATTGGATGGTATGTCTGCTAGTTGGACGAACTAACACACTGGTTGCAATTAATCGACAAGTAACTTGAATTATTGTTTCTTTTATCAGTGTGTTGTTATTCATGCTGGTCTATTAAAACTTAGACCTGTCGCATCGCTCGCATGTGTCGGTGGCATCATGAAGAATCAAAAGCTTATCTCACTGTCGATGATGCTGTAACGTTCAGCGTGGTCTCCTCTTGTATTTCTTGCAGCCCCACGTCAGTACTTCACGTTGTATCGTTGCAAAGTTTGTAGACGTTTGACCCATCCGTCGGTCTAGGAGAAGACCAGATCAGCTTGCATTGGGATATTATTATTTACTCAAAGATCGTAATTATCAATATTATTGTAGGTATTTGAGACGATGATGCATTCTTCTTTTGTGTTGCAGTCTTGGAAATGAAACATAATAAGCGATAATATCTCAAATTCTAGGTAACACTAATAGGAATCACTCGAATGGAGTAATGGGCTAATGGCAGGTCTCCATCTTTGGCTGCGTCCGCCCACAACAAGTTGGTCCGTCCCTGCCACACGTCCACGCCACTCGACGCGTTTCCCTCGCGCCGCAGATCTCATCTCCATCATTCGCGTCGCCACCAACTACACCGCTGCTTCCTTCCTTCCACATGCCATTGCCCATTTGCCCAGGCCTCCTCCTCTTCATCTTGCTCTTCCCCCCTGACTATGGAGGAGGAGCCGCTCCGAATTCTCCTGCCGCTGTGCATGCTGCTGCTCGCCCGCGCTAGTGCAGGTCGGCGCCCTCCGATCCCTTTTTCTTTTCTTTTCTTTTCTTTTCCCCCCACCTCGAGTTGCTGGCCTCATTCATCCGTGCTGATGCCTTACTATGATTCGATTGCTTGGTACAGAGATTGGAGTTCTCGAAGGAGGAATCGAGGCCGACAACAACTGGAGCACCAGGCAGCATGCTGCTCACCATCTTGTTGGGTGAGTAAATCGCCTCTCTTTTTTTTGTTTTAGCACCGATGTCCTTTCTATTTGTAGCTGCTACCTATTCGGAATCGGAACCAAGTACTTATGTTCTTGCCTGCTGATTATTGGGACCATTGTTGCACCGCGTAGTATCATTTGGATGCTGCTGAGATACATAGAGCTTAATGATAGGTCGGCCTACCGATCAACTGATAGGTACAACGCATTTAGTGCGGGTATACTTTTCCCCACCAATCAAATAGGCACCATCAACTCTTGCATAGAAGCAGGCAATCTCCTCTGTGATTTTTTGAAACATGTGTTGTATTGGATCGGAGTTTGGCCCACTTACATACATGCTACAATAGACTGGCCGCAATGTACAATTGCAAAGTTGCGCTCCTCTTAAAAGTTGTCAGATTTTATGCCAGATGGCACTCAGTGCTCACATTCGTGATCCAAATTTTTCGGCCTTTCCACTGAAATCACATGCAACTAATTGTTCTCCGTGTTGCTTCCTGTAACAGAAACCTCGTAAATGGGCATGCTAGAAGATTATTGCAGATTGGTGATGGATACAAGCATGCTGCATTTCTCCAAGCTCGTCATTCGCACACGAAGCACAAGCAACATGGTAGAAGCACAAAAAAACCAACACCAGTGCCTTCTCCATCGCCCTCACCGCTCAGCGCGCCACCTAAAGCCTCACCATCACCATCTGCTTCTTCACCAACAATATCTCCTTCAGGATATCATCCGATGACAGCCCCTTCACATCCACTTGACCCTTTGCCTTCCACCCCTCCATCTTACTCTCCGCATAAGCATTCATGGAGAAACTACAGTTTGGTAACTGCAGGAAGCACAGCTTTTCTTGTCCTGGCGGCAGCTTCTGTTATATACTGTCGAGCTAAGAAAGTGGGCACTGTAAGGCCTTGGTCTACAGGACTAAGTGGGCAACTGCAACGAGCATTTGTAACAGGTAAATTTCTTTCTGTCTTGTGTGAATTTTGCTATGCTTGTCCACTTCAATTTCGACTCAAACCATGTCACGACCATGTTCCAGGTGTACCTGCGTTGAAACGATCTGAGCTGCAAGCAGCCTGTGAGGATTTTAGCAATATAGTTGGTTCAACACCTAGCTGCACGCTGTACAAGGGAACGTTATCGAGTGGAGTTGAAATAGCAGTCGTGTCGAGCTCAATAGCATCTGTCAAGGATTGGTCAAAAGAATGTGAATCACACTACAGGAACAAGGTATATATATAGTAGCACGCTACTTACCTCCTCCATGCACGAAAAATATATTTGCATAATGCACAATTGTGAACGAATTGTCACTGCTTCAGATCACAAGTCTATCCAAAGTTAGCCACAGGAATTTCATGAATCTACTTGGGTATTGTGAGGAAGATCATCCTTTTACCAGAGCAATGGTCTTCGAATATGCTCCAAATGGAACACTTTTTGAGCATCTGCATGGTAAGTAAGTCGTCCATATCATGGAGGGTATATCTTATCAGTACTTGACGATGTGTTTGGTTGCGTTGCAGTTAGAGAAGCTGAGAACCTGGACTGGACAGCACGGCTTAGGGTATCGATGGGTGTAGCTTACTGCCTAGAGCACATGCGGCGGCTGAATCCACCTGTTGTGCCAATGAACCTTGACTCGAGCACTATATACCTTACTGATGATTTTGCTGCAAAGGTCTCGGACCTTGATTTCTGGAGTGCCACCGGCAAGGGATCCAATTCCAGTTCTTCAGCCACTGCTGATGACTCCACAATTTCAGACATGGTGCATCAGTACGGCATAATACTGCTGGAGATACTAACCGGAAAAGTTCCCTACTGCGAGGAAGAAGGGTCGTCACTGGAACAGTTGGCATCTCGTTACTTGGATGGCAGTATGTCTCTTGCGCAGCTGATTGACTCAAACCTGGGTTCGATCCCTGAAGAAGCTGCGCGCGCACTGTGCGAGGTTGCGAGGTCCTGCATGGACCCAGATCCGAAGAAGAGGCCACAGATGGCAGAGGTCGCTGCTCGGATGAAGGAGATCACCGCGCTGGGGTCTGAGGGAGCGACTCCAAAGGTGTCTCCGCTGTGGTGGGCGGAGCTGGAGATCATGTCTAGTGAAGCTAGCTAGCCATCTGCACTTGTGCAGTGCAAGCAGCAATCCCTTCGATCGATCTCCTTTGTGATTAGAAATTCTTACTGCATATAGATTTGTTGTTCCTTTTTATTTCTTGGTGGTATATATATATATATATATATATATATATATATATATATATATATATATATATATATATATATATATATATATATATATATGGCGCTGTCTTTTGCATGTATATTATGCTCTATTGGCAAAAGGAATTGCCGAGGTGATTTGTTGGGTTTGGATTTGATTTTGTGGTCTGCTCTGCTTCATTGTGTGCGATGATATCAGTTTTTTTTTTGAGGGGTTGCGATGATATCAGATGATGATGCTGATTGCACAATACAACAATTTGGTGGTATCAGCTAGGCCCAGAGCTTGATTGATGGGCTAGAATTTAGCCATGGTTGTTGTTAGAGGAAGCCCATGCATGTACGCTGCATCCATCTTTTCCTTAAAAAAAATCTATTGATTATCATCGATCGATCGATCGAATCGAAATCGACTGGCTTGGCTTGCTCCCCAAACCAAAAAGATTATTACGTAGTACTGCGTACTAAGGAAGGGAGAGATATTAATTAGTACTATTGATTGCGTTATTAATTACATAAGTACGTCGTGCTACACAAGTCAAGGTCAAACGTTTTTCTTTCTTGGGTGGCCGTGGACGGTGGTATGGAGCAGAGCAAAGCAAGGGAGCCATGCATGCATCCGGCCTCCGGCCTCCGATCCTGGCTCCTCGCCGCCCAATTCAACCAAAATAAAGATCGATCTGATGGAGACGAGCATCGGCGGGCACTACATGACGTCGTCGTCGTCCTCGCCGCCGGCCACGGCGACGCTGGGGCGTCACCTTGCCCGGCGCCTGGTGCAGGTGGGCGTGAGCGACGTGTTCGGCGTGCCCGGCGACTTCAACCTGACGCTGCTGGACCACCTGATCGCGGAGCCCGGGCTGCGCCTGGTGGGCTGCTGCAACGAGCTCAACGCCGGGTACGCCGCCGACGGGTACGCTCGCGCGCGGGGCGTGGGCGCCGTGGTCGTCACCTTCACCGTGGGCGGGCTCAGCGTGCTGAACGCCATCGCCGGCGCCTACAGCGAGAACCTGCCCGTGATCTGCATCGTCGGCGGGCCCAACTCCAACGACTACGGCACCAACCGCGTCCTCCACCACACCATCGGCCTCCCCGACTTCTCGCAGGAGCTGCGCTGCTTCCAGCCCGTCACCTGCCACCAGGCCGTCGTCAACAACCTCGACGACGCGCACGAGCAGATCGACAGGGCCATCTCCACCGCACTAAGGGAGAGCAAGCCCGTCTACATCAGCGTCAGCTGCAACCTGCCGGGGATGCCGCACCCGACGTTCACGGCGGAGCCGGTGCCATACTTCCTAGCGCCAAGGTATTACCTACCTACCTACCTACCTACCTACCTACCTACGGCTCTTCGATCTCTTCGCTTGCTTTGCTATATATGTATCTTTCCTATGTGTGTGTGTATATATATATATACATATTTGCATATATATATATACATACATGATACATATATATGTACACATATTTGCATATATATACATATATAAAATTCGAAAAATATATGCAGGCCGAGCAATCAGGCGTGCCTCGCCGCCGCCGTGGACGCCACCGTTGCCTTCCTTGACAGCGCCGTGAAGCCCGTGATGGTGGCCGGCCCCAAGCTCCGCGTGGCCAAGGCCGGTGACGCCTTCGTGGAGCTGGCCTCGGCCAGCGGGTACGCCGTGGCGGCCATGCCGTCGGCCAAGGGGTTCGTGCCGGAGACGCTGCCGCGCTTCCTGGGCACCTACTGGGGCGCGGTGAGCACGGCCTTCTGCGCCGAGATCGTGGAGTCGGCGGACGCCTACCTGTTCGCGGGGCCCATCTTCAACGACTACAGCTTGGTGGGCTACTCGTCGCTGCTGAACAAGGGCAAGGCGGTGGTGGTGCAGCCGGACCGGGTCACCGTCGGCGACGGCCCCACCTTCGGGTGCGTGATGATGAGGGACTTTTTGTCGGAGCTGGCACGCCGCGTGCGCCGCAACACCACCGCCTACGACAACTACCGCCGGATCTTCGTGCCGGAGGGGCAGCTGCCGGAGTCCGAGCCCGGCGAGCCGCTGCGCGTCAACGTGCTCTTCAAGCACATCCAGGCCATGCTCACGCCCGACACCGCCGTGATGGCGGAGACGGGGGACTCGTGGTTCAACTGCCAGAAGCTGAGGCTGCCGGAAGGATGCGGGTACGAGTTCCAGAGCTTTGCTTTGCTTATCGTACGAGTTTGGAGATGATAATAACAATGCATGAATGCAGGTACGAGTTCCAGATGCAGTACGGCTCCATCGGCTGGTCCGTTGGCGCCCTCCTGGGGTACGCGCAGGGCGCGGGGCACAAGCGTGTCATCGCCTGCATCGGCGACGGCAGCTTCCAGGTGACCGCCCAGGACGTGTCCACCATGCTCCGCTGCCACCACCGCAGCATCATCTTCCTCATCAACAACGGCGGCTACACCATCGAGGTGGAGATCCACGACGGGCCCTACAACGTGATCAAGAACTGGAACTACACGGCGCTCGTGGACGCCATGCACAACGGCGAGGGCAGCTGCTGGACGGTCAAGGTCACCTGCGAGGAGGAGCTCGCCGCCGCCATCCACACGGCCACCGCCGGGGACCACAAGGACTGCCTCTGCTTCATCGAGGTGGTGGCGCACAAGGACGACACCAGCAAGGAGCTCCTCGAGTGGGGATCAAGGGTCTCCGCCGCTAACTCAAGGCCACCAAACCCGCAGTAGCATCGATCTTCCTATGTCGATCGTCGTCGCATTATTATTAGTACGAGAACCCTCGTAATAAATCTATCTATAAAAGAACGAGTTAAATTGAAAACGTTTCTCACCCAATTTGGGTCTACCTTACCCCTCACGTCGGACCCACATGTAAGGGTCAACGGAGGTGGAATAGGGGTCAAACCCACCAAAACTGATATTTAGAAAATGTTTATGCCAAAATCGATTTGTTTTTCTCACCCACGTTTTATATACCCGCCTAAAACCTTTTCTATCACCTTCCTCAAAACAATTAATATCAGGAAATAATACCGGGCGGGGCCTCATCGGCCAGAGCCTGCGCGTGGGCCGTGGGCCGTGCGGCCGCATCGCGCTCGGTTGCGGCGGCAAGAAGCTCCGCGCATTCGCCCCACTGGTCCACGACGGCGCCCCTCCGGCTCGCCAGTGCAAGTGACGTCGTGCTTCGGTCTCGCCAACACCGTTGCTGCCTTGCCATGGCAGCCTAGCGGCATGCTGCAGCCCAGCAGACGACCACCGGGGAAGCGTGCCATGGACGTTGTAATCCTTCTGCGTGTTCGATTTTCCAGACGAGAACAGGTTAGCATAATACAAATTAAGTTACTATATTTTTTTTCTAGCTGCTAGCTTGGATTTCACATGATCAGAAGAAGCTGCTGGCCACCATCTCTGATTAGTATGGGGAACAGAGCGACGTCGTAAGCTAGCATCAGCGCCACCAACGTGGCGAGCCAGTTCCGCATGGCAGAGATCGTCGACACGAAATAGGCAAAGACGAAGTAGATAGTTCGTGTCGTGATTATGAACTGGAGCCTTGCAGGAGAGTGGGTGATGAACTCCAGGTTAATTGCGTGGTTAATGACCAAGCAGGTCCTTTAAACTTGCAACTTGTATAATTATTTTTTCCGCTAGCTGTATGTTTTGTATCACGTGCGTGTCGCACGTGTCTCTGCTGGTACTAAATAATATCGACACAGCGTCATTTTTCTTGTACTGCGGTCTGTGTGTTTTTATTTTCGGGTTTTTTTTACAAATAAATTATCTTGCATCATCCCTGAATCTCTGATGACAGACCGACAGAACAAAAAAAAAATACATATATTACTGTGGGTGATTGACTAATTCGGCCCGAGATCTGTGAAGTGGGCTTTAGCCCAGCTGCAGTCCACTAGTTAGAATAATAAGTCAAGAATTTTTTTTAAAAAAACAAATAATGTGGCTGCTGGGATTCGAGCCCAGGTCTCCACGGCCACAACGTGGAATTCTCACCACTAAACTACAGCCACTTTGATGGAAGCAAGCAAATTTGTTTTCTAATTAGACGGAATTACGTAATTGAACGCTAAACATAACACAGCAAATCTTATATACTTTTCGGAAGAATAATCTTACATACTCATGATAAAAGGCAAACATAATGTGGCTACATTGTCATTGGTGGCGGAACAGATTTCTCATCATAAAAGCCTTGTGTAGCAGCAAGGGTGCCCAAATGTTCGTACGAAAAATGTCACTAGTTCTAGTTCATTTCAAGTTTGCATTTCAAGTTTGCAAATCGGAATGCTCGATAGATGATTTCCTAAAAGGAATTCGATTTCCTCTGTTGCTTCCATTCCATTTCTATTCATCATCAGAAGAAGAAAAATAGAGAGAGAGAGAAAGGACCAAAAATAAAGGGTGGCGTCCCCTGCCTCCCATTTGCGGCATTGCAATTGCAAAACCTCCTCCTCCCTCCCTCTCTCCTTCCCGCAGTCCGGCCCCCCCGACATCTTCTCCGATCGCCCCGTGCTGCCGCCGCCGCCTCTTCCTGCTAGCCGCTTCCACCGCCCCTTCACCCGCCGTCGTGGGCGGTGCCGGATGGCGCTCTCCGCCGCCGATGTGTCCACCATGTACGCCGTCCTCGTCAACTCGCTCAGCGCCGACGAGGCGGCGCGCCGGCCCGCGGAGGCAGCTCTCGCGCAGTGCGAGACGCGCCCGGGCTTCTGCTCCTGCCTCCTGGTAACCCATTCCACCGCCACTCCCGCGCATCGCATCCTCGGTTCCCCTAGGGATTGGCCCCTCGCTTCCGACTGCCCGATCTACGGGGCCAGCCACCTGATTCTACACCTTGCTGCCTCGCAGGAGATCATCTCGTCGAGGGGACTGGCTTGTCGCGAGGATGTCCGCCTGCTCGCCACAGTCTATTTTAAGAACAGCATCCACCGCTACTGGCGACATCGCCGCGATTCTTAGTCAGCCCCAGCACTTCTCCCTCTCTTTCTGTTTCGTTAATTAATTCTGAACGACCGATTGATACTATGTGCCTCCAAGCCTTTCTCCAAGGGTCAGTGAGCGGGCAGGGTGTTTTTCTCCGAGGCTTTGCTGAACGCACCATTTTCAGTCTTATGTGCTGATTAATCCCATTGCTCGACACTTTGGTTGGAGTGAATGGCAGTGCTAGCTTATACTCATATTCAGTAACTCATGGAACAGTAATAACTGCTCTAAAGAGGGATCCTAAGCTTACACATTCAGATTGACTAGTTCTGGGTCACCTTTTCGTGGACGATATGGTTCTTTAGATTTGTTAACACTGCATTTTTTTGACAGATTTTTGCTCTGATGATTTGATATTGCATGGTATCAATAACACACTTCAGCCAATAGCTTTGACATCTCACTTATCAGGTTAAGTTCTTTGTGCAGTGGGATTAGCAATGAGGAGAAGGACCATCTTCGGAAAAATCTTCTGCTAAATATTCGTGAGGAGAATAGTCAGGTGTGCACTAGATGATATGGATCCCGTCTCACTCGTATCATGCTAAAAGCCCATATGATGTGTATTGATGACATTGTTATGTTTTTCTAAATTCTGCAATATAGATTGCACTGCAGCTAGCTGTACTAATCTCCAAGATTGCACGCTTGGATTACCCAAAAGAGTGGTATGTATTTATGGCACAACTACTATCAGCTATCTAGCACGTGGTTTGTTCCTATTCAAGGCCACTGTCATTCTCACATCATGTCATTCAGGCCAGACCTTCTCTCTGTATTGGCACAACAACTGCAATCTGCTGATGTTCTTGCCTCACATCGTGTGTTTATGGTCCTGTTTCGAACTTTAAAGGAGCTTTCAACTAAACGTCTTGCTGTAGATCAGAAGAATTATGCAGAGGTAATTTCAATTTATATAATCCACTTATCCATGTCTATCACTACTCAGACGTGCTTGTGTTTCATTTGTTGATGTTTTTGTTTTTTTTTCTCTCTTAAAAAGATTCGGATGGTTTCATAGTGCTTGTTGCCATCACCCCATGATGCGTGAGACACATTATAGAAAATGCATTGAAATCCATTTTTTCTTCTTCGTTGAGCTCATCAATTTGTATCAAGGGATTAAGTGGTGGAGTGTTACAATGTGACCTTTCACTGTTGTCAAGTTTGTTCTTGAACTGATCAATAAACATGCCTTCCATATTCATTGTAATCATATATTTACTTAAAAGTTGAAATTGGATTAGCAAACTAAGCAGCATGAGCATGTTCTTACACATCTTGTTTTCCATATAGATCACTGGACACTTGTTTGAGTATACCTGGAACCTTTGGAAGGGCGATGTGCAGAATATATTACAGAATCTTTCGATGCTCTCACAGCGAAATGATATAGATTCCATTTTGGAGCAATCAAATGACCTTGTTTTGATTTGC